>VZRH01008318.1:127452-234952 GCA_013397555.1 Urocynchramus pylzowi | reverse complement strand
CTATCCAGCATCTTCACATCACATGCTTCCGTGTGAGCAACCTGCAAACCAGCTCTGGCCTCCTGTATAGTTCACAAACTTAATGCAGATGTTAAATTCCAAGCATAGGGCATGTAGTGCACTGCATTCTTTCAGTCTGACCCACTATCAGTTGCATCATTTCAGGACTCATGACACGTACTGTATGTACTTACCCCCAAGCTGTATAGAAGAGGAGGGTGTGCTGGGTATTCCTCTGAGTATTAGAATAAATTTATCCTCATAGCTTTCTATTAATAAATCAGAACGTGTCTTTTTTATTTGTGTGAATAATTGTAGCAATTATCAGGGTTACGGAGGAGGGCTTTTCATTTATATATAAGCTCAACTAGGATATGAATAAGTACAGCAGATTTATTACATGAAGGTAACTTAGACTTGATTCAAAAGAATGATCATAATTGTCAGGGTACATGTTCTCCTCACTCTATTATCAGCAGTGTACAGTGTCTTATAAGTTTAGTCTGCATTAATTTTGACCTTAAATTAAAGTAAGCTTTATACCAGGCCACAGTGAAGGCAACTCCTTTTGAAACACCAGACACTTGTATCATTCAGCTACAAAGTTTCTTTAGTAAACAAACCCCTAACCCTCACAAGCAATTATTAAAAGTTTGCTATAAGAGTAGCAGGCTACTTTTCATTTTAGAGAGGAGTGTCAAGACTGACCTCAAAGTAAATTATTACAAGAAGGCATCTGTTAATAGCACATATGCACAGCAGGTATAATCATAGCTGGGGTTGCCCTAGCTCTTTCTTATGCATCCAGGACTTAACACTAGGAATGCAAAAAGATGAATACATTAAGATATTTAAAAATCTTCTCTGTGCCCTGCATTAAATGCAACCAGATCTTTCAGAAATAGTGTGCTGATACATGAAATAATAGCAGCTTTTTATTCTATTTGGTTGATCACGGAGCATTTTCAAAATCTTTCCAATTGTGGCCACCCCCTCTACTTTTGAAAGCACAGTAGCACCCTTGTTTGAACAGACCATCTTTCTTATAGGATAAAAAGGTTACTAAGTCTTCATAACCTGTCAATCCTGAGGGGTTTTCCCCAGGAAAACTGGTAATAGTGCCTTATTATTTTGAATTGTGAGTTGGTTTAGAAGATGAAGATGGAAGTCCACTCAGGGCTGTGAGAGCAGCTTGTCAGAATAATTTTATTGGCATTTTTATTCTGACTGGAATCAAAATATCAGGAATAAGCAGCATCAAGATTTTATATGGCTCATACTGCAGCCTATACTTGCTCTGCTGCATCCATTTGTTATGATTTTTTTTTTTAAGAAAAGAATTAACAACAGTGTTTCTTCTTTCTCTTCCTTCTCTTCCTTTTCTCTTCATGTTGACTCTTTCCAAAATCTAGTATGCAAATATAGGCACTATATTAATAAACTTGAGTTTATGTTCCCATGCTCTCTACCTTTCAAGACAAATATCATACTGAAACGATAGGTAGAGTGCATCTATAATTGAATTAGCCTTGGAAGCAATTTGCCCACATGGTACACTTGTAATATTCTTCCCAGAATAAATTTTTAACCATTTGATAATTAGCTTAGCCATACCTGTGACAACGAGTAAATTGTAAAACACCAGAACAGTATCTTAATTATCCTTTCTAAAGAGACCAAGCAATAATTTGCTTAATCGCAACGAGGGATGAAATAATGTTAGTAATTAAGTAAGAAAGTATTCCCACATGATTATACCCTTTCGTAATAATGTAAGGGAAAAAAAGGGAGAAGATGAGGCATTAAAAATGTATACCATAAGATTTCATATAGGAAATATGAAAACAGAAAACCAGTTGTGATTACAAATAATTACTAAAATATCAAAGAGTCCTAGTAAACATAAAAACAATTTTTAGCTACATAATTTCTCTAATCCTAGTGTCTTTCAATTCTGCAGCTCTATAACCTTTCACTGCAAAATTAAGCCAAATGCTTCTCCTTTTACAAAATGCAGATGAGGAGAAAGCACTGTAGTTATTTAGTCTCACTGATAGTTCCTTCCTTTTTATTTTGATTTTGTGATATGAAATACAGCAGGTTGCCCCTGTATTTCCTGCAGAAAGATCTTTCCTAGAAATCCAGGTAATTTCAAGAAATCTGTTTAGCTGCGTATTGCGTGCAACTGTAAATACTTGATAAACAGATTGTGCTCATTTTTTTTACTTCTCTTCCTAAAATTAAAGCTAATTCTTACTCTCCTTATCAGCTTAAAATTCACATTTGATTAATCTTACATTCCTTGATTAATGCAAAAATATTTACCTTCACATATCCAATGAATATTATACTGCTGCACGAATGAAAAAATGGGTCTCAAATCTGAAAATTAAAAATTACATACTACCTGCAATAATGTATTAAGCATGATCAGTGAAAGAAATGCTGATGAATATGTGACAGAAATTATATGAGCCCACTGTATTCATTCCTTGAGGTTTCTTCTCCCATATTTTTATTGTGAGGAGTAACAGATGAAAAATACAAGTGTTTGCTAATAGGATTCACATCTTATTATTGGTGCTGATTTGCAGTTTTCCTTAACTCGCCATGATTACTTTTTTAGAAGCTTTCACTTTTCCCCAGCTGATCCTCGTCTTGTTAGGCAGCATTAATGACACTTCAGTCATTGTGGCTTTCAAGCAGAGCCCTTCCAGAGTGAACAGAGAGTTGACATTTCCTGACATTTTCCCAACTAATTACAGGACAAATAATTAAGCATGTTCTCCTATGTAACAAATGAAGGCAAAAGCCGTCTGTCAGCGATGTTGATTGATGACACTCTGGGAGACTTTATCTGATGGGTCCTGCCATGCGGTAGAGGGGAAGCAAATTTATTAGAATGAACAATGCAAATTCTGAGTCATCTCATCCAGTTATGCGCCAAAGCAATATCCATGTCAAGGTGAATGTGACAATGAAAGCAAAATATTTGCATTTTGTGGAGCAGGTTGAAGGGGAAATCAGAGCGAGAAGATGACAGGCCTAATTATTTTGGCTCATACAGGCTAGGACAGCTGTTTCTGGTGTCCTGAACAAGGCTGTCACACAGGTAACTAAATAGGTCTGCATATAAGTCTGTATCCAACACTGTACGGAGATGTCTACCACTAATGACCAACGCTAATGTTACTGCCATCCCTGAAAAACAGTAAATGTGTCACAGTGCACCTTCTGTATGGCAGTCAACATTTCGCTACATAATTACTTGTTAGTGAATTAATTCCTATCTGTCAGTATCTATGCCAGTGTCATTTTTAGACCATTACGAAATTATGCCATCACTATAGCAACTGCAAGCTCAGTTAAAAGGCAAAACAGTTCAGATACTCAAGAAAAGTGCCTAGTTAGGCAGAAGACTAATAATGTAAAATTCAAATTGTGATGTTGCTGTCTGCCATCCTAATTTTCTTTATCTTGATTATGCGTTTGATCATTGATCATTAAACAATAATTTAAGGTTTCCAATTTCAATCCATGATTAATATTTAATATAATTAAAACCTCAGCCACAACAGCATCTTTCCTATAAACAGACGCACACCGCGCTGTCATTGCAATTAATTAGGAGCTAAAATATGACATGCTCCAAAATGAATCCTAATATCAGAGTTTACATGCAAATAAGAATAACTGATAGCATCAGGACGTTCTTTTCTCCCTGTTTCCTTTACGGATTGTAAACAATGCCAGTCTTAAAATCCTGTATCCTGACTCATTTCTTGTTTTTTTATTTATTTCTTGCATGCATTCTATTTCTTCAAGGAAAGTCAGGACCCATCTTACCATTTTCACCATTACTTACGGATTTCAAGATGCCATCTTGTTCATAAAAAAATATTCAGAGTCTTAAGATAAGTTATGTATATTAAGCTGTCTAAAATCTTCCAGACTGTTGAATTTTCTAATGACATGTAGAAAAAAGATTTGCTGATATCTACTACTACCTTAAATGCATAGAAGTCTAAGTTAAATCAGGGAATTCCTCATATAGAGAAAGAAATACTTCATTTGCATCCTCCTATTTTATGTAAATGCTCAAATAAAGGAGAACAAATTCTTCTAGAAACTTTCAGCACATATTCATCATGTTAATCTATGCAACATTGTGGCTTTTGTTGGAGTGCAAATGTTACAGTTGTGCATTTCAAATGATGTGTGACAGCAGTACGGTGGCCTCAGCTACTCTGACAGTGAAAAGAGAATGTAGAGAAATAGTAGTAAATTTGGAAAACCTGTAAGAGGCCAGACATGTTGGTGAGTTTTGGGTTTGGTTTTGGGTTGTTAGCTTTTTTGAATTGGTTTTTGTTGTTGTTGTTGTTTTTGGGGGTTTTTTGTATACTTGTTTTTTTAACTTTCGTTTTAGGAAAAGAAGAAATAAAGTAAACTTATGATGCCATTTTCTTTCCAGTGCAAATAATGCATGGCCAATCAATTAGCCTTTTGGTTAACTGTTTGACACAACTCTCTGGCATTAAACATATATTTATAAAAAAGTTGGGGCCTTTTTCTTTGAATGCATGTACTGTCTGCAGAAACAATGTGAATATCTATTGTTTTCCACCTTTCTTAACATAGATATTGTTTTCATTACTATGGTGTGTTTTTCTAGGAGAAAAATCAAATTAAAACTCAGCCAATCACCTGAAATTAAAGCTGAATCTTTCCAGAAAAAAAACACATAAGGATTATAATGCAAGATCATTAATGTTCTTCACTTAAAGTTACCTGACAAATAAGTGCTTACTTTTGACTAAAAGAAAGACCCTTTCAAGAGATGAGAAACATCATTACCTCCTCTTGCCACATGAAGGTATTTCTTTCACTAGGATCTACAAAACAGTCAGTCATCCTTCTTTCTCTCTCTCCTAACTTTACACAGACCATTAGCATGATGGAATTGGATAAACTTTGCAAAAATGTCTAACTGCAGTAATGTTCTGAGATAGACCACTGCTCTGAAAGTGATGGGAAGATTTAATTTCTGCTCTGCTTAACAAGGTTAGAAGAGTTCGGTTCTTGGTTAACATTGACCACTAAATGAGTAGGAATCAATAGTTCCTCACTAATGCCACAGTAAGCCAACTCCTTTATTGACCTTTCCATTAACACTAAGCAGCTGAAATGCAGGGAAAAAATAGACTAATCATTTTAATTTTTTAACACCTACCAAATCAAGTGCTTCACTGGTGTTTTGGTGCTCTTCTGCCAGTCCTCTCATGTATCTATCTGCATTGTTTTATGTTCTATCAGATTTCAAAAAAACTCGCTTCATTTATTTATTTGCTGATCATGTATAATGATCATCAGGAGTAGCTATAAATTAAAAATAAAAAAAAAGGCAGACATGAAATACAGAGGTTTTGTCCAATTAAAAAAACTTTTTGTATATCACAGTTGCTCAGAGACACTTTTCAGGCAAGTAAACAATGAATGAACTTGATAGGGAAGATATACAAATTTGATACAAAGAGCCAATGGGATAGTTTCTGTCTAATGATCCCAGTCAATCTAATTAATGTATTCTGCTACATTACATTTTAAGAAGTGACCATTGTGTAATACACTTTGAAATATGCACAAGCTAATGGGATAAGATACAAAAATTATTATGCTGACAGTAAATCATATTACATTCCTAATAAGCATTAACTAGATAACTAGGTCAAAGCAGTATTATCTTAATTGATTTTTCAAAAGAAACCTGACAGAAAAATGTCAATGCTCGAATATTTCTTCATGCATCATTAAAACAAGATTGGCTTTTAACAAAAGAAGAATCCTTCACAGAATTGATTCTTGCTTCAGGCTGCCTGCAAGTAAGTGTATTACATAAAAATCTATACAGGATATTAAAACAACACCACTCTGCAAGACAGTTACAATTAAAAGCTGACACCCCCCACCATGTGTCTAGTATAGTAGCTTGCTAGTAAATGTATTTAAAGTCTTCAGAGCCATATATGAGAATCAGTCAGTTTTGCTATTTGAGTGGGAGGGACACACATAAACCCACACACACACACACACAGAGCCTAATCAGAGCTTTTAATTGAATTAGTACATTGACAACTCATTTCATTGCTATATAACAACTAAAGAAACATGCAAGAAACAGGAAAAAATACAATCTTGGAGATATAACCGTAAATACAAGCTCTACATCTAACCAAATGGACATTTCAGTGTGAAGAGAGCACTGTTCTGACATCAGATATTTCCAGTAGGGATTGTGATGCAAAATGCAATATGCAGAACAAATAACATGTTCATGATATCATCAATAGTAAAATGCTGTATAGGTTCAAACAATAGATCAAATTGCAAATGCACATATATGTGCATATGATCAGAGAAATGTTGACTGATCCATCTAAAGCCGAGTAGCTCACAAATCTCAAAATCATGAATTCTAGTACATTTGTGGCTCAGTAGTGTACATAAGGCATTAGTTTTGTGTAAATAACCACAGCTCATTTACTTGGATTGTTTAGTTTGTGAAGTTATAAGCAGAAAATGCACTTAGTAGTTTCTGATAATTCTTAATATACTGTTTATACAAAAACTTTCTTAGAAATACATAATATTGTTACTATTTATTCAATGCAAAATAACTTGATCACTAAACATTTTTTTTGACAAAAAACTCCTGAGTTTTGTGGAAAAAAAGCCTACACGGGCTCTTCAGCATGTCAATTTTTCCTTAATGCTGAACATATTTTTGTGCCCACCATGCAATTTGTATGTCATTACAACTTTTAAAAGTAAGGGAAGGATGATAATAGAAAATTTAAAACATTATTTCAGGGACACAGGCTCCACAAAGGCTGTTCTCAGTCCTTGGGACAGAAAGAAGGAATGGGGCAAAGTAAACCTTCAAGTTCTGTGAAGATCTAGACTGCCAAGAATGATTTGGACCATAAGCCTAATTGAAGGGGGCTATCTCCTTTACCAGCTCTGCCCTGTTTAGCTCTACAGAATTTGGGTTTTTTATATCACCACCTGATTTGAATGTTCAGTTTTACATAAATTCTCTGAGATTTCAAACTAAGAAAACTAGTTCAAACTAGTTCTCTTCTAATTCACATCTTTTTTTTTTTTTAAGTCAGGTGTAAAAACCAGAATGGGGTCTGATAATCTCTGGGTAGCATTAGCCCAAATTATCATAAATTCTGTGAAAGACAGTTTTGAAGCAATAGTGTTGATGTATAACAGGACATTGTACAATGTCCTATTATACAGTAGAGAAAAGTTGTCCCTTAAATGAGTGAATATAAATACATGATGGAAAAAAGCAGGCAAATCCTGGGAAGGTGGAGCAAAGTCATTTCATGCAACATGAATCCCAGTGGCTATTCAGCACCTCTGCTCTTTGGCTGCAGTAGTGGTTCAGTTTATTCTTCAAATTTTCATGGACATTGAAAGATATTAGATAATGCATCCTGTTATTAAATTAGGCTGCAGCAGAGCACACAGTCCATCTGCAAGCTCTGTGAAAGGGGGAGAGGTCAGGCTGTGTGTTTGCTTACTGGCAGGGGCTCTGGACAGCAAGTGAACCATGAAGGGTCAGTAGCATTTATAAGTAAAAACTCAAGTTTAACTCCCATCCATATTTGTTATGTTATCATTGCAACCTCTGCACCAGTATAGCACAAGACATCCAAGGCATCTGTCCCAGGACATGGCCCATAATTTTCCATTTCCCTCCATTTCTTCCTTTTCCAGAGACCCACCAAGACAGCAAGTGGGACCTGCTCTGAAGGCAGGCAGGAAGAGATTTTGTGGTGTGGTGGAGAAAGGAGGAAGAAGAGAAAGACTTGTGGCTACCAGGGTGATGTAAGCTGCAGAAATGGGAGAAAGGCCACTGTCCTACATTTAGGGCTTCTCTTCTAAGTTCCTCCTCCCAGACAAGTCCCACGTGTGTTATCATCAATTTATTTTGAAAAAAAAATATCCAAGCCACCAATTAGTGACTATAATCTCAGACCAAAAAAGGTAATTTGAAAGCTGTTTACAAAGATCTGTTTATATTTTCTCAAAATTAAAATTAAGTTTTGAATGAAATTATAAGTAATTTATTTCAAAGCAAATTAATTCTCCACTGAGTTCATAGATAGCCTGTGAAACCTACTGCCAAAAAGTATCTTCGAGGACCAGAACTTAGCAATAGCCAAGAATGAATAACATATTTCCATAGAGTTCAAATGTAGTCCTAGGTAATTGTTCAACAAGCATAAAGAAAATTATTTTGCTGTCTTGCTGTGTTATGCTGTTGGCTGCACTGTGGATTCATCCACCAATTTCTTTAGATGCACAATCATTTGCTGAATTTGTTCTAAAGAGCGTTTTGTTCTTAATATGCACTTTGCATATGCTTAGAGAGCACTGTATGGATAACATTTTGGTTTCATGTTCTCCAACTTCTCTTCACATTCTTGCCTGGCTTTTGGCAGTCTTCAAGATTTAGTTGAGTCAATGTATTTCATAAATGTTTTATCTCCTGCATCTTTCAGGAGAAAGATCATAGATCTTCAATTATAGATCATTATTGAAGATATTAAATAAGATTCAGTTTACACACAATTCTATTCCATCCTTCTCAAATCCTTCCCCAGAAAGATACATTATTTTTTGTTATCTATGGATGTTTGTGACTTAATTTTTCTAAAGTTCTTTTGCCTGGCTGGTTTTTCAATGAAACACAATACTGAAAACTGTAAAAAGATTCCTTAATATTGAATGTAATGAATATTAACGCTCTATTGCAATTTGAGTTCATTTTATAATTTCTTTCCAGAAAGCAAAATTAATCACATTTTTACACTCATCTATTTCTTATGAAGGAAGCCTTAAATATAAAGAGGTGGGGACATAACACTTTTAAACAAGTATTACTTGAGAAAGACCTTAGTAAGGATAAATTAGAGAACATTATCAGAATTTTTTATGATTAATTTACATCTTCTATTTGTAGTATCTAAACCATAAATCAATAACTTGAATGGATCAATAACTAGGTAAATATTATGAGCAGAAGTTGCTTTCTCAGATATTACTGGAATTTGCTTCATGTTTTTGAAAACAAACAAAAAAATAACCTCCAAAATTAATCAGTTTCAATTGGTATAAAAAACTCAGTTTGGAATAAATTTCACCTATTTCTAGTCATGTAAAATCAGTACATATAGTTTTAACCATTTCTCTAAACTCACTTCTCAAACATGAAGAGAAAGGTTTAAATAGAAGGTAATTTATCCCATTCTGAGACAGCTGCCTAAAACTGGTGGAATTACTCAATTTCTGACATCTCCATCTCTCTCAGATGATTAGAATAGCACCCTCATCCAGAACCTTTAGCTAGATGAAGATGGTTGATAATGATGGTTTTTCATGTGGATATATTTTGTCTTATCAAACTATGATACAAAAAGCTACTTTAGAGAAAAATTAAGTCACTTTGATTTCAAGGACTATTTAACAGAGTCAGTTGACTACTGCAAGCCCCAACAGGGTCTTAGTCTTAACTAGGATTCTGGAAACAGATGAGCTCTTTTCAGTGTTGAATAGAGGGTTGGGATCTCATCCTTTGACCTATTGTCCCTTCCTAGTGCTGTCCCAGGTGCTTCTGGCCACCTTTGCCACAAGGCCACTCTGGTGACTTATGTTTCACTAGGAGCCCACTATGGCACCAGGGTCTCTTCTGCAAAACTATTCACCAGTCCTCAGCCTGTATGTGTCAGTGCTTGGGGTTTCTTCCTCCAGGGATGGGACTTGGCATTTCTCTTTGCCAAACTTCATGAGGTTCCTGTCAGACCAGCTCTCCAGCCTCTCAAAGTCCTTCTGAATGGTAGTACAGCCATCTGGTGTATCATTCGTTACTTCCAATTTTTTGTCATCTGCAAAGTGCCATTCTGTTCCATCACCTACGTTGTTAAAGCAAATGCTAAACAGTACTGGCCACAGTAGTGACCCCTTGGGTGCAACACCAGTGCCTGGTCTTTTCAATCCACTTCATCATCCACTTATCTAGACCCTGTTTCATCTATTTGTCAACAAGGATGTTATGAGAGGCAATGCTGAAAGCCTTCTAAAGCCAAGATAGCCGCTGATCACCCTTTATGCACTGAGCAAATTTGTAAAAGTCTATCAGGTTTGCTAGGCATGATTTCCCCAATGACAGCTGACTATTCCAGATCATCTTTTTGTCTTTAATATCTTTGGAAATTGGTCCAAGAAGGATTTGTTCCATCACATTCCCAGGCCTGTAGCTTCCTACTCACTCATGCTGCTTGTTTCTGTCCTTCTCCAGTTGCCATGACATTCCAAAGATAATTGAACTGGAGTTGCAATGGCATTGGTCAGATCCTCAGTACATGTGAGTACATTCCATCAGGTCCCATGGATTTCTGTATGTCCCCTGGCTTAAATTTTCCTTTACTGTACCTTCCGTTAAATCCACATTCCTCCAAATTTCTCCATTGACCTCAGGGGCCTGACATTCCTGAAGCCATGGTGTGCCTCAGTGTTTAACACTACCCTTGCCATAAGGTTCCTTGCCCCATCTGGCATCAGGGCTTAATTTTCCTCAGTCTTCTTTTTTACTGAAGGACCTGTGGAAGCCCTTCTTGTTTTCATTCACAATCTCTCCAAATTTAATTTCACGCAAACTTTGACTTTTTTAACCCCATCCCTACATGCCTGTACTCCTCTCTATACTTTGAATGACCTGATCCTGCTTGCTTCTTCATATGCTCCCTTTTCTGTTTGAGCTTTTTTCAGGAGTTCCTTCTTCATCCAAGTGTGCCTCCTATCACATTCTCTTGTTCTCCTGAACATGGGGAGGGACAAGGAAAACTTTAGAAGATGATTGTCCTGGTTTTGGCCAAGGATGGGGTTAATTTTTTGCAGTAGCCATGAGGAGGTGGAGCCTAGAGGTCGCTGGGATTGGGCCTTTGTCCAATCAGGACAGACACTGCAGCTGGGAGAATGGTCATTCCTGGAGTCTTTGACAAAAAGTACATGTGGAGACTTAAGGACAACCCCTGAGCCTCTGGAATAGGAGATACAAAGGATCCAAGGCCAGCTACTCCCCAGATGAAAAAGAGACACTGGCAGCTTCTGAACTGGTTCAAGATGCCTCAAAAGTGATTGGCACTGAAGCACAGCTTTTTCTGGCACCCCGACTGCCAGTGCTGTGCTGGATGTTCAAAGGGAAAGTCCTTTCCACATAATGTCACTGCTGTAAGTGCATCATGCTGACACCACAGCAAGCTTGAATAGGAATCCCCAATTGCCCAGGGATCTTGGAAGTCATCACAAATTGTCCTGAAAGCAAAAATTTTGTGATAAAAAATTTTAAATTTAGGTAGAATTTAAACATTCCACATCCTGTAACAAAAAAACCCCAAACCCCTTCCTCCCCCTAGAAAAAATCTTTATGATCAAGGTAGGTTCTTTTCTTGGCAGTTTATGGGGGGAGGGGAAGAAAGACAATAATCTTTCCAGATGTCATCAATAAGGAACAATTTATTCAGGTCACTGGACACTTCTACTTTTAAAATCTTGGCTTAAGTTACTTAGGATACTTCTTCCTTTTAATTAATGGGATGAAAAATTTCTATGCCATTACTCTGCAAGACACTGATTTTTTTTTTTTTTTGCAAATGACCTTTAATCTAAGAATATTTTCAGCTGAAATTTGCCAGACTTGATAGTCTAACCACAAAAATATACTTTTGTGATCTCTGTGAAAATATACTTTAGTTAGTAAACATGCTTCTGGAACATCTCTTTGCAACTTTGTAGAGTTTGAGTTTCTCAGGTTATCTGTTCTAGTCATGTTGCATCATGAAAAGGCTGAGACTGTGAACAGCTTCCACTATAATTATTCACCCTGACATCGAGGGACCAAAATCATAAAAGGAAAGTCCAGAAGGAAATTAATAATTGAATATTCAGAAAAGGGTAAATGGAGTTAAGTAAATAAGGCCCAGGGCTACATATTCAGTGCTGCTAAATCTCAGCCTTTTCTGGCTGCCTACCCTACTTTCTCACCCATTTTGGTGTGGTCCTGCTGTGAATGTGTGGTGTTCCCTAAGGCTGAGAAGGGAATGGGAGTGTTGAACAACTGCAACTGCAAGAGGAGCAGACAGAGGCCAGTGGGATATTGGTTTGGAATTAATTGCTAGATTGGAACTAATAATTGAAATTATTAGTGAAATTTTGGAATTTGAGGAGAATCTTGAAACTCAGCATAATCTGAGTGAAACCTCCTAATGAGGGAGTGCCAGAAATTACCCTGATCCATAAATATGTAAATCTCAGTAACAGTATAGCAAATGGGCTAGTTAGTAAAATCTGAAAAACCAAAAAATTGTTGAAAACCTGTTTTCCACAGGGGAAAAAAACCAATCTTGGGATAATTCTTGAGCTTTCTTTTTTTTTTTGAGTTTTTTTCCAAAAACTTCTGAGATTGAATCAGAACAAAAAACATAGAAGTTGTATTTAGCCAGTATTCACTGAGCTCCCTCCAGGTATTACTGTTCGAGTTTCTAGAGGAAATAAAGACATTAATGCCACTTTCAGTAGTGTTCATCTGTTGAACATGTCATTTAGATAGTAAATAATACTCTGAGTTTTATTTATAACTGTCTTAATATTACACAGCAAGATAGAGAGAAAAAAAATTGTGCATAAATCTTCAAGGAAAATGTAGAAGGGAAATTTTGGCTTTCTCCCTGAATCCCAGGAGTCTAGTCTTTCTCCACAGAACACACAGACATGGCACCAGCCTGTGACTGTTGCCTGAATCCCAGGAGCCTGGTCTTGGTCCACAGAACACATATAGACATTGCACAGGCCTGTAACTGTCAAGTTTTATATGCTTTAAAGATGAATAAAACATTGCTGCTGCTTGGTTTGTACAATAATGTCTCAACGAGACGTATGGGACAGTTTTTGCTTCAAATGTGTGGTTCAAGACATCATTGTGCTAACTTAGAAGTTGAAGGAGAGTTTGGATTCTACTTATGAAAATCTTGTATATAAAATGAAAGTATGAAACACAATATCCTACCCTTTCTTCACACAAGACAAAAGGACAAACAAGGAGATTTTTGACCTGGGCTGATGATCCTGTATTTTCTCTGCAGCAACAACATGGTGTGATATACCGTTATATGATTAAAACATATTCAATTCGAAAAAAATAAAGAAGCCTACTCACAACCATTTACACATACAGTCCTATGCTCTAAAAGAATGGAGATGGATAATGAAATTGAATAGTGGATTCAGATGTGCTGGTAAAGTTTTTTCTCTGAGCAAACTCAGACAACAAAATGGTGAAACACTTCAAGATCAGATCCCACCCACTTATCTTTTTGCAGGGTTCCCACAGCAACCAGCATTTTAACAGAGGAGTGTTCAAATAGTTCACCTACAGATATCCTTTTAGTGCTATGACTCTAAATAAGGTAAGTATAAGGCTGTTTATTCTATGTACAACATTAGGTTTCTGTACTGTTTCACTACAAAAGATGGGGAAAACCTGAGTTTTACCAAAACCACCCAACAAAACAAACCAAAATGCAAAAGACTTTTATATCCTCTAAAATAGGGGTGTTTCTCCATTTCAGTATCTGTCTGTGCTCTGCCATGGTGACTTCCCTCTTGGTCAGCTCTGTATGGCCAAACTCAGTTTGGATTTGGGAGTGAGCTGGACAATTCTGGCGGAACAGCACCTTTCATATGTGGCAATCCCCTCTGATAAGCATAATTATGAGTGCTTCTTGAACAATTCCATTTCTGCCCTTATTCTCTGTGTAAAATGGAGCAGTCTTAAGTGTAAAGGGAAGTCAGCTAACATGGGAAGCCCATTTCCTGAGAAAAAATGTGCCAGAGAAATTATATCGAATATACAAAATCAAAACAACCATAGAAATCCCAGGTCAACAGAATTCAATGTTATTACAAATTTGACCTAAATTACACTTTTTTGAATGAGAAATTCAAAATCGTATGGAATTTATTATTTCTCTTCTCACCAATTTCTTTTCCCCCATTTCAGATTTGGGCCTTACAAAATAAGAGAATTGAAGACCCCCTTTCTCTATCTCGCATTCTCTCTGTCTTCTTGCTTTTTTCTGTGACTTGCACCTTCAGCTTTGGAAAACTGGAAGTGCAGTACAGCAGAAATAACCTCAACTTCTTCACAACTCTTTCTTTATCTTTCCAAATGTGGACCAATGTTAAGAAAATATAGCATGAGGAAGTGGGAGCAAGTGTGTGTGTAAAGTTTTTGAAACTCTTCATCTGGCTGCCTTGAACTGGAGCACACAACATACAGAGAGAAAGACAAGGCAGTGCATTTGTTTAGCCTACAAAAGAAAATGTTAATGAGGTGAGATCTAATGGAGGTCTTCCACTTTCTTAAACAGGAACTGCAAAACTTATGGGGATGAGAGAGACAGACACTTCTGTGAGATGCCCTGCCAAATGACAAAAGACAACACTTGGAGTGTTCAACATACAAAATCCCAATTACGTGAAAGTAGAAAAGAGCTCACAGTGATACCAATTTACTACCAGAAGAAGCTGATGAGCTTCAGTTCTTTTTTATTCAGGGCTCATGCAAGATCCTGAGTAAACCTACCAAAATTTGAAACTTGCCCTTCTTGAAAAGGAGGCTGGAAGAGAAGTTACTTCAACATGTAATTTTCTGAAATTCTGTCTTTTCTGTGACTGCATGCTAAACCAGTGAAACACCAGAAATCTCTGCTCTGAAGAAATGCCACAGCTTTCACAAAAGTGATTCTTCAAAAAAAACCTCCTGCACTATTAAATCTCTGTTATCCCAGTCTTCCACCCCCTGGACTCCTGACATACCCCGAGAAAAATAAATGTTATCACAGAAAATACAAAAGAAAAAAAGCTTTGGCCTACCAGATATTATAGGATGTATAATAGTTCCCAAAAATTGAATTCCTCAAAACTCTAATTTATGAGATGTCAGCTTTTGGACTGATTTTTTTCCCTAATATAATGTTTTTATCCTTTTGACAGTAAGACTGCACTTTGAATGTTTACAGCTGAGTTCAGGTAGGTTGTAATTTGAGTTTTCAACTGTATTTTAAATATGTATTTGAATCTCTGATCTACTGAAGTGCATTCTTATTGATTCACCTGTTGGGTACCCAATTCATGAACACCAGTATAGCTGAGAAATCTGTGAAGAGGAATTTGTTTGTTTTATAACAGCTAATGTCTTTTATTCCTCACTTATGCGTTAAAACTCCAGTTCGTTTTAACAGACTATTTAAGTCTATAGGAGTGACAGGATTGGGAGGCAGATTGCTTTCTTAATAACAACTATTTAACATCACTTTGATGTTTAAATGTGTAATGTCATCTGCTTAAGGAACATCAGATATCACTGAATATACCCATAATGTGTTTTTGGAATGCAGTGATACCCTCTAAATTCAGACTATACACAATTGGCTTCTCTTAGAGCACCACTTGGACAGTTTTTCAGATTAAGCTTCCTATAAAAAGACCTATTTTAACCATCATCACCTCAGAAGTATAAACCCAAACAATATGGTTCCACATGAACACACTAATGCTGTGGGTTATCATGTAGTGGATTTGCAAGTGCACACACGCACAAACACACAATTGCTCTGTGTGTATATGAACAAAATTAGTACTGTACCCAAAAGTGCAAGTCAAGAGATGTGTCAAGATTAGGAGTCTTCCTGTTTGCAAGATTTTCCTATTTTCCTGTACTGTGACAGATCCAAATAACTTTGGTTTTGCTTTCAGACCTGTGAAATCTTTGCTGTGATATAGGGACCATCAAGAAAATAAAAGAAAACAGAAATTTTTTTGCCTCAGCAAAGGCAGGAAAATACTGAAATCTGGAAATTATAGAATTATGGGTCTCACAAATAAGCAGTAAATGTGAATATAAATCTTCCTAATTTGCATGCTACTATGAAGTAAAACCACTGTCATGAACGTTATGGATTAAAAAACTTCTATTGATAGGAATAAATTCAACAAATATAAACATTTCAGTTGATATGAAATTCAACTTGCTATCTTCTTAATAATAGATACACTCAAGGGAACAAAACCACAAATATCCTTCGTCAGTATGGGTCAGCACTAAGCAAAGTGTTATCAGTTAACCTAAAAGCATGATGGTTTCACAAATATTTCCAGAGTGAATGTCTACTTCAGCAGTTCTTTACTGGTGTTATTTAATAGGTCAGGAAACTACATGATATAAAAATTCATATAATAAATATTTCCCTGCAACCAGATTTTTCACAGAGCCAGGTCACAATTTAAACTGAATTCTATTTAATTCTCACCCACATTAGCCTCTCTGTACATAGTACAAAAGGAAGGAGATGAGAATACAGAAAATGTGGTACAAAATTATGGCAAAATTAATTTTTTTGTTGAAAAGTTCTTAAATATAGTCACATTCAAAATGCTCAATATATATATATTTACAAATTGAATATACACCAGTTTTACAACTTCTTAATGAAACAATATGATGATTTAAATTTATTTAACTTTTCAAATAAATCATATCTGTGAGGAAACAATAAATCTTAGTTTCTTTGGGGCTTTCTCAGAGGAGGATGTTACAAAGATAGCTTGTTTTACAAATAGTGCAGCAAAATTATAATGAATCACAATAAAGCTGCTCATGTCTTTGATTTTCTATTTCCTTATAAACTTATTTAATATTGATGTAATAAAATACCCACATTACCTAGCAAAATATTACACTCAAATTGATTTTTGTTACATCAAATAATAATATAGAACAGTACAAACCTTGTTCCCCAGCCATCTGCAGTGAGGGAAGTCCCTGACAACAGCAGAACCAATGTTGATTTCACTGTGCAAAATGGAAATTTGGATACCAGCAAATAGGGATGGTCAGGAATTCTTCAATAAAAGTTTATTGTGATAAAAACCCAATTCATCCAAACTAAAACTTTTCTCTGGAACATTTCAGAAAACACTTTCATCAATAAGTGTTTCTTCAGGTCCAGGGTATGACACCTTGCCAGAAACTAAGCTCACATTTCCTTGGCGACACAGAATCCAGCACCTCCAGTGTAAGAGAGGTAGCTCCCACCAGGCAAACCTAGGATTTGGAAACATAGCTCCAGGCTCCTCTGTGGACAGCCCAGACCTCTGTCTGCCAGTTGAGTTTACATTTTTGCCCAGGCATTCCTGAAGTGTGCCAAACATGCCTGGCACCTGTAACTCATGGAAGCAAAATGAGCTGGATGCAGGCAGAATGTGCTGGGCATTCTGCACATGCATGGATGTGTTCACCAGGAGATTGGCAGTTTCTCCAGGATTTTTGCATGTCCTGGATGCATGGGCTCATACACAGGTGGCATGAGGAGGATGCAGAGGAAAATCCAGGTCTGTGATAGATCCAACCAATAGCTATTCTAACTATGTAAGGCTGTAAGATTATCACAGCGTGGAATGTGGACAACTAGCATTGTCAATAATTCCTTCCAAGAAATGGCCTTCAGCATGATCAGGTAATGACATTTGTCACTTGTGTCTATTGTAAGGCACTGTAAGGTTTGGTGTTTGGAAGGTGGAAATACACTCCTTCAGAAATTTGATGCAGACTCTGTTTCATTTCTTTGTAAATGATGTTTGTCATATAAGTAGGGATCTCCCAGCTTTGAGTTCCCTGCTGTTGTAGGACATGCAGAAGTATTTTTACCCTCCTAATCCTAGCAATTATCTCCATAATCCAGTAATAAAGCCAGGTCCTGATAATGAATAGAGGAGTCCAAATGAACAGGGTAATATTTATAAATTTTAAAATATTGAAAAGAAAAAAGGTTAAGTATCACCTTTACCTTTGATTTTTTTGTGACTGTGAATAATGTGGGTCTCTAGCAGGAAAAAGATGCAACTATTGCTAAAGTCTCACTGCAAGCAGTTAGATTGCATCTGCAACCAGATTGCCCTATATAATTTTCAGATGGGCCATTTAAAGATTAATGTTATGAATTTTCCATGAATTCAGAGCACTGAGAATCTAGGTATCGTGTATACATTGCTTGCAGGTTTATTTCTGGTGTAAGTATGTAAACAAGAATGTGACTAGTGTTAAGAACAAGAAAAACCTATGTGAAAATTGTTCAATTTGCACTATTCCTCTGCAGTGCTTCTTAGGAGGCCTGAGTCCCTTCTGCTTCTGAGAATTTTAACAATTTGAGTACTAAATGAACAAGTAAAATTCAGTGTAGTTATACCATGAGAAAAAAATAACCTTATCTCGTGGGGGAGCAGTGGAATATTGTGCAGAGACCATTCCCCTGACATCAACTGTGTTTGGCAGATGGTGCTGTCAGTTCAGGTCTGTGTTTATTCTATCATGCATGTGGTAGCATATTTTAAAATGTACAATCTCATGTATTATCTATGGGCTAAAAGCATGCAACACAAGCGGGACTATATCACAGGAGTTAAACTTCTGTAAACAACTAGCAGCGGTTGTGTAAATGCTATTTTCTTGACATAAATAACAGAAACATATGGCCAGAGACAGGAAGTGGGTGATACCTGGATAGATTGATATCCTGCTAGACAAGTGGCTGTATTTATGACATGATTCTGCTTGACAGTGAAAGAGGAGGGGAGGAGAGCTAATGACTTTTTCATGAACTCTCTGACAACATACATTTGACCACTGAATAGCTTTGCTCAACAATCTGATTCTCAGCATTGTTGTTAAACACATTCAATGAAGATGAAGAAATATTGGGGTCAGAAGTGGAAGGTAAAACTCTTGTTTCCCATTTTCTTAGGGCAACTTGTATTGAAACAACATTGTTATTCCAATAGTTTAGTACCCACATGATTTCCAAACACTATTCCTTTACTGGAGAGTACATGTCATATGCAAGTAGTGTCCTACTATGAGCATTCTTTTCCTGTTATGGCCTGAACTTTAAAGTGAAAGGTTTAATACCACAACACCTATTTTATAATCTTGCTTCCTTCCTATTTCCTGATAAAAATAAAGCCTACAATAAGTTTAAAGCCTTCAGCACACAAATCACCTTCTTGAATTTGAACGTTAGTCATCGAACATTACTGAATCATAGTAAAACACAACTTCACTACATGAAACTCCTCTGCAGCATTTCAGAACAGTGATGTATGATGTTTCTTCTATCTGAGCTATCCTGTTTTCCAAATTTATCCAGTTAAAAAAAATCCACAACAGTTTCTGACAACTGGATGAGATTTCTTCCATCCCATTATAAATGCAGGCCAAACTAGGTTTTCTGGCACATCTGTGTAACTGCTCTTCACTCTAATTCTGCCCTTAGCAATAAAGATTCAAGTTGTCTTCCTTTCAGCATGGCCCTGTGCCTACAGTCTGTCATAACTTCCTGAAATGTTTGCTTACTTGCTTTAAAATGATGCTCATGATGCACTACAATCTCCTCTACATCACTCTTTCAGTTTTAACAGGCCTTCAAGGCCAAGTTAGAGTCAGATCAAATTTGCATTTTGTGACTGAAACTGATGGATTATTCTCCAGTCAATGCTAGACCAATGACTCTTGTAGAAAGGTGTTTGAACATTACCTTTTCAGTCTTCCTTACATATTGCTAAAATAGGAAAATGTCAAAGAAGAACACGCACAAGCAGAAAAGTGCACTTAGGGTGAGAAAGTCAGCAGGATTTGTTTCTAAACAAGAAGATTCAGAAGGAAACCATCTTCAGGAATAAACGTACTTTTGCAAAGCAGTTCAAACAAAAGACTGCTTCCAGAATTGACCCAAAACTTGCAGAGCATGAAAAGGAAGCTGTTGAAATCATACTGTCCTGAAGCAAAATTCTAGAACTTTTAAGGTAAACTACTTTTAAATGAAGCAAAATAGCGCCCAGCATGCCTGAGGTTTAAACCACCCTTTTTCATCCGATTCAGAATATTACGACCATCTGGAATACTCAGTCATCTTTTCCTGTGTTTCAGTGCAAGGGTCTGACGAGCTCTGTCTCACAAGGGACCTCAGAGGGAAGCATTCCCTTTATTTACAGTACCCCAGTTGTTAAAATACAGACCCACTATGTGGGAGGCCAGAGCTCGAATTCCTACTTTGGTTCAGCAGGCATGCCTCTGTGAAGTGCCTCATCAACACCAAATCGCGTATTGCAGGAAGTCTGCCTGTTTGTCATATCCTCCCACTGCCTCTGTTCCACTGTGCTCAACATCATTAAACATCCACTGGTGCAGCAACTCAAAACCCAATGGTTTAGGAGCCCAACAAGCAATAACTCATGTTTTTAGACATGATACAATGCATGTTTAATTACTTATATAAAATGGAATTACCAAGAAAACACTTTTTGCCTGTTCTCCTGATTACTTGTTGAATCTTGACATTTAATTGAAATAGAGGAAAATAAGACTGAAGATTAACATTAAGATCTGTGGTAATCATCCTAGGTTGTATGCAGCATTTCCAAACAGCCAATGGCCAGGTCTTTGACACAGTGAGAACTTTTTTTACTGTACACTCTTAATGTATACAGGCTTCTGCAAAATAGAAGAAAAAGAAACTGCACAGAATTTCTAGACAGCAAGTGAATGTGTACCACAAAGACAAGAGGGATTCCTAGGTGTGGCTTTCACACCTTTGACTCCCCATTAGGTCAATCCTTGAACTCTAGACTCCAAGAACTGGAAATTAGATATGTCCCTCAATTATAATTTCCAGCACTAAGACATTTGCTAAATATCTTCTAGCTTGTATCAATCTACAATTAATAAAATAACATTTAGAACTAAAATTAGCAGATAATCACCTTGTCACCACCTGCTGATAACTGGTCGTGATTTCAACATCTAAGCTAGGGCTGATTCCTGAAAAATGTTATGTGAATCAAGAATATTTACATGAACGCTAATAATCATATTCTTGGCATCTCAAGCAGTCTGCATGTAAATGCAGAACAAAAAAAAAAAATCCACTTTTCCCACAGAGTTTCTCATTATCTGCTTCAATGGGAACATTTAATCATTTCTAAGACATTGGGGAAAACCAGCAGTGGCACAGAGACTTTCCTTGAATGTGTGCTGTTGTACCATAGTTGTAAACAGAAGGAATCACTCATGTAGCTTAGTGTCCACAAACTGAGCAAAGCACCTGCACAGGGAAGTGCTGGCAAACTCAGCTTGTCATCCCCTGCTACTTTCATAGAGGCCCCTTGAGTGCTTTCTAGAAAACAAAAAAAAAAAAGGGGAAACATATGCTCATGCAGTGCTTGAAACTGGAGGGAATGTGCAGCAGTCTATTAAATGCATAAAGGCTGATTTGCTGATTTCTTTCTGTTGCTAATTTCTCTACATCTTGGATCTTTTCACTGTATGTCTGACTGCATGGATTGATCTAGTGAATAGCAAAAGGAATATTCATTATATGGGAGAAAACTATGTTGCTTGCAAGGATTCCTTCAAAAATAAAATTCTTTTTGAGGATTGTCAGCATAAGAGATGTCTTCATAGTTCTACAGATAGGTGTTTTTTGTTTTTTTTTTCCTCCTAGCTTGGTTTTACAGAGAAATATAAGGAAATATTCACCAAAATATTTCTGGGGAACTGATCACATTCAGTCATTGTATATGGATCTGAAAAAGTATTCAAACTCTGACCATGTCATATTGCCAATAGTGATCCTTAGCCTGGGTTACTGTGAATCAATAGAAAAGTGACCCTAAAATGCTGGGTGGGACAAGCATCACACTGAATTGTCTCTCATCACACCTCAGTTTTTATTCATCACTCATAAGTTCATTTTTTCCCAACCATAACAACATTGAGCTATTATAAGTAGTTTAGAGAGGCAGCTTGATATAGGTTTGTTCATCTCAAAAGCAGAAAAAGAAACTCTTCTTTTGTGTGGAGAAGTGCTAGGGCTATACCAACTATCTGTCAGGCATTGTGTCTGTGGACCCTTTCCAGCTCTTTCATGTTAGTAGAGCTGACAGAAAAAAAAAAAGTTGCAGTGAATAAGTGAATAAGCCCAATAATCAAGCTGTGGAAAATCTGCTGGCCACAGCATAATCTTCCCCGAGATGTGCAAAGTTTGGTGAAATTCAGGCACACTTGAAATCTACCTGTGCAAACTGGACATGCATTTCCACAAAGTTTTCAAGTAATATGATACTCACTGTTTCTTTACACTGCACAAATAAATATGTATAAGTAGACATCTTGACATGTTAATATTCTACATAAAAACAAACTACAGGGAAGAAAGAAAAAGACACAAAAATTCAGAGCAATATTTTTAAAATTTCTATGTAGAGTTTTTGAAAATACCTGTTATGATTCTTTTAACATTAATTTTCATGAGAATTTTCCTTCTTTCTTATTTTGTTTTCAAGACAGTATCAGGCTGCTTTACTTTACCTGACTAAAGAACTTAAATGCATCACAAACACAGTCTCCTTCATGACATTTAAAAATCCTCTGGAGTCGAAAACAGAATATTTTAGAGCCATTAGCAGAAAACTGCTTAACTACAAATGGCCTGGTTGGTATATAATATGCTTAATGTTAAAGCTGTTCCCAAGGTAAACATTCTGTAGTGGCTTTACAAATAGTGCATAGTAAAAAAATAATGGGATCTGTAATTGTTCAGTCATCTGCACAGTATAAAAGTTAAGTATCTTAACCATACACGGAATGCATTCAGGCCCTGTAATGGTAAATCTGGTGTATTTTGCACTTTGTATCTGCTGTTATAAAACAAGGAGAAAACAAGCAGTCTGTAGAGAATCCAATGCAGTGCTTTCCCACACGGCAGTCTCTGGGACAAGGCCATATTAATGTATGAGTGGTCAGCCCCTTTCATATAGTACTAATGTACTGGAAAGTCTTCCGCACTCGGTGCTTTCCTTCACGTCTCAGGACATCTCGTGGTAGAGCACTTCCCCATGCAGAACAATATGGCCTTCTCTTGGAAAAGCCCTCTGGGCTGATCACTGTCAGGTTATGTTATGTTTTAACAGTAGGCACTTCAATGCTAGTTTTGTGCAGAGTTGTAGCGGGAACAAGAGGTCTAAACAAACAGAAGGGCCACTAGAGCCCTTCCATTTATCATTCCAACTTGACAGAAATCCCTATCTATTCCCTAGCTTTGCTGAATCTTACATGTTATTTTTAAAACGTCTGCTTTTAAAAAGTAGCTACCCTTATACTTGGCCCTTCTGCGTAATCATTTTCTTCCTTACTGTTTAGATAAGTCCGTCTGAGAAATTTGAAGGAAAATGTAAAATCAGTGGTATCTGTCTGAAAGGTTTTAACACAGCCTAAGTATATATTATTAAAAATCATGGTGATAATACTTGCATGGCACCTTTTGCCTATGAAGGTGTGAATTAATTAGTGCTCACATCACAACACCCCTGTGAATTGGTCAAGAATTATTATTGCAAATATTCACAGGAAGAAACAGATATAAAGAGAATATAAGCGTTGCCTAGGTAACACAGGGAATGGCAAAGGTGGGATTTAAGCCCAGATTTTTTTCACAGTGTTCATTTAAAACACTCCCTCTTTAATAACTGAGAGTGTATCATCAGTCCATTTTAAGTGAGAGATTGCTTACCATAAGGTTTGGGATAAGCTTTCCTTAAACACATAGTTAAAAAATGCTCCTTTAGCACAAATTCTCAGTTCCTGTTCAGGTAACTAAGAACATACTCAAAAACTACCACAGTATTTTCCCACTATCTGTTTGCCAGTAACAATGGCAATACAGTTTGGAAAGCTATTTTTTTAGAGTTTCAGATTAGGTTCACTGCCTTTCTTCATGCAGCTCAAGTCAAGTATTATTTCAGTATTCATCATTCAATATTCAGTATTTCTGTGTTTTGAATGAACCTTCCCCATGTGATCATAAAGGGACTTGTTTCCGAGGACTGAGATGGGAAAGACATATCCACAGGAAGTACTGGCAATATGGTAAAAGAAATGCAAAATATTTTACATGGAAAAAGAACATTAAGACAGAACTCTGTTGGAATGATTTATTTAGAAGAGCTACTTGGACCAGACACAGAAGGTCTTTCTGTCTGATGGTAGTGGGATATGTTTTGCTCACTTTTAGAAAGGGTTTGGTTTGGGTGGGTGATAATTCTGGTAAAGGGTGAGAGAAAATTTATGGGTCTGAAAGGAAGAATAGTAACATGGGAAATTTTGTATGAAAATATGCTGCATTTTTTGGGACTAATGCTGTTTTGATGGAAAAGTGATTAATTTCCTGAGAGCTGCAAGGCACGTCTTTAGTTCAGAGAAGGATGATGATGGAGAATGTTAAATACTTCAGTGAATTCGTGAGAAATATGTGGGATTTGAGCAAGTGTTCAATCTGTGAAATTAATGGGGAATTGGTGGCACAGGGGAAGGATTAAATGCACACAGTCATGGGGTTGGGACCTAAAAGATTCTAAAAGATTGGATTGGGAGGCATCAATTGGGTCACTGAGTTGTTCATTCACAGTCTCAGCTAACTATGTGATAGATGTTTATTTTAGATGTATCCACATAATGTCTATTCTGCTTTCTTCCACCTATCACATTTCCCAGGACCAAAGGAAAATTAAGATCTTCAGTAAAAGTTGCAGCTACAGAATGTCACAGAAAGGACACAGAGGGGGCTACAGTCACCTCCAATAGCTATGTCCCTGCATTATCAGGGAAGCAATTAAAGAAAACTCTCAAGTGAGCCTAGAAAGCAAGCACAAAAGTGTATAGTACAAAAGTGCATAAAATTTCAAATAAAGGAAATCTTTCCTTGTAGAGCCAAACCAAGTGGCCATTTTACCCTGGGCAAATGAGAGAGATAAAATAGTATGGCACTGAACATTAATTGCAGTAGAATAAGACTAGAAGTATCTGAATATCCATCCTATAACTTTTCTCTAGTTATGGTCAATTTCCAACACTTCACAAAAAAGAGAGCTTTCTATCCTGTGAGAAATTTGCTCCCCAAGATGTGAAAATATTCCTTCTTTGCTTCCAGGAAGGTGGATGAGAAGTGCAGGGCACAAGATTAATTCAGTCTATATGCAGTGTAAACAGGCAGCACTCATTTCAACTCCCTGGACACACTGGATACCTAATCATTCCTATCACAAGCCAAATCTCTTTTTTTCCCCCAGAATTCTTTTGCAAGTTTTTAAATCTTTCCTTTTTATCACCATCTTACATAGAGTTCCTACTGCATTGTCCTATTTGGAACTAAAAACTAATTTCTTGGATGGTTAGATATAATCTAGTTAGCAAACTAAATGCATTTGCAAGCAATTTATTATAACTTGTCTTATGTTCACTTAATTGCTTTATGTAAAAAACTTTTCTTCCTCTTGAATATTTAGCTCTGTGTTTCTGAGTTATTAAATTTCCTCCAAACCTTCTTATATTGACTCTAAAGAAGTTAGGTATTTTTAATCTATCTTCACACAATAGCTACTGCATGTTCCTAATAAACCTTTCCTTCATTTAGTTCTATATGTCCTGAATAAAGATAGGTAGTCCTGCATATCATGTTCCTAAAGAAGTCTTTTGATTGTCTTCCCTCATGGTACAAGTAAACCTGGTCTCTGATAAAATAACCTGGTCTGATGTATTCTGAAACTTGCCATTCTTTTTCACAACACCATCATATTAGTTGCATCCTTACATATGCACAAGTTTTCCTCCATTTCATTAGATTCCAACTGATAAGGCCACAATACCCAAACTTGTTGTCTGGATTCAAGTACATCCCAATGTGTTCCATGACAATAATTTCCATTCTCCTTCTGTCACTCTCAACACTTAAAACCACCAAATTCCTTCGAGGTGCTTTTACACCCTAAGTAATGACAGTAACTTATATCGTTCCAAAATATCACAATTGCCCCTAAAAATCAAAATAGTTCTCTGTGAGTAGCAAAGATATGTGCTTCTTTCAGCATGGAATTGCTATTTTGTACTGTATTTTCTAGACTACTGAGTGCACAGCACTCAGGCATGCGTGTGCAAGTTTGAAAAACTGCCGTTTCAGCCTTGAGTCAAATACAAAGTTTGAGTGACAGAAGTGTGTAAATCCAAACAGATGAGGTGAATAAAAAACAATAGTGAGAATATTTTGATTGACATATGCACCTGAGTGACTACTTCTGCTCTTCCAAACTGTGCTCATTTTGAGCACAGATTCTGTGGTTGGGATTTGGAAGCCAGCAGGGGATCATTTGTAAGTTTTAGTCTTTTTGATCCCTGACCCAGTGGGCAAGGAAAGACATGTCAGGAAAAACACTGTGTTTTGGGGAGCAGCTAAGTACAAGATGCTTAATACCAGTTAGTCTGATCTAAATATTGTTTTAGGATTTCAGCTGACCAAGATGTTGTCCTATTCATGCTGTTTAATGTGCAATAGGATTAAAGGCATGCATAATCTGAGCATGTATGAAACCCTTGAGACCCACTTGAATGGCGTGCTGAGGCTTTTGGCTCGGATCCTGCCCAAGAGGTATTAATTTGGGTATGAATCAAATGAGGCTGGGAACTGGTGCAGTTGTGCTAGTTACTGTTGATGTTAAATTTAAAGTCTCTCAGCTCTAATAAAGAAGGTTGTCCAACTTGTGAGAATGCATTAAGATGGACAGAGTAGTGCTGTTTAATGTCTAGCAGCTCTGAAGCTCTGACAGTGGAGATGATTACAAAGTTGCCAAACATTCCACCCTTCCCTCAGTGCTCCTGTCCCACAGACCTCAAGCGGTCTCCCAAGTCTCTCCTCTCCTTGGTCTCCTAAGGAAGTTTTTCGGTAATGTAGCAAAAGAAACAGAGGATTTGAGAGGCATAGTAAATAATTAGGAGACAGACTGAAATGTCCTTTGCTCAAAGTGGTTGTTAGGACTTCTAACAAGAGAAATTACTTATGAGCCCAATTGATGGGTTTCCAGCATATTGGTTTACACAGAGGACCAGATTAAACTGGAGCTCTTGGGCTGAAGTTCCTCTCTCCTGTGACATTTAACCCTAATGGTCCATGGGAATTAACCTGTGGCTTGACTGATGGAAGCTGACTGCACCAGCGACTGGGGCTGTAAACCCAGTAGACAAGAGAGGTGACTGCCAGCTGGTACAAAGCACTTGGCAAATGAAAACAAGATGTCACCAATGGGAACGGTGTGCAAGTCAAGGAAACAAGTAAAACTTCCCATATGTCCTTTATGTCCAATGTTTAATCCTGAGTTTGCAGAAAGAAGGTAACTGGAATGCTTCGCCAAGGTTAGAGGAGTTCTACCCTTAATTGGTTTTATCCTCTTCTTTCTTTGAGACAGCAGCACTCACATTCACATAGTGTGGGCCTTCCCAAATTGTTCAACTGCCTTTTTTATAGAATGACTTAAACTCCAAAAATTGTTCAAAATTTTGTTTAAATAATGAACGTTTCTAACTGTGAAATATACCGTATGTCTGGGGAAATCAGAATCACCCTTAGAAACAGAATAATGAGTATCCAAACTGATATGATGAATATACATTTTGCATGCTTTCATTTTCTCTCAGTTTTGCATGGAAATCAGCATTTCAGTCATATAGGAGAAATTTCTGTAATCAAAACATATATTACATTTGAGGCAAGATTATTATTTAAAGTAAGCAGCAGACAACATTCCAATGTACAGTAAAAACTAATGTGTCCAACTACACTTTAATTATTTTGTGTTTGCTCATAATCCAAACTGAGAAAATAGAGCTTTAAAAATTGTTTCATGGGGAAATTTTAATTATGTACAAATAGTTGGCATGTATCTAAAACCTGATCCAGGTAATTTTCAAAAATCTATGAAAGATTTTAAAATTTAATAATACTAATAAAACAGCACTATCTACTCCTATTTGATATCTTAATTTTTATATAAACATTTCATTCTGTAGAGTCGTATTCAAGCAGGTTGATGATTGCAAGTTCTCTTTGAAATACAAAATTCTTTACAACTCTGAATGCCAAGTCAGACTTAACAGGACCTAACAGGACACCAAGCCAAATCTTAACAAGCTTGATTTGTTCACCAGTTTTACTGACACTTTATTTCAGGAAAGTTTTACTGTAAATTTTAAGTGAATTACATCTAGGAAGTAGAGAAAGGTTTTTATCTTCCAGTAATTATTTTGATGGAATTTAAAATTAGGAAATTTTGTTATGTGTGATGAGGACATAATGTTAATGTTTTGGGCAGGCATTTTCAATACCTAAGAAGAAATTAGGTGAGACAAAAATGTGACCATATTAAGTAATTTTGTTAAACTGCTAAAATCCTGGATGCTGTCTCTAGTAAAGAGTAGGTACCTATGTTGAAAATAAGTTAGGCATCAAAATAGTAAAAAAGCATGCATGAAATAAGTTAATCAAAGGCAATAAAACTGACATAAATGAGCATATTTTGTCTAGATAATGAATAGCATAATGAAGAAAGACGTCAAGGTAGGTAAAATGCTTTCATTGTATTAATCCTAATACTGGAAGATATAAGTTGTGTCCTACTCCACTATTTTATGCTAAGACTTGTATTTCTGTAATTTCAATCCATTAGCATTGACTTAAATGAGCATTATTTCTTTGAAAGGCATGGACCTCAGATCCAATTCCAATTTTCTTAGTGCATGATAAAGGACCTATATTTGCAGGAAGCATTTGATGGATACTCTACAGGAACACTCAGCTGAATCTAGCCGATTCCTAAGCCTAGAGCCTTCAAGAAGTTGGTAATACAATATTAAGGGACAAGAAAGACTAGCCATTTTGGCTAAGAAAAAAAGCCCACATAACAGCAGACCTAACAACAAAAATTGTCCTGTTGAACACCAAGAAATGTATTTACACTAGTGCATGTGGAAGAAAGAACTGACGAAATCCAAAGGAGCTCCACAAAAAGAGGACTTGTAAGCAAACAGAGGCAAAACACTGAAATAACTGTTAAATTAGAGTATTATGTGACTGGACTTGAATATTCTTGTTGAATTAGCTATTCTTTAGGTGAAGGAAGATTTCTTCATTTCTCTCAAAACACAAAGAGTTTGTAAGATGAAAGAGCTCTGACAGTTTATACCTCACAGGTGAAAATTCATTCCAGTTACATGAAAAGAAGGTGATTTCCTCCAAGGAAAATTAGGCTCAGCACACTAGTTTTGAATGTAATAAATACATTAAGAACAGTCCTATCATCTTGACAATAGCATTTTGAAAAGAGGTAGCCTTGTTCAACTCAGAGGAAGGCCATAAGTTCAACAATGCTCAAGAGGGGCTTCCAAAACACAGATATCTTAAGGACAGTGCCATTCTGCCTTCTTCCCTCAGATAACCTCTAGGGAAGAACAGCTTGAGATATCAGACTTGAGCATCACATTATGTTTCTTATCAGCTGCTTCAGCTGGCTCCTCACTTCACCTGTGGGTGTTCAGGATTACTAGCTGATCAGCCCATGCCCTTTAGATAGATATTAGGAACATTGGGTTTTAATTGTTGTCTGAGGGCCAGACACTGAAAAGTTAGGTGCTGCTGTGATTAATTTGTAGGTGTTTAACATCATTAACTGGATTTAATTTATGCAACACTTAACATTCATCACACCTGATCCTCCCATGGCTTTATCTAGTATCCTATAGAATGTGCAAAGTGGCCAAAAGCAAGTAAAAATAGGACCCAGAAAGCAAAATATAGTACCATATTGTAATAGTCTGTTCCCACAAAATCTTGTCAGAACACTGCAAAGCAGACAGTGAAATAAAAGGATGAAAAAGACTTTTTAAGCAACATAACCCACTAGCAATTGCTTTAACTCGTCTTCATAGACCCTCAGTAACGAGAACATAAGAAAAGAAAATAAATTGTTACTATAGCACCAAAGTAATTAAAGCTGTTTCACTTATTACTGACTATTTGCTTAGGAAAATTATTCATTTTATCAGGAACAGAATAACCACAATTTAATAATTGCGTTCTGTACAAAGGGCGACTGATAGCACAATAAGATCTCCCTATTTAACTGTGTAACAGGGGCTTGGGAACATAACTGGCAATATTATTCTCTTAGTATATAAAATATATATAAAAATTATGTGCCTGGTTTTTCAAATACTGAGTAGTTAAATTACCAACACTGTATCAGCTGCAACTAATAACTAAGCCCATGAGAAAGCCTCAACATAAACCCCAATACTACCACACCAGCTCTGTACCTCAGTACAATTCCTCAAATCCTCTCTTGCAAATCCCACCTAAATAGGTTAGTCCTGCAGCAGTGTGTTTCTGGAAGGAAAGGGGGATAAGGACCACAACAAGGAGAATTTTATGAAATGGCAGGTTTCCCTCTGTTTTCCAGTTTAAATCCAGAGGACTTGAGATTTTAACTGCTCTATGAATTGAAATTTGACCAAGACAGCATCCAAAGAAAGGGATTTTGGACAGAAAATAATCCTTTTCCTTGTCCATTTAAAGAATCAGATGTAATATTCATCTAAAAAAAAAATATCTATATGAAGGAGTGTAGCATCCCATGAACTCTCTGAAGGAGCAAACAAGGGGACAAACATTTATGGTGCTTAAGAAAAAGCTATACTTAAGAATCTGACTGCCTGCTCCCTGTTTGTCTTGATTCTATTGTTTTTAGGTCATAGCTTTAACTGAAACTTGGTGCTCTAATGTGACAAAGGTAGGGATGATTGTTGCATCTACATGGATTATGGAACAAATGTAGTCCATTCTATGGATATTGCTCTTTTTAATTTTTTTTACATCCCACTATCTTCCCCATGGAAAGAAGAAATTTACCAGGTCTGAGGTATTTGTCCTCCATTACAAGGTATTTCAAAATACTACTTTTTGAAGAAGTCCTATTGCCTGGAACATCCAATGTGTATAAGCCTGTGAAGCACATATAAAAATCTGCTTTGCAATAGATCTGCAAGTATATGAAACACCCAGCAGCAAGTAATGATTAGAAGGTGATTTACTATAGTCTTTTGGAATGTCTCAACCTCAGCATCATTGATCCTGATAAAGTCTGAAATCATGATATAGTTAATATGGAAATATATTAAAAATATGTGATTATGTGTGCACAGGCAAAATAAGCACATTATATTTTATTATGTTAGGTGTGTTAAATTCTCACATATGCTCTGCAGCTATGTACGTTATTGTACAAATACATAATAAACTATGGTAAGTAAAGGAAAGAAAATAAAAGTAGAGCTTTAATTTTGGGGAGGTCTGTTGAATCACTGTGTATTTTTCTCTCTTCAAAGCCAGCTCACAATAATTTGAAAAATCATCTTTTCATCATTGGAAAGAACTTCAGATTTCCCCCTCCCAGCTATTATGTGGTTGAAATTTAGGGGGGCAAAAACCCTTTGTATATTAAGATTTACTTTAAAGTCAATATCTACCTTAAAATTTTCTCAAACTTCCATTACATTCTGAGTAATTTTGCTTCTCCTCTATTTCTGTGAAATTATATTTGCTTCTCTATCCTGAAATACATAGTGTTGCTCATAGCTGTTTAAATAATACTCCTCATGAAGAAAAGATGTATCTTTGTATTGAATTATTCCATACTGAGGTATTGAGTATACATTTACTTTCCAGGTAAAGTCAAAATAACTGTATCACCAACAAAGCTTCTAATGTAGCAATTAGTGGATGGAGAAAGGTGCAGACTTGTGAACAAATGTGACGAGACAAATCTTAGTAAATGAAGCATTACAATACTTCAAAACATTATTTTCCTGCTATCATGCACAATGACTTGGTATTTTAATCATAGTCAAACATTTTAGGCACTACAGAAACCATCAGAATTCTTTGTGGAGTATACCCTCTCCAAAAATGTCTGTAAACCTGTAACATAATGTTCTGTGTCACAGCAAATGTAGAGTTTTAGGCCAGGATGATTCCAATGAAGTCAAAGTCAAAATAACTTATAATGGAGGAATTAGGTTTGACTTTTACTATAGTTTCAAACAATAATCCATTTTCTCTACTAACTCCCATTCATTAATTACATGACAGATTAAAACAATCAGTAGGGAAAAAAAAATCCCATCCTGCGTAAATTTTACTTTGTTTCCATTTCTTATTTCAGCCTATAACTTTAGATATAATTAGTTATATTAAAGCTCTGAAGAATAAGGCTGCCATTAATGGTGATTTAGCAAATGCTTTCGAATTTTAGCCTTACACTACATAATTATACGTACATGAAATATAATTAATGAGGAAAACGTCTCAGATGTGTGGGCTAGGAAGGCAAATATAACTATCCTTTATTGTGCCTTCAAGGTTAGAATTATTATAGCACTTATAATTTTATTATAATTACCCATAATGAGACTCCACATGCGTGATACAGTCTACATGCTTTTGACATTAGAAGTTTTCAAAATGCCTCATTAAGTATTTTACTCTGTATTTATGTGGTTTTCCTTCACCTCCCATTTTTGGTGGCCATCTATTTCATGTAAAAGCATACAAACTTATTTAAAAAATGCTACCATTAAGGATCATAAAATGATTACAATGGATAGATATTAAGATGTCACAGCTGTATAACGTATTCCTTTTATGTACTCCCATGCTGAATTGTTTTATGACCTATCATAAACCTATTAAACTACTGGTAATAAAGGATTGTAATTAGTGATAAAACCTTGTTGCTTACTGAGCCAAGACAGTCATCCTTACTTTGGATTTTATTGAAAGTAATCAAGATGAAACCTTCAGCAATGTCAAATAACACCTTCAGAGAAGAAGGTTGCACTTTTGGTAGAGATTGCCAATATTTAAGCTTTTTCTGCAGTTTACCTGCACTGTATTTTGCAGACTGAGCTTGATTAACTCTGTTCCCCTCCACCATTTTCCCCATGAACTTGCACAAAAGAATGACAAATATAGGATAAATGAAGCCAAATAAGCTTGGAAAACAGTTTGACTTCAGTGGCTTTCCATTTTGCTACTGTATTAGGCATGTAGAATGCTGTCCACAACCTGTTTCTTGGCAGGATTCAACAAGGGCTAAAGCAAAGTAGAAATCCTTAGAAGTGAGCTCTGACTGAAACAGAGAATCTAGTTAAGGAAAAAAAGCATGCAAGGCGCTGAACAAAATGTGTGACCTTTTCAGTTATCAAATCAAATTAACTTTTTTCCTAGTCATACTGGACTGAATGCAAACATAGCTTCCAAAGGCACAAAAGCCACTGCTTTAATCTGCACAGTATCATCAAGTCCCTCTTAACATTTGTGTGTTGGCCTTCTAGAATACATTAATTTTGCCAGCGTGCTCAGATGGTTGGTTCTTGATGTATCCTGGTGAAAGCTGACATTTTCACTTCCCTTAATGTACATTTTCTGTAGCTTAACCTCAAAATTCCAGGTGGAGTAATTTTCTCAGAATCTAAGGAAATGTCTTTTACCATTTTGGCATGGAAACAGTATATGGATGAGACTGGGTGAAGGGAAAATATAATGCTAGAGATTAAACTCAGAAATCTGTATTCCTGTCTCCACAGCATAGCTACAGTATCTTGAACATTTTGAAAACTGGAAAGGAGGGGGGAGGGCAAGAAATCAAACAATATTCACTTTGTCTTTATAGCACTATATTTCACTCTGCAGTAAACTGGAAAGACAGAGCTCTAAGCACTGAACAATTAACCCTCCACTAATTCCCCTTCTATCCTACAAAATAAAGAATACATCAAAGACAGAAGAACAGGTATCTTCTCTCCCATTCTTCTCAACATGGATTTATTTGTCCTAACTGGACTTTTAAACCTATTGTCCCTGGCTTTTCACAGCACTGAATTGAGCAATAGGGAAACTATAGTAACCAATAATCTGTTTCACTTCAATGGAAACTATGTATCTTGGTGGATAACAAAGCCTGGGATAAACACTAAAAACCTCTGACAGGGTTTGGAGGGGGAGAGTATGGTGTCTCGACTGTCAGGTCACGTTTTAGCCAGCCTTCACCTATAGGCAACAATTATTAGGGTATTCCTCATTTGTTCTTCACTAAGCAAATTCTTCAAAGGTGCTTAATGGTTACCTCAACTCCATTAAAATTCACAGTATTCTGTGCAATTAATTCAGCCATATGCAGAGGTGTGTGCATGCTAATCGCTTTTAGTCACATATACATTAAGATTATCTGCACCAGGCTCCTTTTGAAGGGATGCCTCCTCAAGGAAAGCTGTTACAAATTTGTATAGTGATATTTGTAGTCGAGTCAACACAATACACCTTTCCTTAATTCCCTTAAAGATTTTAAATCTCCCATTTCAAAGGGAGCAGGGGAAAAGTGTATTTGGTATTCCCCATGCAATTATAAATCAGAATTAAAACAAATCCAATATCCACTTAGATATCAATATGACCAAATAATTTTACATTGCCTAAAATCTACATGAAATCAAGTGCACCAAAAGCTGACCACTTTTGCAAGTAAATCAAAAAGGCTCTTCCTCTATTTTATTTTTTATCTTAAATGTATCCAGAGTTTTATAGCTAAATACAAAAGCACTAGCAGTTGGTCATGCTTTAAGCTACTAGAAGAAAGTTAAGCTTCCACGTTGGCTAGCCGAGATATCAGCTCTAAGCTGACAAGTAATTAAACCAGCATATCTATAACAACTGTCATCTCTTATTTCTGTGCAACTTGGATGTAAACCAAAGGCACGAAAGCCAAAAAAAGACTTCACATTACTGGGCAACTGCTGAGCATCTCCTGCTGAACAGTTTAGCAGACCTGGGCATTTAGAGGATTGTAGCAGAGATCAAAAGGGTCAGAGATCCCTTTACCAATTAACAGCAGGGAGAAGAACATCAAATAAGGTGTAAATTTTAGCTCTGCAGTTTTGAGTAAGCCAAGCATGAAATGCATTCTAATACTCTTGAGTAGCTGCAGCTTTGAGCCATCAGTGATGTCACTGGTGCACTAAAGGAAGCTTAATCGCACTTAGAGTGGCATGTAGCAATCCAGCTCAGCTAGGTGCTAAAGCCTGCTGCTTCTTGTCTCTTTTGATAACACATGGGAATTGCTAGCCCCGACGTGGCTGGCGAGAACAGAAAACACTCCACAAAAAAGCAGGCTTTCTTTGGGGTCTTATGCTTTTATTGCTCCCGATCTTAAAGAGATAGTGTCACAGTGTTTATTTTCTCCCCTTAATTGTTTCAAATAAAGAAGGAAATAATTAATAAGGCCCAGTGTAAGTAATCAGCCTTTGGGGGCTTGAAGCGCTGCCTAATCCAACTTTATGCAAATCACCATGGGGGGAAAGCTGTTCCTATAGACATTGCTCTTTCTTCTCTTTCTTCTCTCTCCAGTCACCCCCCCAGCCACCCACCCCACCCCGCCTTTTAAGTATGACAAAAGAATGCCATTGAGCCTCTTTATGCATCCCCTTGACCAGTACATACTGCCCAGAATACGCAATCCGACAGAACAGTGCTGGGAAATGCCGAGCAGGCCAGGAGCTGCCGGGACCAGAGGGAGGTGCTCCTTTTCCGCACAGGGGCTGGGGACCAGCTGGGGGGCTGTCCTGCTCCTTCTGCCTGGGCAGTCTCCCAGCCCAGCTGCCGCAGAGGATGCGCAGCAATGGCACCTGTGAAGGTGGAAGAGGCAACATTAACAGCACGAGAAACAGCAGCAGTAGCAGCGACAAATGAGATGAAACGGGCCAACTGCTCTGGCAAAATAGCAGTATAGCACTTTAAGGCTGAGCTAAAGGTCAGAATCAGATAAGTTTAACCTATTTTTAAAGTGGCTTTGTTTGTGGATCTTTATTGTTGCCCAATGTCATGCTTGCTTTCTCACAGAGAAGTGCATGAAACAGAGCTTAAACAGAAAAAGCTTTTTTTGCTTTTTTTTTTTTAATGTTTGTGAATTAAAATTATATCAATAATAATTCGAAGCACAATCCTTAAAGAAATAAATGTGAATATTATGTTATGCTTTTGTTTATTTCAGCTAACAAAAGATTACCATGGGGACAATTACAAATTCATGATATGGGTACATTCGCAGAATACATTAGTGGTCCCGCTTCAGTGAGAAAATACTGTTGTGATGTTTAAAATGTGTTAAGAAGAATTCCCACAACTTAAATATGCACTTTCATTTTACAGATCTCAACTACAATAAGTTTAAATCAGGAATGGTCTATCTCTAACAAACTTCAATTTAATTTTTTCACATGAACTTAACTATTCTGTTCAGAAACTCTTGCCAGAGCATCAAATACTCCTTTTTTACATAACAAATTATTCATAATTGCATATACTTAATTTATTTAGGAAAAATCAGTGAAACCCCCTTTCTGCTTTGGTTTCAAGAGTGCAAGTACTTGGTTTTCTAAACATTATGAATAAAACTACATCTGAAAGACATCATATCCACAACAAAGAGAAGCTAGTGACCAGCTCAAATACACTGTCTTTTGAACAACAAGTCAGTGCAGACAGAAGTAAATGACAGTTAATTACAAATTACATTCTGGTTGGGGCTGTGAAGGCCTCCTGGCTTGAATAATAATCAGGCCCTGGGGCACTCACCTGCCTGCAAACGAACATACAGAGACACAGGCTGGGGTGCTATACAAGTTTCAAAACAAGCTGCTAAACACAAAAGCTTATTGGATTACAGAGATTTAGGCAAAAAGCATTCAGATCTCTGGCAGCAACTCTAATAGTAGGTTGAAGGAATTTCTAAAGGATGAATTGCCATTTACTGTAAATATCTGAATACTCCTCCTGATTTTGAGGAAAGAAAATGAGATCTCTTCTTTTCCAACATTAAAAAAGTTATCCTGTTGCAAGTGCCCTTTACAAAACACGGTAGGAGAAAGTGTCTGCTATGAATTAGAGACCTAATCTCTTTCCAAATTACAGTAATTACACATAGTGTTTACATTATTTCTTTCTGATTCTTGCCATTCAATCAGTACCATATATGTTCTAAATGTAGCCTATATAAATGCAAATGAATCAGAAAAAAAGTGTTACTCATGGTGGAAGAAATACTATTATGCAGCATCTTTGACTATTGAAATTCGTGCTGTTTACTGATGTCTGTTGCAGTTTTTTAACCGTTGATTTTAATCCCATATATTTGTAAAATATGACAATGTCTACATTAATTAATGTCAGTATTAGTGCAGTATAAAACCTTGGCTTTTGTAATTCACTAAAGCAATTTCTATTCATTTAGTTGAGCTAAGTGCTTATTGTTAAAGACAAAAGGCTCAACAGTTTGACATTGAGCTCATTATGTATGTTTAAAACATTCTGCAATTCAAGGCCACACCACATGCAATAAAAAAGAAGCCGGTGGGTTCAGGGATTAAAATTCAGACCACACAGTTCTCTTCAATAACTTTCCATTTAAATCTGTTTCAAACTTCAAAACAAAGCTATTTAGATGTATCAGCATACATGGGTGTGTAAGTATGGGAGACTATATATCCTTTGGGCTCTTGATATGCATGCACAAACTTTCAGTTGTTCTGTTTTTCTTTAAGTCAGCTGCCATGTAGATTCTGTAAAAAGATTTTCTTGTTAGTAGGTGAATGTGATCATGTGTTTTTGAAAGAATTTCTGGGTTTCAGAGAGAAATAATTTAGTAATTTTTTTACTATGATTATTTGCAAAGACGACCTATAAGGACAACTGACTATGTTTATGCTCTGTATGGTATGTACATGTACACATAGTGGAAGGAAAAGATAACACAGAAAGTACAATGGGTTGGAAATCATGCTATACATTTCAGATAAAGTGTGCAGATTGCAAAAAGGCTTGAAAATCAAAAAAATATTCTTGCAGTTAAAAGTATATTTGCATGTACTTCTTCCAAATCTCTTCTACTCTGAGTAACCGGGCAGTGACTATGATTTCCTCCTCCAAGCACAATTTTTCCAGCAGAACTTTTGACTTCAGGAATAGAATACGAGAAAGAATTAGGCTGAATTATCACCATGCCACTGTGAATGGAACAGCACCTCTGTGTGCCATGAAAGCCTTATGATATTCCATATGGGATGGAAGTGGTGTTCCTGTGGTACCGAAAGCCCAGCAAGACTTTCACATTTGTCTGCCAAACACACTTGCCAGTTTGTGGGTCATCTGTATTTCTTACAAAACTTAAGCAAAGAGTGAACTCAGGAGTTAGTATCACCTTCAGGCTTGTGGAGACAGGGTGGAAAAGGCATTATGGAGCAAAACTTTGTGTCAGGAAAGGTTGTGACAATAACTATGAACTCACATGGAATTCTCTGACAGTAATTTTCTAGGAAAATAAATGCTGTGCTCAACACTCCTCTTCTGCAGCTGATATTTCAGGACTCCTGTCCAAGCTATACTTACTGTCTGTACCTCAGGTCACCCTCTTCTGGTTTCACAGAAGGAGCTGAGGGAAAGACAGCAGTATCAGACACTACATGCAGAAGAGTTTGTGACTAGTTCAGAGCCAAGCAGCATTGGGGCTCCTGTTGTATTTTTTAGTTGCACAGCATAGCTCTTGCACAGCTCCCCTACAAACATTTCCAAAGTCCTGCCATTTTCCAGTGCTTTATCCTCTTCCAGTGCTACTACAAGGATAGCTGTCTCTCTTCTCACACAGAGAAGAATCAGGAAGTTATGCTAGCAATTCAAACTCTTTGATAAATCACGAGGAAGGATGAGTTCCGAGAAGCATTCATCGCCCCTCTTAAAATATTTTATTTTCAGGATCAGAAAAATCAAGTGATGCAAAACATTTGATACACATCTGTCTATTCTGAAAGTAATTGTCAAAGGTATTTGTCTCCGATGGTCCAAAGCTACCATGTGCAATTAAAAATAGTCTTCTCCATCTTTGATTTAAGGGATGTTTGTGCGAGCTACAGTTTTAAAACCAGAGGGGGAAATAGCATCACTCAACCAGAGTAAAGAAAAGGGGCCACCTTATCAGCAACAGAGTGATTTTGACTGTACTGACAATGACATGAGTAATCCATCATGTCATCAGCCCGGTGACGGATGTACCCTGCACCTCATCTCTGTATGTGTGCAGGGAGGACTATGTAGCAAGCCAGGAGGCAAGTAACACTTAACCCCTGCAAGCTTCATGTCCCTGCTGTGCTTCAGACAACCTCTGTCATGTATGAAAAGCCTAAAGAATGACAGTAAATCTATACAGACCAGCACAATCCACCATCGTGACAACGACACACCGCAATAGCCTTATAACACTATTAAACTGTATCATCACAGACTTGTAAGACAAGGCCTGCATTATGTGCTTTGTTGAGCTACTTAAAAGGTCTTTGGAAATGCACTGAATATACCTTTTGTCTTCATTCAGTTAACAAAAGGATATAGTTCATAAATACTAATTCCATACAGAAGGATGATTAAATATTTTGGCCCAACAGAAATAGCACCTTATTCCAGAAACTGACTTTAGCAGTAGACAATATTAAAAGAGAATAACAAAAGTTAAATCTTCTTAAAAATATTTTTTAAGTTTTTTTTTTTTAAATTGACAGCAGTTTTAACAGAAAATCATAGCTGTTTTCTGATGAAAGGTCTGACCTACTTCCTTCAAATTTTTAATTTGTATGGTCACTTCTGAAAAAAATATGTTCCTTAAAAACTTTGACATCCACTGTTGATTCAACTCTGAAATGGAACAAATATTTCTGCCACCACAATTGCCGTTCTATAGAATCTTCATAGTTAAGGTACTGTCCCAGGATGGTAACCTCATAAATTAATACAAATGTGTTAACCCATAACTCTCTATAAATGTGCATACACACACACACACACACACACACACACACACATATATGTATATATATATATATATATGTATTCTGGAAGTGTAATGTGCCATGAGAATACTATCCAAAAGTTTTACTCAGATCAGGAAAGAGAATACTGAATATCTCCTTTAAAAACAGATTCAATGGCTACATTGAAACCTGAGTCTTCAGAACTGGGCTTTTATTATCTCCTCTTTTCTCTTTCTGATAATACAACAAGCTTCTCCTGGGTTAAAAAAAAAAAGGGGGGAAAATAACTGGTTGAATAGTAACATCGTTTGTTCATGTATATGCAAAAAAAGATCTTTTCACACCTTGATGAAATTAACATAAATTTAAATACTAATGAATAGGTAGAGACTAGTGAAGAATACCAAGGACCACATTCAAACTGAGTTATATCCCTATAAAACAGATCTATTTTCTAGGGACATGTGACATGAGTGTTATAAGCCTTTATTGCACAATCTGCATAATTCACAGTCCAAAACAATTTGCAGCTGGATAAAGGAAATTGACTCTTTACTAGTGGAACATCACATCTAAAGGATATTATTTTACTTCTTGGCTGAAATTGCCATGTACTGTTGGAAGCCAAAAATCCATAGTCAGAAAATACAAGGACATGTGTGTTTGGAGCTATTCAACGTTTTGTCAATGGGGAAAGCACAGTACAAACATACACAAGGCAGAGGGGGAGTGGAATGTAAGATGAAGAACCACTGCATCTCTCAGTAATTCCAAGAAGTTGCTAAGAGAAGGACGACAGACATCAGGAGTAGTTTGTCATCTCATTTCCCTTCTGGCCCCATACAATGTATGCATGAAGCAGCACAACAGGAGCCAGTGCAAAACAAATATGCACAGTGGCAGAGTCAGTGTGCACATCTAAACAATTGCTATGCCCAATACTGTGGAATTTCCACACTGTTAGTGCTTTTCAACTCATCTGCTTATTGTGTGCATGGTTTACTCTGCTTGGTTCTGTTGGGGTCAGTCACGACCTTCAAAGCCAAAGTTTGTCTATATTTACTCTTCTTTCCTGAATGGATCAAATCACACTCTTTTTTTGTTGTTTGATGACTTTCTTCCTCAGGCAACCATTCCTTTATCTCCTTATTTTGCTAGGTCTTGAGAACAGTGAAGACCTGATGGCAGGATACTCCACATCTACCAAAATCAGTTGACAGATTTCAGTAGGCATAAAGTTAATGGTGTGCTTACCTTTGGCTGAGGGCTAAAAAAGCTCTTGACTTTTATGCCTGCAGGAAGCATCAGCTGGTTCAGCCCTGCCTTCCCCAATATTTTTTTCCCATTCTACAGTAATGTATCATACACATGTGTTTCTCTGGTTTTTTTGAGTTTTTCTAAGCTTTCTGATGTTTACATTCTTGTAATGGAGTTTTTTACACACTTTCATGTAAATAATGAAGGAAAATTTTGATGGACTGTTAGTTTGACCAGTGTGGTTGGAGAGGTGGCAATGTCATCCTCCAATCCACTGTCACTTTTGGAATTCTATAAATGTTGAGGTCTGAAAAATAAAGTGTTCCTTTCTTGTTCCTGTTCGGACACTGGAACACCTTGCATAAGTTTTATTATTTCATATCGTGATGGTAACACACATGATCTGAAATTAATTAGTCAAAGAGCAAAATAAGATCAGTGATGAAAAGAAATCCTCCTAAACTTTTCAAGACAACATGACAGTATATTAAATCACTGTTTATAAAAACACATGAGTCTTGAGCAAAGTTTAAAAGTTCCATTCAAATCAGCAATGTCCTTGATATCAAGAAACTAGCCTTTAAAAAACATGTTTATTGCTGAAATTGAGTTTTCACAACTTTTAAAATGTTTACATATTATTTTCTCCTATTGAAAACTCAGATAAAATTTAAGCAACATAATTTTTAAAAAAGTATAGAATTTTCCTTTTGAACATATGTAGGAAATTCCCTTTCCTATTATGTAGGAAAAATTTGAAACACATCTCTCAGTCTGTCATCCATTGATCTCTCCCTTGCTGGCCAAAACCAGCATTTTTGTTTCTTTATTCCCAGTAAAAACATGTGAATGTTCTACTCTTTCAAAAAAAACTTTTTCTGTCGTCTGGTGCAAGTCACTATATGCAGCCATATCATCCTCAGAAGAAAACACCCTTAGTGCATTTTCATTGTTATTATGGTATTGCCATCCACAATGAGGCACAATAGCTCTACAAAGAGTATGTTCTGGTCCATCAGGTGAGTTTGTGTGAAACAGGTGTGGTTTGCTGTACAAAGGAATTTATCCTCCATAAATTACAAATTACTACTTAATTCAGTGCTTTCTGTGCAGGAGTCAGTCTTTTGTTCCCTGGGTCAGGATGCAGCACAGACCAGGGAGTCAGGGGCAGCCAGGGCAGTCACTGTCCTAGGGATTAGGTACCCCCATGGGGACAAGAATGGTACAGCCAACAAATCTTTCTGAAGAGGTTAGTATTAGTGAGCAGAGTTGATGGATTCACTAGAAAAACCCTTATTAATGCCAAGCAAAACATTCCACTTTACTTTCTCAACTAGTTGAACTGTCTGTGATCAGAAGCGTTCCCACAAGAACACATCATGGTTTATTTAAAACAAACAAACTAACAAAAAGTACAACCCTTTCTACTTAAAACAGCATATCCAACTTTGTACCTGCTCCTTGTATACACTGATAGCAGTGCTGTTGAGGAAAATTTAAAATGAAAAGAAGATATAGTAATAAATGTTGAACAGTACATCACAGACTAAAAACTCTCACGGAAATCATTTGGGCTGCCTGAGGTCCAAAGTTCCCTGAAGTGATTAAGGGCTACATCATCTACTTATATGTTTTATAAAATGTGAACTACATATAAACAGAAACCTATTTTACACAGGTGGACTACAGCTTTTTGAAATTTATATTTTAAAATTCTCAAAAGGATGTATACTAGAGCCCGTATGCTTGAAAACAATGTCCTGAAGATAGGTTCTACATATGCCATTTTCTGAGTTTCTCAGCCTCAGAATGGCCTACCAGGGGTGCTCGGTCATTACTATTGAGTTCACCAGAAAACATCAGGATCAAAAGACTTTGAAAATCAGCCCATAACTTTCTCAGCCTGAAGGAGAATTCAGCTGCCATAGGTAAATTCTAATCTGCCACAAACTTTATAAGTGGGCGGTGTGAGATGCAATCTCAATCACATCTCAGCTTAAGATGAGATCTGGCAATCTCTGAAGTTCTAGTCTCAGCCACAAAAAATAAACAGAAGCTTCAAGATTCCTCTAAAGCACATAACAAATGTACGAGCAGCTATATTCAAGTCAAAAAAATGGAATTACTTCCTATATTTTTATAGGAAATAAAAAGATATTATATATATAATATTATATATTATATAATATATTATATATTATATATATGATATATTATATATATGATATATATAATATTATATATTATATAATATATAATATTTATTTTATTTTAAAATAAATAGCTATGCTATTATATTTTAAAAATTGCCCTAATTTGGGTGCTCTTGGGATTCCTGTCAGCCTTGGCATGGATAGTGGGTAAAAGGAAAAATTTAAACATCATAAATTATAGCTGCAAGTAAGGAAATTACTCATATGTATTGATTTCAGTATGTTCCCTAAACAATATAGACTAAACAGGAAATTTACCACTATGTCAATTTAAAAGTTTGACAGGCTATTGTCCTCCTACAGAGATATTTTGCGGTCCCAGAAGCCATTCTTGGGAGCAGCACAGCCACCACAGCAGTCCTGCTGAAGAGCCCACTACACAAAAGATATTTCAGAGCAGGTGACATGCAACAGCAGACATAGTGTTCTAGCTTTAGCCATGTGGAGTTTAGAGGTTTCTGTCCTCAGCCTGTCCTCGACTGCTCACCATTCCTCTCCTCAGGGGTAGTGCCCTCTCTGATGTGGGGGCATAAGATCACTTATAGTTACTCCCTAATCTGTTATCTGGATGTTAATATTTAGTCTTCCCAACCACACTTTAAATATTCTGTTTTAGCTGTCCAGTGTCATTGCATGAGCTTGACAGAAAGACTTATTAGAAAACAGACCAAAAAAAAGCTGTAAAATTCTGATACAGCTTAGCTAAAAATGAAGCACAGGATTTGGAGGTGAAAGAAATTGCACCTTTGCCCATCCATAGAGGGGTCAGGCTCTGAAAGTGTATTATCACATGTATTATCGCTAGTCACTCTGTGTATTTGATGCTATGGACAACTCAAAATGTTCTCCTTTTTTTTTTTTTTTTTTTATCTTTTAAAAAGATAAACAGGACAGACATAACCTTTCTACACATTGTTAAACCCCACATCCAAGTTCTTTCACATTTAGGATAGTGTGAAGAAATGGCATCATATTTGACTGAGAAACCAAGGTGCTCTGACTTACTCAGACTGACAGATTTTTTGTTTACTTAGCAAGTGGATTTACTTTTTGCTCCATACAAGAGAATGCAGAGGAAGAGAAGTTTAGTTAAACTATATAACCATAAGTAAAGATTTTGGGACTTAGTGTGCAGTTTTTGGTTTAGTTTTTAAAATTTTGTTGCAAAGGAATGGCTTTCGATTGTTTAAGGGATAATTTTAAATAGGATTATGATAAGTTTTTCATGCAGTTCTTGATACACAATTGCACTTACTAGAAGAAAAGGAAGAGAAATTTTGCATGACCTTGGATTTGGATGCAAAAAAGCCTACATGATTCAATACCTTTATTGCAGGATGACACATGCAATATAATTCAAAGCTCCAAACTTCACAATATCAAGAAGCCCTGTAAGTACTTGCAGGCTAGAGAAATATATAGGCAACTTGACCACAGACCTTTATGTACTGGTTCAAAGGACTGAAGTGTGGTTCTAATTGTTCATTTTGAAAAAACATTGTATTACTTTTTTAGTCAAGGAAACAAGAAAAATGAAAAATTCAGTGCCTCAGAATAAGAGAACCAGAGCTGTTGAGAGAATATAGTGACAAAATGTTCTATAGAGTAGAAATGGAACATTTAAAATGTACTTCATTCCCTATATAATATATGGTGGGAGCAGAGGTGGCTCGGAGAGACTGATATGTGTGTGCACACTGTTGAGTTACTCTAGAATAGAGTGAATCAATGCAACACATATTGATTCAAGAGATTAGCAGTTAAAAGACAGTTTCACATTAGAGAGCTCTGACATTGTCACTGTTACCATATCACCACTTCAGCATCCCAAACAACAATTTCTACTGGTAGTGCTGACATCTTAGGACCAATACACATAAATATTCTACATTTAATACAACCAGGGTGTCTGAAAGAGCTACTGAAATAAAATTCTAAATTAAATTTTGAATAATACGACTTTCAAAATAAAGTTCAGTGACGATGAATGTTCTAGAGATAAGTTGGTAGGGAAACCTTCAGAAACGTTTTCCTTTCCAGTGATAAAATAAAGCCATCTACTCTTATGCAATTGTTATGGATTGCAAAATTTTTCTTATAATCTCTCCAGTTTAACTTTTTATTCCTCTGGTTAGGGTTTGTAAGGCCTTCAACCATTTCCTTCCCTATTCTATTCTTCAGACAGGACAAAAAGGAGAATTAGATTAATGTTTTTCTTAAAGTTTTCTCTAGAAGAAATGGACTCCTAAAAATGCATTAGCCATGGATTTGATGAAAGGTTAACCCTGTGTGGATGACCATCCCTGTGTGGATTGGAGATCATACATTCAGATTGTCAAAACAGTGAGTCTGCATCATAAACCGTGATTTTTTTGGAATGTTGTAGGGAATACCCATCAATTTTTATAATACCAACATGATAGATATTTTACAATGTACATGAGACAAAGGCCAGTTGAATGACCAGAAAGCTGGAGAGTGAGGAAGGGTTACTAGAAAAGGTTAGTTTATTACTTATTATCATTGTGATCTTCTTCCAAACACCTCTTACATACTCGTACCATAGCACCTGTGGAAGGAGGAGTGCATGTTATAGACTACCTTTTAGCAGAAAATACTGGATAGCAATTACAAGTTCCTGAATTTTACTGAAAAATTATTTTCTTTTTTTTTCTCCTAGCTCATTGATTGTAATTTGCCACTGTAATTTATTTCTTAGCAGCAGTTAGAGTTTAGTAGAAAGAAGGTTCATAATTTATTTCTAGTACAATTATCCCCTCAACAATAAAGGAAAATCTGGTGCTCCTTTCAAAATCACAAGGGTTCCACTGGTCAGTGATTAATATTAACACTATTTTTTTTTTCCTTTCAGAGCCTATTTTCACATTAAGGTGGGGCATACAATTGTTTAAATGGGGAAGCTGATTTATCATTCAAAAAGTAATTCTTCATAGGGGCACACTAGGTGATAAAGATCAATGACAAGAATAGTAAATTGCCTGGGAGGGTTCAAAACAGATTCAAGATAAAGCAGAGAGGGAGAGAAAGAAGGAGAGAGAGATTATGTCAAGACAGCATCTAATGCTTTTGCCAAACACTTCAGCCTCACCCTATTTGACGTTGATCTAATAGTCGACCATTTAATTTCCAGGTCGCAGTGCCAATCTTTTGTCACCTCTGTTGCCCCATATCAAACTTTCAGGAAACAAAACCCCTGAAAGCAGACAATCAATAATGAGATCAGCAGATTTTATCTTAAGAGAAACAGGACTTGCCTGCTTTGTTTGTGGAAGGTTGTTTCTTTGAATGCTTCAGCCAGGGCTGCTTGTCAGTAAGTGACTGTGATGTGCACAGCATGATTGAACGAGACTAGATAAAGTCACCAGAAAATGTGGAAGTGGAAAGCAAAACACATAAACTAAGGGGTGAAAATGTACCACACCATGTGTGGCCACACAGTTCTTATCATATGCACTCTCCTAGCATGTCATCCCCTATTATTATTGGTGCATTTTAGATGTCTTGTCGCTGGTTATATGCTAAACACATTTTTACCTTAGGATCAGAAGATCCTATGGGATTCCTACGTTTCAAAATATGGAGGACTATGCATTTCTCCACAGTAGTGACTTTTTGCTGCTTTGAGCTACTATATTGTTTAATAGGTATGTTGTGGACTAAGAAGCTTATTGTATGGTTGGCTTTTCTTCCCATGGTCTCTAAACTTTTTTTCCAGAAAAGGGATAGTGAGGCAGGGAACACAGTAGAAGATGCATTTAAATTTTTTTAAACAAGGTTTTGTGTATAGGGGCCCAATCTAGGAAATCTGCATCATGGACTTGTGATGTTGATATTACAGTAAAAAAAAAAAAAAATTATGTAGTGTCAGTGTCCACAGTCAAACCATATTTTGCATGGGTCTACCCTCACTCTAATTAGCTAACATCACTTCCACTCTCCCTTCCTCTTAGCAAACTAGTATTTGAAAAAAAAAAATAAAAACACACAAGTTTTAAAATAAAAAGTAATTTTCTGACAAACCTAACTGCAACCAATACGAACTTCAGTGTAGAAAAGTAATGACTCTGCATAGTACTTTTTTTAGCTTTTCTCTTTATCTTCAAATATGCCAGCCTGATCAGAACGTTTCCTTTTATAATGCAGAGTAGGATAAATCTTCACTTTACACCACCCATTTTCACTTTTATTTCAATTATAGACAGTAGGGAAACCATCATTAGTTAAAATTAAGTAAATTTCCAAAAAGTATTCAAAAGAGTACTGACTCCTTTGAAAAAGGAGGGGGCAAGATCTTCTTTTTAACCACAATGAGGTGCTAGTCAGTTATTTCACCTACATTTTTTTTTTTTTTTTGCAATGGCAGTAGAGACTTGAATGAGAATGGTGAAATATTCAGCATGTGTTCTGTGCTTGTTTTTAAGTTGCTACTAGTAAAACAAAATGGCAGAAATAACACCACTGTTTTCCTTGGCATAAACACAGGATATTCTTAAATATTTAAGTTTCTCAAGAAAGTCAACTGAATGCAATCTGCAGCTGGGGAGACAAAAATAGCTGTTACTAAAGCTTAAAAAATGAAACACAGTAGCATCATTAATACCTTCAAAACCAGTGTTAAAACGTAGGGTAATTTTACTAAAAAACATCCTCTTCATTCAAAATGACACAGTATACAAATTCAGAGGGCAGAGAGAAAAAATTATACTGGTGAAAAGGAAATTAATGTATCTAACAAATAGTTACTCTGCAGATCCCTACACTTAATTTCTTATGCTCTTAATTTCTGCTTCTCTTCCTTATGATTTTCACTTCCAAGGAACTGAGCAGTTTGTTCCAGATCTTTAAAAATGTCTATTTCTAAGGAGAACGTTGTTACTCTGAGCTGAATGATGATTTAAAGAGGAATTTGTGCCCAGGGCATTGACCTTGGTGGCCTTTTCGTACATTACAATTCCAAAGGAAATCACAAAAGAAGATGGGCTTACTGTAGTTAATGAGATTCCTCACCAAAAACACTAATCTGGGTTAAAACTAAAAGAATGCTGATAAGGATATTACAGCTCATACTGAGAACAAGAAAGGTGCACTGCTAAGATCAATTGTGGATGTTAGGAGGTAGTCTTCAATAGTGGGTTTTTAAAAAAATATCAAAATGGATGTTGGAGAAAAGGCCTTTTAAATTAGGATCTACTAAAATAGAATAAAACATATCATTTCTCTTTTTTTTATTAATATTGTACCAGGTACAAATCAACCAATATTAGCAGAAGTTTAACATCACTTTAAAAGAAAGAGATTGACCTACTGAGAAAGTACATGAGTAAATGTGTAGCAATACACTGATTATTACTGTTTCCCCTCAGGCAAATACCTCTCTCTTAAGCATGTGCTTCACTGGAACATTTTGTTTTATTACCTTGTGAGATAAGTGAGGAAAAAAGCCTTTAGTACCTGGGGAATTAAAAAATTCAGACTTGTCATATCAGTGTCTGTTCTCAATTTCATGCAGGGCGCATAATTATAACCGTGTTTAAATTGAGCCCAGAAGAAAGATGGGTTCAAGTGCAAATTAATTTCAGATTATCACAACAAAGGCAATCAAATCTCAACAAGCTTGCCAGCAAAATACTTTGCAAAGGTCCCCAGGTCCCTTCCCACCCCCAACTTACAACAAAGACCTTTCAGCTCAAATTAAGCTAATGATCTAATACAACATTTCTGCCTACCTTTTTGGGTTTTATTATTTACTCAGATGTGTACATTAAGTTAGTGGAAAATGGGGGGGAAAGAGGAAGAAAAGGTGGCACAGAAAGGTCAGTGTTTAGTATCAGTAAAGTGACAAAATAAACAGTCAACAACCCTGACAAGGTCTGCATGTCGTCAAATCGTCTTATTCTGTGGAAACTATCAGAGCGAATTGACAGTGCTGAAAGAACTTGAAATTTATCTGAACCCCTTCTCATACAGACAGAATCCAAAACCAAATAGCATGGCTCACCTCCTCCACCTATCTATCAGCACAGCTTTTATATAAATCCAACATCTTACTCTATCCTATGGGAACCTGCTGGGGAATGAAGGGAATCAAGTGCTGAAAAAATTCAAGTCAAGCCTCATTACCTCCTCATTACCTTTGCAAAAGTGGAGTGAGAGAAAATTTTATCTAGGGAACAGAAGCTTGGGAATCTCATTCAGAGTTCTGTCTGGTTATTGCACAGCCAACCATGGAGCTCTGCCTCTGTGGGATTAAAGTTTTCTTCCCATTTCTCTATAGTAATGATCCACTCATTAAGGTTTTTAAGGTAAATTACCATCACTTATCATTATGCCAGTCACTAAGTAAGCTGCATTAAACAAGGAATGTCAGTTGTACCCGTTGCTTTTCTTTCTTTCCAGTTATCATGAGGAAATAAAGAAAATATATTTTGCAGTTGGTTTTATAATTCTATCCTAATTATATTTTCCCATTTGTATTTGTTAGACCCTTAGTGCATAAATATTAGATAGAAATATATATTGCTTTGTAAAAAACAAAAAAAGTATACACGTGGGTATGTAATTCTGTCTTCCTGAAAAAAAAAACCCTTGAAAACATGGTATTTTTTTAGCAGTTTATTTTCATATTCACTTTGCTTCTATCTGAGGATTTTATGTACCACCTCACTGTAGCAGGTAAGAACTATTCATCTTGCTACATTTTAGTTTGGTTGTTTTAATGTGCTTTTTAATTATTCAACTAACCCTTTTTGTTTTAAATCACTTCTTTTGTCAGTTTATCTTTTATTATGCAAATTGTTGTCGCAAAATAAAAATGCCCCACATACACCCTATTTTGAGCTTTTTGTAATGCTCAGTTCCTTCCTTCCTTCTTCTTTTCCATAAAAGTCTTACAGCTTCTTGTTTATGTTTTTCTTTTCTACTCAGAAATTTACATGGGCATTTTTAAAAACAAAAATAATTTTGCTGGGTTTTGAGATGACATGTTTCCTTTGGTAAGTTTATGTTTTTGGGGTTTTTTTTTTGCTGTCACTTCTCAAAGAAATTAATTGAAGTTTATTTCAAAAATAAACACATAAAAACTATGTAGCAATTACCTTGTTTTGCCAACAGAAAAGTGATCTGCAAGAACTGCATCTCCTCCAAGCACCCATTTACTTTTCCTATTTGACTGGAGAGACCCTTAGGTTAGCCCAATGTCTATCTGTCCCCAACATGAGACACTGGGTGATAGCCACCAGTCCACTGTAGATGGATGAGAAGGCCACAGAACTAACCTTCCCAAAACTGCCAAACTTCAAAGGTGCAATGAGCAAGAAGAGGAGAGTCAATAATACTTCAGAATCTTCATTGGAAATATTGGGATTCATCCTTTTGCAAGAAATATGTACTGGAAGAGAAAAAAAGAATGTGAGAAGATAAAGGGTGGGAATGGTAAAGGCAATCAGAACAGACTAAAGGAGGGAAAGAAAGCAGAAGAGCTGGGAACTCTCATGTCTCCAGTAAAATGACAGGCAATATCACATTGCAGACACAAGAAAATAAATTTCAAAAAAGGCAAGCTGCCTTCAAAACTGCAAAACGCTGCCTTAGTTTCTCTCCTACCAGTTGCATTTCCAGAATTCCCCCTCTTCTTCTACATGTTTTTTTGCCCTGTCTCTACAGTTCGATTTCCTTTCCTAACACTTAGGAATCCCACATGCAATAAAAAAAAGTGATTTTCCAATAGGGTTTGTATTTTTGCAACATTACCTTTTGTGTAAAGCACAATCTCCATTAACTCTACAGGAATTATGGGTTGGAACAGCAAATATTACTGTGACAAAAAGAAGTGAAACTGATTATTTTGTAGGTAGTGATATTTTGTGGAGACATGAACCTCTGTTGTAATATTTTTGAAAGTACATTTTAATCCTCCTGGCAGAGAAAACCTTGAAAATTAGTCTTTAGTGAAAAAAAAAAGAAAATAGAAAGAATCAATGTTACATTAACTTTTAAAATACTCTGATAATGAACCAGTCACATGAGGCCTGTCTGGAACCATTTGAATATGACAAAATGGATTCTAAAATGATTAGTTCAACCTTATTTTGCTACATTTTAAAATTTAGCTTTCCTTAAGCACCAGATATTAATGAGTTAAGTTAATGTGCCAATCATGAATGTGAAATTACTGCCTGTAAAAACTCTGATCTTAAATAGACTTCAAAATATGCTTATCAGTTCAGCAGTTCTTTTTGCATGTGGAAAAACAATGTCCTTCTAGGACTAAACCTGGTTAGGATGCAGCCAGAATTATTTTCAAGATGGAAATAATACTGTTGCAGGCTGGGAAAATATAAACAGCTTCATGCATAAAATATCACTGAAGTTACCTAGTTTGGAGAATGGAGGATAAAATTAAAAATCCCAACGACTTTAGACTAGGTACTAAATGAAATTCATATAACCTATTTATCTTGGGCTTTATGTTAATTAAAAATATAAGACTGGTCTACATAATTGTGCTCAATTGTACATGCTTCAACATCATGATGGTGATGTTTTCAATACTGAGTATAAATCTTTGTAATGCTTTTAAATCCCTGAGAATTAATAACCAAATATTGGCTAATATGCATTGACATCCAAGAGCAATTAATCAAAAGACTGCAAGATACAGTGATATGACATGAAAAAAAAGAAAAAAAGCAGTAAAATAAAATCACTTGAAGAGAAAATATAGTTTTTCCTTTAACATCTAGAATAACCATGCTTAACACTTGCTGCTGCAAACACTGAACAGGCATTCTCACATGCAGCACAAATATATAGACCCCTTGTCAATGAAAAGTCCTTTTTCTCTTCTAGGTTGACAGTGGAAATACCTTCAATGTATTTTGGTTTCAAAACTGGTAATTTTTATATACAAATACATGCCTTCTTATATTGCTGCTGATTATAACCTCAGTACTGCAAGACTTTCATGACTATTATAATAATTTTATTGCAGGTTTCCACTTCATGGCAACACCATAACAAACACGATGCATCTATTTGTCAAATATGTGAAGGATTAGCCCATTCTGTGAATAAACATAAATAGGACTAATATACAAATAAATACAAATGGGAATGCTATCACTTTAGAGTCACATATATTTCTGCAGACACAATAATCTACTGAGAAGCAGTAGATTATTGTGTTACACTCAGAGTGTGGGAAAGGCTGCAGAGTCCATACAATGATTACACTTTGTAAAACATAAACTAAGGTAATACGAATTGCAAATAGCTTTGGCTTGATAATGCAGGATATTGTAATAAGCATCCTCCCAAACTTGAGCAATCAGAGGAAGAGCCCCTTACAACTTCAGTCTTTGATCTCAAGATAATTATGGATCTGTTTTGCCACTAAAATTACCCATTTTTCCTGAGGCAGCAATAAGAGTGCAGAGCTAAGGCCATGCTCAGACATTTTACTACATCTTGAGGTGAATTTTCATCACTTTGGCAGATGGATACATTCTCTTAAACACCTCATATGGGCAGATTGGCCCAAAATATATAATCACCTGAAATACTGAGGACTGCTTTTAACCAATTTTATAACAACTTTTTTTTTTCAAATACATTCACAATACATGCAAAGATTCCTGTGTCATGCTTGAAAGTTATCAGTTTCATGGTTCATAACAAACCAGATGATGGGGAGGGTAAGATTACAGTTCTCAATTTAAAGGTAATTTTAATCCCCTTTCAATGCTGTTTTCTCTATCTTTAGCACAAATGAAAAAAATCACATTTTTCATTAAATGTAAAATTGTCCCTTAATTTCTTTTGGAGGCAAAGAAATATTCCCTTTTAGCATCAATTTTGTTTAATCAACTGGATTATATTGTAAGGCAGAGCTGACTGGTACCAGTTCTCTCCTAGAGTGAAATTACTTACTTCTACCAGCAAAATCTGGCCTTCATTCCAGGGCTGTAACTAACCAGGTTAGCCACTAACTGACTCCATCAGGTCCAGTGAGATGTGGACACTTGTGGCACTTCTGGAAGGCAAAGAGAATGAGAGGACCACGTATTCCCAGGACACCTCAGCAGTACTGACCACAGTGCACACACTTCCTGCATACAGCATGTCTCAAAACCCCCCTGAACCACACACTATTGTTGATCTCTGTTGACAAGCTACAGTTCAAGAAGTGTCATCATTTGATGCTCTCTAAAGAAATGCTGTCACATTGTGGCCACTGTTGAGAGGCACGCTTTACTTCGTCTTGGTGTCTCTTTTCTCATGGCTAGATCCTGTATCTTCTGTCTTTGGACACCAATATCCAGATGGGAATGTGCAATTGGAATACACTCAGCCTCTCTGCTGCCCACACATTGGCAGATTTGTGCCAATACAAGGAAGGGAGAAAGAGGAGTTTCACATGCTGCTTATCAGAACAGGTTGCATTGGCGTGACAAGAATGTATCAGGAGCCTGCCCAGCTGAAGAGGCCCCCATTGCCTCTGCAGACATGTCATTGAGCCAAAAGCCTGGGAAGAGACAGCATTTTTGCCATACAGCTTTTGTGAATGTTAGGGAGGGAATAGCAAACTACATTTCCCAGGGTAATCTAAAAGAACAGCCCTACACTTGAAATATAGCTCTTATACAAGTCATGGAAGCTGACTGGTGTATTTTTCTCAGAAGCCTGGACAGTCTTCCCTTGTCTCCTTCCCTGGCACCGCAAGGCCTTACACCTTTAGAAATACTTGAAGGCAAACTCTCTCCTACATGCACTTTCTAATAGCATTAAAATAAATCATCATCTATAAAGCCAAACAATGCCACAAATCTGTTTCCAGCCATTAGTTGGTTTCAGTAGTGCTAACCAGCAGCCAACGTTGAGTTACAATATTTTCTTTCTATTTAAAGAACTAAATGAGGAGCTTTTTCCAAATCCCAAGTCAACTTTTTAAAATAGAAAGCAACATACAAGAGCTTGCAAATCTGCTTGTAATCAGGACTCCTGGAAGCTACATCTGGTTGACAGATTTAGAGCACCACAAGTGTAGAAAAAGGAAGGCTAGAAGAATAGCAGCAGTATCAAGAATTGGAGGGGATAAACAGAACAGCAGCAGCAGAAATTAAAGGAAGCATCTAGAAAACAATGGATAACAATGAATAAAATATATTTTCATATTTTTTCAGCTTTCTAGAAGTCTTCTTACCTTTACTCTTTCCCACACTAACAACCAATACCAGCAGATCTAGATACTGAAACGAAAGGTAACACACTGCCAAATATGTTCTTCATGACTGAAATTGTTAAAAATATACAATAAATATTTCTTGATAAATTTTGATTTAAAGATAACTAGGAGTATTTCTAAGTCCTTCTGAGTAGCCTATAAAGATATGGTATTTATGACTTAATGCATCACAAGTTGGTAAAAAATTACGGATAGCGATCGCTACCCAGCAAATTAAGATGTTTATTTTGTTAAAACAAAATATGTTTCTTCATAGGACTGAATACATATAGATCTCTCACAGTTATCCATTCAATAAGCATAAGACTATGAAGTCATTAGTTTACAATGTTTTACTTTGAACACACAGAAGTGTTGTAAAGCCTCTGGGAAACCAAGCTTTGTCAATCCTCATCCATTTCAGTTCAGGAATTCTCAGGTTCCAACCATGAGCAATTACTATTGTTAATTTTGTTGAAAGCAACACAGACAGCTTTTGACAATAGCACAGTAGTATAACTTTAGCCTAAAGCTGCTTATAATTGTATTTTATTATCATAAAAGTAGGTCTCCAAATTTAAAACATAAAAAGATGAGTTGTATAATTTACAAAGTTCTACTTCAATAAAATGCACAGATACAGTCAGATATATGCATACAGACACAGAGATGTTTCTAAAATTTGATTAATATTTCTCCATCTCTCTGTCCTACTGGTGGTTTTTTTAATGACAGGAAAACTACTTCTGAATTATCAATCATTTAGAAATAATTCTGAGTATCAAATGGTGTTCAGAAACACCAAACACCCTACATATTCTGATGCAGGCATACATTGCTTGTCACCAAATGAATGTTGCTCTGGAAGAGTCAGAAAGACTGAACCAACCAAGCGCTCTTTATTGAAGGAGCAGTTTTGAAACATTTCACTGTTACTCTCTGATGTGAAAGGATTGCTTGGTTTTGGCAATATAATCTTTGGTTTTGGAGAACTTGATCTTTCACAGAGGAACTAGCAGATCAGGGAAGTTTCCAACTTAGCTGTAGAACTTTGTAGTGAAGGAAAGTTCATCTTGTTCTTTTCTCTCATAGGGCTAAAATGGCCAAAGAAAGACGTTAAAAAAAAAAAAAACACATGCACGGCAGAAAAACAGGTAAGAAAAAGATTCCTTCCATTTTCCTTTCTCATCAGAGACATGATGGGTTGTGAACAAGCGAAAGGGAACAGAACATAAAGTTAAGCAGGGCAGATGTAAAAACAACATGATGAACCAAACAAAAGTTTGAGTACTAACTTCCAGTAAGTACAAAAAAGCTTAAGTAAAGCTTTTTCATGTGCATCACAGTGGAGAAATGCTCCAAGAAAGAGAGAAAAATGAAAAGAAAAGAAAAGAAAAGAAAAGAAAAGAAAAGAAAAGAAAAGAAAAGAAAAGAAAAGAAAAGAAAAGAAAAGAAAAGAAAAGAAAAGAAAAGAAAAGAAAAGAAAAGAAAAGAAAAGAAAAGAAAAGAAAAGAGAGTAAAATTTTATTAGTGACTGATGTGAAAAAAGTGGATAAATTCCTAAGCTACTATTCTTCTAAATAAGGGGTCGTCTGAAATTCCACTTTATAATGAAATGTTTCTGAACTCATTTATCAGATAAAAATAAAAAATTAACAGTGCTAAGTCACCAACAAGAGGTAATACCTACACAATAACCCTAAGATGATGGAAGAATGAACTATCTGAATTGTTTTTTGGACAATCTTTGCTTGAAATAATTTGTTAACTAAGTGGTGTTGAAAACAGATTTTTTTTTTTCTTTAGAGGGTGCTTATGCATAATGAAGGAACTACAGACCAGGAACTCCAACATCTATATTGTGCAATTCAGCAGGAACTATTGTAAGAATATAACCAGTGGACATATTAATAAATTACATGTAATAGGAAGGAGCTAGAACTACTTCTATAAAAAGAAATAATGCCTAACAAATCAATACAAGTTATTCAAATGATACACAAGAGAATTAATAAGATTCACCCTGATGATACAGATTATTTGGATTTCCAGAAAGCATTTGACAAGATCCCTTACCAAGGGTCCTTAAAGGAACTGAGAAGTCAGAAGATTAAAAAGAAGATTCTTGCATGTATAAATAATTGGTTAAGATTGGAAACAGAGATTAAGACTCCTTCCTCAGTGTAGAAGGAGGATCCCTGTGGAGCTCTGCAGTCATGTTTTTGGGTCTGTACTGCTCAGTGTATTTCTAAAGAACTGGAAGGAAGAGAGGGTGAATATAAAGTGTCAACAGTTCCTTATGATATTAAGCTATTTAAGGCAGCAGAAAAAAGAACTCACTGTGAAGTAGTGCAGATAGAGCTACTGTAATTCAGATACTGCAGTCACTTCTTATTCTTAACCTGGCACTGTATTGCACCTTCAGGCATGGGGCAATTAAATGTTAGATGAAATTCATTGACGGTAAGCATATAGGTAAAAAGATGGATATGGAAAAATGACAACCCTTATTTCAGATATATTCTTACAGACTCTAAGCCAGCCTTTACCATTTAGGAGCTAGGCCTTCAGTTACAGCAATGAAGAGATTCTTGTGAATTTTTAATGCTGACCCCAAGTTAGTCCTGGGGAAATTTCATAAGAGAGGGAAAAATCTTGTGTGGCAACCTTTCAAAAGGGCAAAAGGATGAATAAGTAAGAGCTAGTTATCCTAGTTATCTGGGAATTAGGAGAGGATAGTAACATTCCATATTTTCACCTGAAATAGCTCATGTAAAATTAAAAAAAATTATTTGTTGTCAATGACAAATATAATTCATAATGGCAAATGTTGTAATAGGCTTTCAGAAAATTCACAGTGTTTTATGAGTAAATGATAAAAAATTCAGGATAAAACCCCATGACATATTATATAACAATTAATAGTACTTGATTATGTGAGAGTTCAGAAATTACTGCAGACAAGGAATAGTTTTCATAGGATTCAGAATTTTTCCTATTCTTGCAATGGGATGGTAACCTGTGCAGAAAATGTTTCAAAGCCCATATGATAAAACAGTATTCTTTAATCAAGTACACAGCTCATATGATAAATGTATTTTAACCATATACCAAACAACTAAGTTTGTCAGGGAGCTGCTGGCTAAAATAAACACCTCAAAAAGAACTTGCATGTGTAAAAAGGAAAGTAAGTTGTGGCTTACAGGTGTCTTCACAGTATCCCAGAACTTCCACCTGCTGCTCCCTAAAGCCTAATATAAAAAGCCAAACAATCTAAGCAACCCCTTGCAAAGCCACTACCTCCAAATGAAACTACCTGCACCAGAATTAGGTTCAATGCAATCTACTTACATTGGAATTGTAATTTCAATAGCTTGAAATTGCCTCAATCATTCCGGCTAATGTCACACTGAAAATGTTATCTATTATTTTCTATCACATTACTTTTTTATCAACACATCCTTTATTTCATTTTTTAACATTTGTTTTTCAGTTATACACAGACCTAGAGGTTTGTATCTTCAAAAGCAAGGAAAAATTTTGACATATAAGCAATAAATATTTTTGTCCAAGCCAAGTTACACTGCATTCAATTTGTGAATATCTGCCAAAAGGCAAAGAAGAACTGGATGCAAAAATAAAGTTACATTTTCTCTTTTCTTCAGAGAGTAGTCTAATGCACTTGCTCCAATCTGTTACCCATTCCATCCTGTTTTCATCTCACTTTTTGTTTAACCATGATTGTCTGTGCAAACCAGATTCTGTTCAGTAATATTTTTAACCCAATCTTTTCCTAACTTGTCCTAATCCTGGTTTTAGTTTTAGCAATAACCAATCACCTCCCAACCAAGTATAATCTGTATACCCTTATCCCAGTCCTTTCTTCTTGTTACAAGCCTCTTCTTGTTATAACACCTTGGCAGAAGCTCTGATTCACACTTCAGATTACATCTCACAAGAGTTACTGACCTAATTCTGCTCCTTATCCTTCTCCAGATCTGTTTTTTTGAACCCCTCCTTTCTCCAGATTTCTTGAGTGGTAGCTGGAGGCCACATGCAAAACAAAACACACAGGACAACTTGACCTTCATTCTGACATTGGTTCCTGCCTTTCCCTTGCACTGCACAAGACTGCAAGTAAAATGGAAATCTGTGACCAGAGATAGGATCCAGGATACTCCCTTGCCTGCTGTGAAAGAGGCCACATATGGTTCAACCAGCAATAAACACATGCTTGTGGAGAAGGAGTTTAGCTTTTTAATATGAAGGAAGCTGGCTGAGTATATCTTTCAAATGTTTATTATTTGGCCAAATTTCAACAGATTTTGAGGGGGCCAACAGAAAAAAACTCAACACATCCCTGACACTATTTCAAGTCTCTGTTGGAAAGGAGGGGGTTGCTGGTCAAAGAAATAATGGACCACTGAACCAATTTGTTTGAAATTAAAATAAAATGCAAAAATAAGAAATCTTAGCTTGAGGCTGACACAAAACATGGAGAAATTTCCACCCTAAGGACTGAAGTTGTGCCAAGCTATAAGAAATGAATAATAGGAACTTAAAATGGGTACTGATAATGAAAATTATTGATAATTCTAATATTTGTAATGTTGCAATGCTACCATCCTGCCTATAATAACTGACAAGAAGCACTCTCTTACATAGGCTAAAAGTAAAGGAAAATAATTTGCCACAACTATATGGACAAGCAGCCACATAATTATGTATCTTTCTCTCACAGCAAAGTGGATGAGATAAGAAACTAGGTGACGCAGGATTTTGCTTCTCCACAGAAATAGGATTTTCATTGGTTTCACCAGTTGAGCAAATTTGTTTTTGTACAGCCATATTTTCTTTTAAATCCTAAAGAACCGATATTTGTCCCCTAGGACAATTTTCCAAACATGTATGAAAATATCCCTAGATGCTGTGTGGAGTGAACAAAATCCATATCCAATATCCATACACAATTATGTTCCATTAGTCACCCTTCCTTCCATCCCTCCTTCCTTCCTATTACTCCTTTACCAAAGACACCTGGCTTTTTATTAACTATTGCACAGATTGAGGATGTCATCCTTGAGCTACTAAGTTTTCACTTGACATTTTGCCAGAAAAATTCTGCTTCCTTAAAGACTGAATGCTGTAAGCTCTATTATCACCAGTATTTCTGATCAGTGTATTGTCCTAGTTTATCTAAATAAGTGACAGTCCACTTAACCCATAAGAACTCTAGCATCTTTAATAAAAGCCTCATTATTTTTCCCCCTCATAGCCCAACACCTTACTTGCCAAAGGTCAATAAAGAAGTGTTGACCATTCACCTTCAGAAACATCTCCCAGCAAATTGCATGAATGAAGAATTACAGTCAGGTATTTTCAAGCACAGAATGCTTTCAGATTGCTGTCTGTGGTTTAAGGGGGTGGGGTGGTGTTGTGGTGGTGTCTCTGTTTTGAATTAGATTCATGTCTGTTTCACAAAGGTTTTCCCTTGGCATGAACTTGGAAATGGCAAGGGGACCAAACTGTAATAATTCAATATAATATGAGCCTAAATTAGTGTAACTGGGGTCTGATCTACATACAATGTATATGACATATGCACAGGGGAGTGTATAATTTGTACATTTTTCCTCTTCAATCCAGTGTAAGTTCTCTGTAAAAATTATTTTATGATCTGCCATTGAAACATTAATAAAAATTTTAAAAAACCCACTAGACCAAATATTATTGATTTCTCTTGTCAATTCTTCTCTTTTCTATTTTTGCCAATGAAAATTCCTTTTGGTTATCACAGTATGTGCCTATGTTTTTGGAGTCTTTTATTTAGAGCTTTCTCTTAATGACAACATTTGTTTCATCCAGCTTCCTTATCATCACTTGAATATTTTTACCAGTACAATACCTGCACTGCTTCCTGTTCATAGTGGGTGTAAAATGTCTGTCTTTACCACTTCAGATCAGAATGTCTCCGGTTATCTCTTCACATCTTTCTCACATCTTTATACAGGAGCAGATGTAGATCTATACATGTATTAAATGCATGTTACAGTAAGCATGCGTGCTAGAACCAGATTTTGCATTAACCTATTCATGTAGAAACATCGTTGGTTCATCACAGAACACCAGGCTGACTTTAAAATCATGCTGTCCTTTAATATAACCTTTGTGGCACACTCTACTGGTTGCATTATGCAGTAGCTTTATAAGACAGTAATATTATGCCTGATAGTCTGGTATCCTATCACACCTCAGAGAACACACCAATTAGTTACATCCTAGATGGCAATCAGCCCACTCCCCATCATTTTACTGAGAGAGGGTCTAGCTGTTTCTTCGTGCAATGCATAAAACTGATGTGCTTTTCACTTCTTTTGGTTTAATGAAAAGATGCCACCCATGGCACCACACAGAATTTCCCAAAATGATTTTTATGGCAGGAATGCTCAGGAATGGTGAGTTGGACAAGATAGTGGGATTGTATTCATATTGAGTATCATGGATTGAAATCTCCTTGGCCATAAGAGGTGATATATTTCAGTAGCAGAAAGTATTTAATTGTTCATGGAAGAATGTTTAGACGCTATATTACTTAAGGCCTGACTATAGCTTTGCCATTTACCTTTGAAGAGACAGAAAAGAAACCTGTCATTTGGAAAAAGAAGCTGGGGGTTTCTGGTCCTATTTTTTATGGCTGTGAAAATAATTGGAGTCTTTCACTGCTTATGCACCACAGTGTTTTCTCTCAACACACAAGTCTAGTTACACGGGGCTGCACATTATTGTTCTAACCTCTTTTGAGTAACAAAGCAAATGCTCTATAATCCCTCACTCTCTAGTATGATACAGATACAGAAGTACCACATACCCTTCCCACATGTATATTACAGGCATTCATTTTCCTTTGCATGACTTGGAAGGTTATGCTAATCCCCTCAAACTTAAGAATTCAGAGGGCACAGTTAAGCCTACAACACTTATAAGGGCCTGAGTATGGGTCACCATCCCTGCAAAGGGAGATTAAGGGATAAGAATGCCTAGTGGGGACACCTCAAAATTTCACACCAAAAGTCCATTCATACTTCAAGAATCTCCAAACACAAATTTCCCCATTTCTCCCAGTCAAAGATATATTTCTTCTGGAGCTCTATCTTTAAAACCCTGATTTCAAAGTATTGCTGCACTTCTACAGAAGATCTAAATTCTCTCACCCAATACCATCCAGCCCTCCACAGACCAGAGCCCCAGCTGATACCTTTTACTCAACAGTCCTTCTCCCCTTGATCACTGCTCCTACTCTTTTTGATTCTCCTTTCACTGATGATTTCCCTCTGACTGATAAACCTTGTGTACAACATCATCTCCTCACTAGGTCTCCCCATGACAGCTATGCTAACCAGAAACTGTCTCATGTGTAACTTAGAGATTGGGGAAAAAAAAGAAAAAGGAAAAAAAAAAGATATGTCAGGTGTAAACATACATAGGGAAGCTTTACCAGATTCACTCTACTATTAATAAAACTCTCATTTTGGCTTGTTCTTCAAAACATGCTGTTCTACTCAGGGACATTGTCATCTCTTCTTAGTCTTAAACAGCTCAGCTTTCAAGCAATAAAACATTTCAGCTAACAACTTTTATTTCTCTTTTGAATCACATGCATGTCTGCATGGTCCAGTTTATTTCTGAAAATAAGTATCTTTTTATCAATATTTTATTTATATATTTATTTAATTATTTCATGATTTTTTCATGTATTATTTACATGATATAGGTAAGAGTTTGCATCACCTCAGCTTTAGGAAAAAATGTTAATATAAAATGATTTCATTTGGGGAACAAAGGTATTATTACTACTAGAACTGTAAAGCAATAGCATTTAAAGTCCATAAAAAACCCTCTAAAATTCAGATATAAATGTTGATATAATAGATATCTAGCTATGTATCTGGTAATTATGGTATTTAGCTATTACATACCTATATTCAATACTTTATAAATACAGTAGTGATAATTGTTGAATTTCCACATTACTTTTATCAATTATTTTTTGTTATTTAAGAGTAATTATAGACAATCAATAAGACTGTATAAAAAAGCACTGCTACCTGAAGGCTTAGGGACAAGAGAATACGATCCCATAGATAATTCCAAGTGAGTAAAGTTTGCTGTAACTCTTGAAGCTCCTGTAACTCTCAAGACCTTGCACATAAAAACTCCTTGATATGTTATTGTCATATTTATGTCTAGCTTTTAGATCAATGGATTAAACAGATCTACAGGATCTATTTTAACTAGATTGTTAAAAGTAATGTTAATAGAAAAAAAACCCCAACATCTTAAATGCTTAATAAAAGCAAGGAATGTGGAAAGTATTATTAGGTGAAGTTTGGGTGGGGAGGTGATATCAGATTGAATTTGTAAACTGATTTTGCAGATTTGATATTGGTTTGCAACAATTTGTAAACTCAAGAACAATTTTACAATTCAGTAACTGCAAAACTTGAAAAACTATTCTCATAGTAAGGTGCTTTATTTACACTAAGCAAGGATGCCACATTAACAGTCGTACTGCCTGCATTCAAGCAGACATTAGGCAATTTCATGCATCAGCTTTCAGCATCAGTAAAATAAAATAAGGACCCTAAAAGAGAAAACCCATATTTTGGCTATAAACCTATGGTGTATGTTTGATCTTGAAGGATATACTGAAGAGCAATTTTTTATCAATAAAAACATTTTTAATTTTTCTACCTGTCTTAAATCATTTGACTGCCTGTTGGGTTCCTAATGTCCCCTAGGAATAATTCATGATTCTTCACCATTTATAGTATTCATCTCAAGTCATAAGCATTAATTTTACTTCTTTATAATTTTCAGAAATCAGTTATAGCATAGAATTTTTTCCTCTTAGCTTTTTATTATGACTCTGCTGAGCAGAACTCCGTGAGACCCCAATGCCGTGTGTGTTTCACCTGAAATTCAAGTTTCCCATGGCTGCACTATACAGGTGGAGTCTGAACCTACAAATCTCAGTTATCATCAAGTGAGGTGACATCTTGTTAGCCTGACTTTAGTGACATTGGGCCTTTTTTATCAGATAGGCTACAGGGTCAGGCACATCAGGGCATAGTTTTTTTCCCCCATCTTTTAATTTCTGTTCAATTGTGGGAAATTATCCATGTATTTCTAAGGTTATCTTTTTTCTTTTTAGTGGCTCCTGGCTGCATATTCTTTCTTATGGGATTGAAATAAATCATGTCAAACAACACCATACAGGTGACAGCACCTGCCTCCCTGCTCTTCTGTTTCTGCACACCACCCTCCATAACTATATCAACTGTGCCTTTGGATGAAGCAATTTTGTGGGGTGCTCCCATGCTCTCAACAATTAAGACACATCAAACTGCTGTCTGCCTGTTTTACTGATGCGATATAACTCATGATTCATCAATGGTAATCAGGTCAAAAAGGCAACAGCAAACTAGATATGTTTCACCTTTGATCACTGAAGAGCATTTAAGCGAGAGATGATTCAGGCCTCTGTCCTGGTTTTAGCCAAGGACAGAGCTTTTTCTTTTTTTTTTTTTTTTTGCTGTAGCCTTGAAGGGGTGCATTAGGAAGAGCACAGCCAGCAGGTCAAGGGAGATGATCCTGCCCTTCTTCTTAAGTCCTGGTGAGGCCACACCTGGAGAGCTGTGTGCAGTTCTGGGCTTCTCAGTACAGGAGAGACATGCGGCTCCTGGAGTGGATATAGGCAAGAGCTACAAAGTTGATCAAGGAACAAAAGCAAGTCTCTTCTTAGGAAATGCCAAGAGGTCTGGGCCTGCTCAGCCTCAAGAAGAGAGTACTGAAAAGTGACTGTCTATAAATATCTAAAGCAGGGATGCCAAGAAGATGGATCCAGACTCTTCTCAATAGTGCCAGCCAACAGCACAAGAGGCAATGGGCAGAAATTCATGTGCAGGAAGTTCCACCTGAACATGAGGAAGAACTTCACTGTGAGTGACCATGCACTGGAACTGATTGGCCAGAGAGGTTGTGGAGTCTCCCTCCCTGGAGCTATTCCCAAAAAGTCCAAATACAATCCTGTGTCATGTGCTCTGGGATGACCCTGCTTGAGCATGGAGGTTGGACTAGATGACCCTCTCTGGTCCCTTCCAAACTGACCCATCCTGTGATTATGTGATTCTGTGGAAATCAAGACAGGCTTCATTACAGCTTTAGAGCTCTTGAATATATATAATATCCTTACCTCCTTCTGTTCCACAGGGAGAAGACGAAGACCTGTAGAACATAATTCTGGAAAAAGATCACCTAGTGACCAACCCTGATGATCATGTGGTCTTCTCCTTCTTTTATATCACAAACCTTATATATCACTCAGTTTCATACAAACCCTAAGGTTTTAATTAGACCAAAGTGTTTCAGAATAAGCTCTGTGCTACAGACTGAGAAGTGGAGATCAAGGCTTTAGTAATTCCAAAAGATCCTTTGATGTTAGAAAACTGACGAAGTGAGAGCTGCCCTGATGATTCTCAAAAGCTGAACCACATCCTATGTTGCAGAGGAAGTTGAAAACACCTTTATACTCAGCACATGGATATACACACACACCAGCATCTAAAACCCTGTCAATCTAAGTCAGGTTTGACCTTAATGAGACAGTCAGCCCAATCCTCAACCTTGATGCAAAACACAGCCACAAAGAACCAAAGAAAGAGTTTGCCTTTGCTAACTTTAGGCACAGTTCTGAGCAATCTATTGTCCTATGTCTAGTTTTATGAGGAAGGACAGGAGAAATAAAGAGCAACGCTCACCTCAGAGTTGCTAATTACAGCTGGATATACCCCTGAGCATTTCCACTCTCTTTTGCAGATACAACAGGTGGTATTTTTAAAGTCAACATTTCTAGATTCTGGTAAGAGTGAAGAAGTTTGTACTATAGGGCACAGAGATCTAAGCTAGCTCAAAATAAGGCTAACACTGGAAGCAGCATAGCCACGTCAGCATAACTGCACTAGCCAAAGCATAATTCAGTGCAGCAATCATGCATCTGCACTGCTTCCAGGACCCAGACTATAATTTCTGTTCAGAGTTGTACAGATGTGTAGATCTACTACCTCATCTGGACCTAGCCTGAAAATCTTAAACAGAATTCCACACTGTAAAGCAGTTCACCCCACATACATGCTTCCTATTGTTTCAGGTCACGCAAGGGAGAACTTTTAGACTTTAAACACATTTCAGTATTCTCACAACATAGCATCTCTTTTGACTTATTAAAAACAATTGCACTGTAAAAAGTCTTCTTGACAGAGCTACTTGCTGAATATTTTCTCTGAAACTGATCCGACAGGACTTGGCTTGGTTCATTTCCAGGAAATCTCAATGACCAGTTTACATCCAATATCACTGTGTATACAATACCAGGAGCATAGGAGCAACCCTTCAAATGGGTAATATCTCTGTTTTAGGAACAGTCTCAGGAAAATACGTAGCTCTTACTTCAATTATTGTCCTTGTTCTTTTAGTGAACACATTTTAGGCATAAGGTCTACTCTCCTTTGCTTTCTCTCACAGCTGTTAATTTTTCACCTATATTATTTTATACATAATCTGAGAATTGACTTGACTAATACCCACCTGCTCTCTGCAGAAAACCCATTCATCTCTACTACCCATTGGTCATTTAAAACAAATTAAAACACAGAGAGCAAAGCCATATTAACTTCCTTCCTTTCTTAATCCCTTGAGGAAAGGCCTTTCCAGCATTGACTGTGAGTCTTATTTGACTGACTTTTGGGCTTTTGATTGGTCCTTGGATACAGCAGTGAGAAGATATTTCCTGTGTTGTAGAGTGTAATAAGAGCAACAGATTTTACTCTGAGCCATGAGCTGAGCAAGAGAGGAAATTGGAGTGCCTCGCAGTAATTAATCATTGTATGATGAGACCTGTCAAAATCCTTTCTAGAGCTGATATTGCTGTCAATAACCAGTTAGTACATTGCCATCTGTGACTGCTTAAAATATCAGCCTATACTACAATCAACATATTTTTTACTTACACATCTTTTTTATTTACCAAATATAATTCTCCTAAGTACTATATGTGCTCCAGTGTTTGCCAGATGACAGCACGGCTGGTGTCAATATCTAAAGCTAAATGCTTTTGCCCTAAGTAAGTATCCAACAAATCCCCTGAGCTGTAAAATAAAGTACCAGCTAAATTACATTTGTATCTAGTCAAAATTCCAGTGGTAAGAAAAATTTATTACCAAACATTTGTACTCTGGCTTATGGTTGAATGAAAAAAAGAGAGAAGTATCTCAGAGCAGTTTCGTGTCATACTGAAAGCCTAAATAAATAATAGCTGCCAGATTCTCAGCTGACATGAAAGAAAGGAATTCAACTGTAACTGTAGAAAATTATGTTGCTTTACATCAGCTGAGAATCTTGCCCAAGCAAACCTGAACCTAAGTTTGATAATTTCTAAATTTTTTATTTTATTTCACTAATTGAAAGCAGCAGCAGGACTGCTTTCTCTTTCCTTTATCAAATGTCTATGGAATAAGCCAAGAGCCTTGTGTGTCTTTGCAGACTAAGCCAAGAAATTTTGAGGTAAGGCTCAATTTACCTCTAGTAATATCTTACTTAGGAATAATAATAAAAAAAAAATTAAGTTGCTTTTCCTCTAACTCGGTGGCTGCATGCAGCCTGTGAAACATTATTCTGTTGTCTGAAGTCACGGAAAATTAAAATGTTCAAATAGAGGTTAAAAAGGAAAGTAAAGGAGGATGCTGTCCACAGTCAATTATTTGTGTAATACTGCTTATAGGACATTTCTACATTTCTACATGCTGATAATTTAGTATCCTGTTTCTTCTGGATCCCCCTACAAGGGAACTAACTCTTCCTGGACACTGTGTAAAGAACTTATTTGAGTAACTCAGAGTCATATTCCAGGACCCGGGCTACATACTTAATGGATGGGCATCATGCATTCTTCTGTGTTGTGTCTACAGAGCCCTACAGAATTCACCTCCAAAATTTTGAACATAGTTGACCTCTTTAATATCAAGAGTATACAGTACACAAGTAGCTCATGAGCAACTGAGTTCTGCTCCTTGGTGTCACTGGAAGGGGCAAAATATCAGTTATGGGACACTCTAAAGGGAGAGGGAACACAAGAGTCCTAGGGAAACAAATCAGGGAGGCCACAAGGGAAAGCTGTGAGTCATAAAATATCATTTGAATTGTCCTGTCTCAGAGGATGGGGATGTAAGGGATCTTCTCTCTGTAGAAAAGTAATTGGATGGAAACACCCTTGCATTTGCTTCCAGTAGTCAGTGAGTACAGCTTCACTGCTTCCCCTGCCTCTCCTCATCCCAATTTTTTGTAAGGAATGTCTGGAAAATTAAAACCAACTCCATTGTTTTGTGTGGTCTGGATGTGATAAGAGCAATCAAATCTGAACCCTGACATGTAGCAGGTCCTTGGTGTTCTACATTTTGAGTGACCACACTACATCATCCCATGGTTTGCTTGCACTCACATAAATGAGCTAAACAGAATATTCTGCTGCAGTAACCAATCCTGTTCATTAATTATCTCTTCAAATTTTTCCACTGCTAGAAATGGTGGAAATGCATCAATTCTCAATTATTTCATATCTCATCACTGATATAAAATATTGAATAGATTATGACATTAAAAAAACCCCAATACCTGCAATACTGAGCTCAAACCTCACATATTCGGTGCTAATTCTTTGTTTACATATCAGGACCCATAAGACAAGATCTCTCCTGTGTACTGTGTTAATTTTAAATCCATGATTTTAAACTAAAATAATGTATATAACTATCAGTATATGTCATATATACAGGTTTGTAAGACATGTCATGTCTTACCAAAACCTAGGTAGCTTGTATCAACACAATTCCATTTTGCAACCAAAGAAGTAATCATGCACAAAAGAAAGTTATTTTGACAGGATCTATTTTCCATATGCTTATGTTGATTGGTATTCATTCCATTTTCCTCCTTTCATTCTTTTAGTAACAGAGTCCCATTTCAGTAACTCTATTATTTTGCCTGGGATCGATGTCATGCTGACAGCCCTATAATTATGTGGGTTGGCTCATTTAGTCTTTTAAGTACTGGCATGGTGTTATCTTTCTTCTAGTCCTCTGGAATGTCCTTAGTGTTCATAGGGCTACTGCAAATCAACATCCTGGTACACATCAGTTGAATGCGTGCTGGTTTACCACTCACCAGTAATTCCCTTCTATAATCCATTTTACAGAAGTTTCCAGCCAATGAAAATCTTGGACAAGTTTGTGCTTTTTTGCCTAAGTTGAAGTTTCTGAATAAGAACTTCAACAATGTCATCACTGAAGTGAGAAAAGAAGACATCAAAACCTTTTTCCTGTGCATTTTTATTTAAAAAATTACAGATGGTTCTGCCTTAAAGTTTGCAGCATATGTTTTCCTATATACATGCTTGTGTATTTGTGTGCATTTATAGATTCACAAATTCACATAGCAAAATAAAATAATGGAATTACATGAAAAATTATTTATGGTTAGGATAATACTGGCCATGTGGGTACTAAGAAGTGGTTTAGTGCAATAGGAGGAATCAGAAGATCAAAACAGCTGCTGCTGCAGCTCCTGCATCTAAATGGTTTTTCAGTCAGGGTCTTACACTGTATTCAGTTTGGTTTGGTCCCCTGGGCTGAATGTCCTTACCATGCAAGGACATGATGGTTCTTAGCCATCTGGAGGACAAGTCATAAATGTGGATGTTTATACCTTTACTCCAGGTTTGGAGTTACATTTGGTGTGCAACAAGAGCAGAACATATTTACTTGTTAGAAATCCAGCTGCATGCAGTAAAACTGCTCTACAAATCCAGATCAAACTGCAGCAAATGCTTTGGCCAGGGAATTTGTTTTCAAGCAGCAGTGCTGTTCTCAACCAAAATACAAATGTGCACACAATCATTAACAATATTTTGCCATAATGAAAGAACTCATCAGAGAATATTTCAGTTAGATTTTTTTATTGATATTTTAGAATTAGGGTTTTTTTACACTAATGAAGTATATGATGTTGCATCAAAGATGAGAATTATATCTACTGTGTATATACCTATATTATTGATTTACTGAAGAAAAAGAGAAGTTTAGTTTCTTACAGTTTAACAGATATTTTTAGACATTTGTTGCATTTACTTAATCTGGAACCAGGTTGAAACTAAGCCAGATGCCACAACTAACTACTGAGAAGAAGGTGCTGAGTGAGATTTAATTCTATCCATGTCAAGCATGTAGATCAATGTATGGCTCTATGTAGTTATTCTAACTACACAATATATGGCACAGATTGATTATCACTCAGTAGTTGAAAAAGGCAGCTGACTCTTGCTCAGTCCCAAAACTAAAAACTGCAATGTTACATATGCTTGAGCAGAAAGCAAATGTCATGAGGAACTTATAACTGATAAGACACATGATCATCTTTTTCTGAATATCACAGAGCAGTATGAACAACTTCCTTCATGTGGCACTATTTCCTTGCTGTATATCAGATCTGACAGAATGGCTTGACATGGGTTCTGTGCACATAACAGAGATACGACTGCACATAGCAGAGATAGAGCCTGCTCTGCCTCTGTGACCATGACACAACGCCACATTTATATTTGCTACGTATTGCAAAGCTTACTCAGTTGTAGTAACCTGTAGTTCCTAAAGGTTTGAGTACAGCCCTCTGTTCCTTTGACTGCTGCAATCTATAACACTTTTCACTTACTGCCTGATCATACCTAAACATTTTAAGAGTTTTTTTGCTAACACTTCTCCATATATCAGTAGCTGTAGAACTCAATTATCCAAGAAACCTGCTTGCAATTTCTGGTCTGCATTAATTCATGCATATAGTTGGAAGGGCCCTGAGCAACCTTGTCCTGTGAAAGGTTCCCTGTCCATGGCAGGGGATTTGTTACTAGATGATCTTTGAGATCTCTTCCAACACAGGCCATTCTATGATTTGTGATTCTTTGATTGTTCCTTGAAATTAGTTCCTTTCCCACCATCTCTAACATTTTTACACAACATATTGGAAGATATAAGCAATTATAACCTTCTTCTTCTTTTTGCTACAATGAATGAACATAGCCTTTAAAGTCACCAGCTGACCAACAAGCACTTGAGAAGCAGGTAAAACTATTTTTTCATTTGTTCTTAAGAATCTTTCATTCTTAGTCCCAAAGCTCCATAACTTCAAAGAAAAAAGATATGTTTTAAATAGGGAGTGATTATAATAATTTTTAAATTATTTGAATATACTTTAGACATATTTAACATATAATATATTTCCTCTGAAGACCTCCAAGGAATTAAAAATGCACTAATTAAGTACTGTAACATCCTTGAGAGGCATATACCATAATTATCTCCATTTTACAGATGGAGCAAGTGAAGCACACGGAAGCAAAGTGATTTGTCCAAACTAACACATTCCACTGGAGTGTAGCCAGGAGAGATACCCACGCTTTCTAATTTCCAGTGAATCAATAGATTATGCTACACACACCAGCCCCCAAAGGCAGGCTGTTACTGTTTCTTCACCAGAAATTTTTGGCTTCCTTATTGAAAACAAATAAAACTGCCTTAATTCACATTGTCTAGTAGCTGCCAAACAGTTCTAAAAAATGTATTAACATACAAATAGTTATTAAGGGCTCAATGAAAGACTGACTTGAAAATGATACCCAAACACTCTTGCTCAATGACAGCCTTCAATCTTGTACCTTCTTGGCCAACTGCATGTCTGTTCATTCAAAATTCAGGTATCTCCCTTCGTAAGAAAAAATTATGTCTGATGAGGTAATTGCAGATTGCTTACACACCAAGCAATACCACTGGAAGATGCTACCATGACCCTTTGACTAATCAAATGTGCATCCATTCCAATGATAGGGAATATCTTCATTTTGGACAGTGTCCTGGCATAGTTCCAGTCGTATGAGAGGACAGTGGCTACAATCACTCGTTATATCCATGACAAGCTGTGTGGCTTTCCCAAGCCAAAACTTTTGCTGCCAACTAGCAGCAGTTTACAATGTTCTGGAAACCTTCTGAGAAATGTCTGTATTCTCTTTGATATGTCAGATTTTATCCCACATAAAATTCATTTTTCAGAGCCAGCATTGAAATTTAAGAAGCTTGCTGTTTCATTTCCTCTCTTTCCTGCATCTCCTAATTACTACTGGGTTATTCTCCTCTTTTGCATATTCTCTTTCTAACCCCTGACTTAGTTGTTACTTTAGGACACAGCATCAAAAGGAGAGTAACACATCTGCCTCCATCTTTGCTAATAATGTGCTCCCTAGAAGAAGCTAAAAGACACTTCACAGAGTAGTACAACATGAAACAGTTGGTTTCACTTAGGGAGAGAAGGACATTGATTCTGGTCTTCAATTACAAAAAAAAATTCCAGACTACACCAAATAAGATAGGAAGTGCAATTACTCTGACCTTTTCCATTCTCTGAGTGAGAAATGAGAGGACTACATTGATGTTTCTGAAATGGAGTGGGCTGTGGGCCTGAGAACCTTCGTGGGCTTGCTCAAGCTGCAATTTCACCCAGGTAATTCTCAATAATTCCCTGCTCAACATTTTGACTGCTTTGGATACAGTCTCAGATGCCATCTGCTCTACAGCATATTGTTTCAGATTGACTAACAGGTCTGATGTGCTAAAATTTGCCCAAAGAGCAAAAATAGTAGAAATGTGTAGCTCTTATAACTTCCCTGTCTTGCAGAAGTAACTCTAAAAAAATAAGTTGAACTGATTATTCTATTAATCCATATTTAATGCTACTGTTGCTTACACTAAAAGTAATGACTTATGCTTATGTAGAAGAAAAGAATATCATAAACATGGGGGTAAAAAATGGTGTTTCATTACAAAATTTAACATATTGAAGTTTTTGCTGTTTGCATGAAAAAACACAGAGATTAAAGATGACTCTGAATTTCAACCTTACAGAACCTCTGCTCTCTTAGAAAGTGTACAATATCCTCTTACCATAACCAATTATTTGAAAAACTGTGAAAAAACATGTTATTGAAAACATATGTATTTTGAACATTATCTATTCACAACTTAGTATAATATTATTATATGCATTTATTTCCAATATTTGGACTTCTATTTTTTAAAAATTACAGAATAAGCAACTCTTTTACATATAGAATTATTCTCACACCTGTTATTATTTAAATACAAAGTTTGACCTAAATGCATACTCTAAGAAGAAATACCATTAATTTAAAAATTTTCAGTGGAGCTTCTTCCAATTCTTAAATATTGTATATCAATTATCATGAGACCAACAGTGGATATATGTGATAGTGAGAAAAAAAATCATAAGCTTTGTATTTAAAATGAATATACACATACAGGCAGTAAAATTTGCCAGTGATGCTTGAACAAAATTATATGTTAAACTCTTTACATCTACTTTTATGTTACTATATATTCATTAATTAAAGAGCAAGAGCAAAAAATGTATAAAGTTGATGAAAGGTTTACAGACCTAGTGACCTATCTCAGCCCCAAGGATTACTACAGAAACTGTGTGTGACTGCAAATTATTACACCATCCTTATGAGGATAATGATTTCCCACCTTCCATGGTGCTGCATTGTTATCCATAAGCTCCCAAAGGTCCTTAAGCTTGTTAATAACCATTATAGATGTGCAATGAAGTGAATCAAGACTAAAATGAACTCACCTGAGCCTAAGCAGATTAACCCTGTTCAAGTCTGATGATGTCCATATAAATTCATCTGGATCTCCTTCCATCAGCAAATAGAAAAGTGCAATAATACAAGGGTATATTTTATCTGTTCCTTTAAAAATAAGTGCAGGAAATTATGCAGGACACAAATTCAGGAATAACAATTTAAACTGCAAAAGAGGGTCAGCTTTCCCTGGTGGGGACATATCTGGGCCCCTGGGATTATATTTCATATGTGTTCAGCACTTAGTATTGAATCCTGCTCACAGGCTGAGGGCACTATGTCTTGTAAGCTGACTGCAAAAATGTGAATTAAACAAAGCTGGACCTCTTATGCATTAGATTATTAGCTAGTCCCTGAGAAAGCCATTGAAAAGAAGATGCATGCAAAAATGAAGAAACATTTACATTCACAATAAAGATGAAGGTAGCAATTTATAAAATTTTTAGAGTAGTGCTGTATTTCAGAAGAAAGAAAACATATTTTGAATTTGTTTTATTGTAGAGGCAAATTAAAACATTTATAAAATAGTATGCTAGGATTCATAGACAAAAAGATAAAAGACACTTAAACATTCCTTCAATGGGATTTCACATACAGAATTATCTTATTTTTACACACATTTCAGTCACAGTATTTCTGCATGTAATGAATATATGCCATGTTTTAGTTTGTAGAAATCCTTACCTAATATAATAAATGTCAGATTTATAATTATTTCATTATATGTTGCTACAGAATGTGAAAGAGGTGGAGTTAAATGGGAAATTTAAAATTGGAAATGGTGTTTCAGTGTTTGAAACAGCTATGGAAGAGTGACGTGTATGATGGTGCTTAGATGAACACCAGAAAGAGGAGAAAGTATTAAATTAGAGCCATGACCATTGGTGATGTAAATTTGATGTGGAAAGACATTGTAGGTGGACTGAATTCCAGTCTGAGTACTTCTGAGTAGCAGAACAGAGAGAGAGAGAATTACGGCAGCAATATTTCAAACAGGAATGATCATGTACACCTGAGAAAAACAGATCAGCAATTAGGCAGGAAATCACTGCAGCAGCAGTGTTATTGTTCAAAAATAAATATAATTCATTACCTGAATATGATCTGTATGTTGTATGAAAAGAAGAGTGATATCACAAGGACAGGGAAGAGAAATCTGGACCTAGAAGGAAGACATTTATCTGTGGTGATGGAGAAAGGAGATCAGAGTGATCTGCAAGAAAAGTGAAGACATCAATTTGTTATGTTGTTGTCAAACCCAGAATATTCAGCGAGAGAAAGGAGGAATAAAAAGAATCATGTCAGTTATGGGACAGAATACACAGCAAGTGATAATAAAGTTAATATAAAATTGGATTGTTAGAGACCAGATGTATGGAATGAAAAGAAAACCCCTCAAAAGTGGACTACAAAGGGACCTCTGAAGAAAGGTGTTATACCAAGCCTCTCTTACCACATGATTGGGATCATAGCTCTGTGGAGGGAGAGGGGGAAGGAGGGAAAAAAAAATTTCTTTGATAGAAAAAATCCAGCATTGAGAAATAGAGCTCATGATGGACTAAACAGAGGCAAGCTGAAGTAAATGTCCCTGCCATCCAAACTGCCTGCCTTCTTAGAGATTTATTCTCTGTCTCTTGTGCTCTTCCCCATCTATGCAGGCTGTGGAAGAAAGACAGTTCCTGAGTGATATTTTATCAAGAATACAAAAACTCTGCTTTCCATTAAGAGCTGAAGTCAGTACAACAGCAGAAGGAAGAGACATAGATGCAAAAGCATTTCTTGGTACAAATAGTTCAGCAGATTCTGATTTATAAGCTGTTTGTTTTCACTCCTTGTAGTTTAGTTGTTGATTCTGTCTCAACTCTTCATTTTTCCTCCATCTGCATCTCTGCCTTCTTATTTCCATTCAATATTCTTATTAAGTTGATGAGTGAATATTTTCTTCCTTTAATTTCTGTGCAACCTCCTTATTCTTTACACAGCTGCCTGGGTTTTTTATGTAGATGCTAAGCTATCTGGAATGATTTAGTCTGCCTCCCAGAAACATATAGAAGTTTGAAGAACAAGCCAAAGCAGAAAATTCTACTTTAGATTTTAATTATCTAATTTATGTTTTCCTCAATTCTGGTCCCTTTTCACGCACAGCTAAAAAATAGAAGATGGCAATGCCAGCTTTACAGACGATTTCAGACAATTTTCAGACATTCGTGGGAAAGCAATTAAAGATTTGTTGAGCTGAGGATCAAAATCATGTAAAAAACCAGACTATTTCTAGGGAAAATAAATACCTTTTCTGTTAATTTTATAGAAGGGAAAACATGGTAGTTTTGTTTGTTTGGGTTTTTTTCATTTTGTTTCATTTTGTTTTAACTCATCTGCCTCAAACAAGATTGTGATATATTCTGATTACTTAAAACAAAACCTGCCAGAACTGGAGTTCCAGTTCCCTATGTTCAACTGTTGTTTTTCCCCACTGAGCAGCAAGAGTTCAGACAGATGTATGTAATAAATTCAGAAATGTTGATCTGCACTGCAGATGAAAGGCTGAATAACAGTATAGTCATAAAACTGAAACTTTTCATACCATGCAAGAAGCCTGTACTATATTTTACTCTACACTTCAAGATATATCACAATGACAGATTCTGTTATGTCAGGATATGGTATCAAAAGAATTCAAAGAAGTTTCTCAGCAGCTGCTGTTAAAATAGTTGCAATTGACTTATAAAGCTGTCTGAAACATAGTCGTTTTCACTATTTCTTACACTTCTGGAGTACTTTTTTGTTAGTCAAAAATCAGACTTCGAACAGTCTTACTAATATATTCAGCCATTCTACAAGACTGCTAAAGATAATGTTTGTAGCAATAAACTGTGCCAGAAAGTTTATAGTAACAGGAAAAATATGTAAACAGAACTTCTAGAAGGTAAGTAATTTTTATTCAGACTATCCAAAACACTTTATTTTTTTTTAACTTTATAAACATGTACTTAACTCAAAGTCCTAAAAAAAGGTGGCTTGACAGTTCTGACCAAGGTCATAATCAACATCTGAACCTGCAAAGCAGATTCCAGCAAAGCCAGGAAAAACCCTGACACTCTCAAGGCCCCCAGTTCTCTCCTTTTACTTAGTTTTCCTGGTGCGATGTCTCTGCTTTATGAAACATTACATTTTCCAACCTTCTTATGGTAAGTTTCATATTTTTAATTCTTCTTTTAATGTAAAATGAAAATCTTTCCCTCAGCTTCAAATGAGCATTGTAAGCCACCAGAAAGGATGCAACTGGGAGTTTTCTTAATTTGAAAAGCAAAATGAGCCATTAAAAAGTGGCAACATTATTCAGTAGAAAAGAAAAAAAGAAGTGTAAACTATTTTGGAAGAAACTTACCATTCCAGATTTCACGAGACGTCCTTAACCATAGAACACAGTACAGCAGGCTTGACCATGTTTCTGTGCACATTTGTGGGTTATTAGTAAAGCAGTACCAGTTTTATTCACCCAGACCTGTACAGAAGTTCCACATGGAAGCAAAATTGAATCAGTTGAATTAGTACAAACCCATTTACACCTTAAAAATTAGGCCACTGTTTTACCACTTACTATTTGTGATGGAAATCCAATAGAATTTCTTCTTGCAATAAATACATGTAAACCTGCTTTTTAAAAAGGTCTGTAGTATTCTATTCTGCTAGCATACAATTACTGACAAATAACTTCTTCATTCCTTTTTACAGGTAGTTTATGTCATGGCTGTTCTGTCTGCAGGAGGTTGCAAAGTCAACATCCATGGAAAACTTTTGAGACACACTTGCCAAAAGTACTATCAAGCTTTATCAGTCACAGCAGGCAGATGCAACTGTAAACATGTTTCATTTGAGAAAGAAACAGCTTGGCTTATGATTGAGATAAATATTGGTTCGCATTTTCAACATTTACTTTGTACTAATAGACTGCTTCATTTCATAAGCATATAAGCAATCATGGTAAAGTTATGGCAGGACTAAAGTATACTGGCATATTTATTCCTTGAAATTCTCCAATCAAAGACAAAACTCAGTTGTTTGCTTTGATATTTATTTAATGATGTGAGCTCGGACCGGACTTGAGACAACCTCAAGTATTTCATAGAGCAGTGAGTTTCTTTTGAAATGGAGCAATGTAAACACTGCTTTCAGGTGTTGTATAAATAGCAAAACTGTAACGCATAATATTTCTTTAAATTAGCACAGTGTTAATAACTGATGGGGGAGGGGGTCATATATAGGTTACTTGGCAAAACAACGCTGTTTCTCAAGGTGTAGGAGAATGCAGAACACAAGTCACAAAAGTGCAAAGTCATTTAGAACAAAGATCATTTAGAACTGCCCCTGGATACCTGAAAAAGGCTATCAAAATGCTCCAGTGATAGTCTCGAAGTGATTTTTTTATCCCAACAGACATATTATTATTACAGTAATCACCTTATAGCATTATAGTCAACCACTGAGAGATCTCAGCTGCTTCATGCACTCTCTGTAAATATTTTAATATGGGGGTTCTTGTAGGCTGTTCCTGAGCAGTTGTAATTTCCATCTTTTTCCTAGAGTTGAATCAAGATCAGTTCAGCCAATCAAGGGTAAAAGCCGGAAAAATCCATTAGCAAGCACTGAGTGATGACAGAAACAATGACTAGACAATGACTGCTGTACAGATACAATTTAGTCATATTTTAATTTCTGTATTCTCTGTTGGACACACCAACTATAGTCTACTGAAAGCACTTTAGTCAGTATGCTTACAAACACACACATCCCCCCCATTTTTTAATGCTGAGAAGATGCATAAATTGCAACTGGAACCTGACATCGCTAAAATTAAGATTAAAGGAGTAATGTGAGTGTTATTTGACAGCACAGTGATTACTCCAACGGAAAAGTAGTATCAGTCAAGCTGGGTCAGCTCAAAAGAGCTTGGAAACTTATTCTGGTTATATTGGAGCCAGTTTTCAGAGGTGAAGAAACACAGAAATCCCTCTCAATATAAGACTAGAACTTCAGACATAAAACCAAACAAGAAAGAAAAATTCCAAAAGAAAACACTTCTCAGAAATTATTAGGGGATCTGGGCTGATAAATTCCTCTGTGTCTTTTCACCCAAACTGCAGAAATATCTTCTCTAATCCCAAATATTTTTACCTGTTTTTCAGGGTGCCATGCTTTTCTGGCTCTTGAAATCCCACCTATTTTACCAACACATCTTTAAGATGTTTCTATCCATGTCTCTCCTCCATCTTTAAGAACTTTCACTCTACACAACACGTTGCTTAAACAGTGGACAAAATTTAAAGTAATATTCATTACCATGAAGGTTATTGACAATGCCTGTCCAAGCTAGCTTTGCACTTGGGGCCTGCTCATCAGGATTAGTGCATTTAACAAAGCAAATGAAACTAGATCCACTTAAATGAAACCATCTGTGGGTCCTAAACTGCAGAATATCCAAAGACAGACCAGACTCCCTTCTACAAAATTCAGTCTCCATCTTTTACAAAGTCATTAGAAGAGCTTGATTCCCATAGAGGTGAGATTACATAAATATTTTTTAAGTCTTTACACCTTAGTATTTTGCTAATAGGTGTCCCAAAATTTTATAAGGTTTTATAAAGAAATATATACAGTCTGTGTGCTCTTCTATAGGCAGAGGAGCAAATAATTGACCACAAAGAAAATGCAATGACTTTCAAGAATATTCCACTACAGTTACCAGCCCCAGTGCTAGGTGTTAAGAAGATGTCCAACCAGCATATCTACTGTGTATTCACCAGAGGTGGGTGGCATGCAAAACCCTAACATTATTCCAATCAGTACCATGCCATAACCCTGACAGAAAGGCACTTGTGCTTGGTGCCAGTTGTTCTATGACTGCCAACTCCATGGCAGATTTTGCTGGGAATAACTTTCATCTCCACTGACAACTAAAATATAGTGAACAATGTTGTTACACTACTGAGATGAGAGTGAAAGGGCTATGTGTGAAGCGTCAGTCAGAAAAAGCAGAGTACATGAAACTTAATGTCACTTATAAATACAAAACATTTAGGAAATTCTAAAATTATAAATTCATTAGTAGAAGAGAGGGAGTAAACTCAACAAAGAGATTTAATATTGTTTAAAGAAAAAAGTCAGCAAACAGCACAGGGTAGGGGTCAATGTAGGTAATCCTAATGAACAAGCATTTATTTCTGCTTTTGGAATCAATAGCAAAATTACACCATGGCAGCAGAAATACATGCTTCTTGTACCAACCAACTTCTCCCCTTGACAAGTGAGGCTTCTAGATGCATATTTACCACCATCTAAAACCCTTTGGTAGCACAGTCAGTGAACTAATTAATACAAATATTACTGAATGCTATAAACTTTCTTTAGTATAGCTTCCAAAATATGCAAATTCCATTAAAATGTAAACCTTACTGAGAGGAAAGAAAGCAAAATAAGTTTTTAAAACTTTAAAAGATACTAGAATATACAGACTTCATTGATGTACCAAGAACATGATAACATGTAGTGATGTGACCTTAGACTGAATATAGACTAAAGAAATACCTTCTGAAAAATTTAACCTCTGTTCGCACACTACAAAAAAACTGTTGAAACATGAAGAGGATTAAGAAGAGACATACAGGAAGGCTTCCAGTTCTAGAAGACATAAAGGACACAAAAGGATTTATTTAGCTCTATTTAGCTCCAGGTAAAAGTTGCAATATAAATAAAAAAACATTCCTGTCTGTATTAATAGATCTAAAAGGTGAAGAGATGACTGCTGAGCATGTACAAAGGCAAAGAAGAGCCTATGGTTATCATCAAAACATGAGCTTTACTGTTTCTCACTTTTTCCTGTCCTTCATTCACCTTCCATTTCTTGTATGGCAAGGTCAACTCTACAATTGCAAGCCACCACTCATTCTTGCACTCTGTTATTCTGATGGTACTCTTACCATTAGTGAATGTCTAAGAAGTATATAAATTCATATTCTTCTTCAGCTCTGGAATTTATCTAATGAGCAGATCTATGTTCAGGCTAAACAGGTCTGCTTTTCTTCCTAGAACTCATGTGCCCTGTCCACATCATCATTTGTGGCATTTGCCTTATTCCTCAAATCTCTGTTTCAGCACATAGGGGCTCACTGATCCATTTTAAATAATGACTGACAAAACCCAAGACCAAACCTTCTCCTGCATGCTCACTAGTGAATCCAGCCCATTTGTTGATCCTTCCTGAGTTCATCCTTATGCATTTTCTTGTTTTTCCACACTTCTAAAATTCCTGTGGCTCTTTCTCCTTAAATCTATGTGTATCTTATTGATCTGCTTACCCAGGTGGTCCATCTGTCTTGCACCTCTGAGCTACATGAAGTTCTATATTATACACAAATTCAAATGCCCACCATCCTAGATAGTTTTGAGTAAGATCCTCTCAAGTAAGATCCTACGCTTTGCCATCAGTCACAACCACTCTCATTCAAATGCCTAATAGCATCTTCCTAGACAATTAGCATTCACTCTTCTCCTTGTTCTCTCAGTTCTCATCAACTCCAATTTTTTTTTAAATGCCTATTCTCTTATGACAATCTGCCATTACTTTTTTTAGGTTTTTTTTCCCGATCTTTCCAATTTCTCTGTCAGTGAGTTCTTCCTCAAAATATCTTTAAAGCGTGATATTCCCAATAAACACCTGAATGACATAAACAATAACATTAATTGTAAAACCTGGTTTGCTGCTTCTTTTTCTACCTGGCTTTTGTAGGCTCTGCTTTTGATGAGTATAGTATTCAGCACAACAAAGCTCACAAGTTTGAACTTCAAATTACACTAATATTAACCACATTAAAATCAGCTTTCAGTATTTTGGAGGAAGATATCTTTTTGGATCCCACATATCTCTATGAAACCATCACATCTCAGTACAGACATGCAAAATCAATTTTTGATTTTTTCTCCAGAATTCAGGTGGTTTGCTCATAAACATTTGAGTCACAAAGGTGAAAATAAACCAAATAAATGGGTTAGTTCTGATGTGTCAGTAAGTTAAATAAGGAAAGATTAGTGTACATGAGTGTTTGAATTCTGGGTCCATCAAATATTAAGAGTTCTTAGGAAAGCACATAATCAAATGCTATGTAGATGTGTGAACAGGCTAAAAACCATAGCATAGTAATTTTTTTCTTTGAGTAAAAGGTGAAGAAAAAACCAAAACAAACAAACAAACAAAAAAACCAAAACCAACCAACCAAAACCCAAAACAAACAACAACAAAAAACCAACAAAAAAACAACAACAACAAACCCTCCCAAAAAACAAACAAAAAAAAAATCAACTTGTTTCCACATGAAATTCTAAAATCTCATGTAAAGAAATAATTCTCAGCTTTTTTAATTCATGTGAATAAAACCGCAGGATTCCAATCACCCAAATAACTTTAAAACATAGATCAAATAGAAACCATTCCAAAGTTCAAATTAAAAATTGATTATTTTAATCTCTGATTGACATGGCATTAAATAAAGTGACCACAAAATCATATCTTTAGGCTTATACCCACTCTTCAATTGCAACAAACTCAAACTCAACTACTGAATTTTGATAAACCCATTTTGCCTAAGTATTTATTCTTTTAAAAATAGAGGCAAAACTATCAAATTTAAAAACCTGTTATGACTTCAAGGTTTGCTATGTATTTTTAATATCTGGCACTTTCTCTCTAAATACTTGCTTGTAAATGAGATTTTTTTTTTAAATAAAATATTCTGAAATAATATCTTTTTTGCTAGAATAGCTCATGTCTTCAAAGAACTATACTGCTATATTTATGTGTGTTTTTCTTCTTTTTCCTCCAGCTTTATGCAGAATCTCAAAGTTCTTCACAGTATCTTATTCTCGCGAGACTGCACCGTTTCTCCTTCTCTGCAGTGTAGTAAATGTGAAAGTTGACCTCACAGGTCTTAAATAGGTGCCCTTTGCTTTTATGCTAGTCATGAAAATCACAATTGCTGTAATAATTTGCTCCTAGCAGTAGTCTAGCAGCTGTCTAAATTTACAAGGTCAGCTCTAGCACAACCTAAGCCAAACTTTTTAGAGACCTCAGGGTCAGGTTTCAAATAACTGCACATTCCTACTTTAACCAAAAGTAATCCCTGAGACTCAGCACACTTTAAAGATGAATGTTCATCTCTTCTCACATTTGAAACTTCAAAGACCCAATTACTACTGGGCTGACATGGGCTGTTTCATGATACTTCCTGTGCAAAGTGCTACCTCTCTGCACTCTGTGTTTCTGATGCTTCTGTTATCACTGGTCAGTTGCTCTTTGGCAACACAAAATTCAATACCAGGTTTCCTCTCACTTCTTTCTTGCACTTGTTAAAAGCAATTACTGTTAGCATCCATATTTGAACTTTGAGTTCTGTTTCCGGGATTATTTATATTCTTTACGATGGCTACATTAATCACCGGCTATTGGGTTATCTTACAGTCAAAACTATTGGAAACACCTGGCTGGAAGATAAAAACAAAGTAAGGCTACCAAAAATATCAGGATTAAGCTCAAGACAATGCCACTATAAGACTGTCTGTATGCAATCTGCTTTCAGGGAAAAACATTGACAAAACAAATCAATTGATTCAAAGATAATGTTTCTCTTGGTAGCAGCAATGCTCTTCGAAGGTATTTGTGCATTTTTTCTATTGAGTTGCTATTTTCATTTCCATTCAATGACTTAAAAGCTTTTAAAAATGGAAAAAATCAAGAGCAAAAATTTATATCGCAATCAAATTACACATCTTTTTGCTTACAACTTTCCTTGCCTAAGTGGGTATTTTGAACAATACTTTTCTCTCTGGTATCAAATCAAAACTTACCATTCTTCATTTATTATTGGTGTTCAAGTTTTAAAATACTCTTTTGTGATACATCATAAACAAAACACCTTGGTTAATTCATTAAACGCTTAGTCAACATGTGACAGTAAAGGAGAACAATCCCAGGATGGCCAGTTACTGAAAGGAACCATGAATTCACAGGACAGATGGAACAGGTTTAGAGTGGACAGGGTGGAAAGAATAAGAATCCTTGCCCAAAATAGTTACTCTTTTTTTTTTTCATTTTTATTCCAGTTCAGTATTGTTTAATAGAATTAGGTATAATAATATAGTTTGCACGGAAGTGTTCACATAAGAAATACTTCAGTGATTTCTGAATCATGTTTTAAAAGATGTGGGGACTTATAATTTATTTAAGATTAAAACTAATACAACTGCAAAAAATTCAAAGTTCAGTTGTGTCTTGATATTAACATGCAATCTTGAAATTGTTTGTCCTTTATAAGGAAAAAAATCAGTGAAATCATTCCCAGTAACTTAATACCCTTAAATGGTCTATAATAAAATAGTTTGCTCTTCTTTCAGGGATTTACCTTAATGATATCATTCCAAAGGAGTCTGGTTTAGATCAAACTGGGTTAAAGATCATGACTGTCAAAAGATGATGTCACTTAGATTCCATTACTAATAAAACCAGGGGTCATTTTGAGTACAGAAACAGATTGATATTCATGCTTTCTTTACCTCTGATATCTTTAGTCATGCATTACAAAGGTAAAACTTTGCCCATTCCAACGTAGATCAAGAGCATAGTACATCAACTTCATATTTACAGTTCCTTAACACAGTTGTTCAAAAAGTCAATGGCAAGAAACATCCAAAATCAATTTCAATAAATGAAATCAATTTGTCTAGGAAATTCTAATTTTGGCATTTTACAGAGATTAGGGTTAGAGATGCAAAAATTGCATCTTAATATATTAATCCATTCAGATGTAAATAAAAGCAGTCAGTAAAGCCAATACTCAGTATAATGACTGTGGAATGTAAAGTTAGGATAACCTAAGATAAGATTGAAAGGGTAAAATATTATAACCTATTTACAACAGTTCAGCAGTTATTCTTCTCTTGTCTTACCTATTTAATATTTTGTATCTTCCTAGTACTGTTTGCTGTGCCTGGTATTTTCTAGAGCTATCCAACTTTCTCTTATACCTAGAAAACATTAAATATATAATTAAAATAAAAATAAAACAATAATTGCAATATAAAACAAGATTAACCCCCTGCAATGACGAAGTGCAATTATAGTTTAGAACAAGAAACAATAGAAGTCCAATAAAACAAAAGAATGTTTGCCACCACAGGATGCTCAAGTTGCATGGAGTAGTAGCTTTCAATGAAATCTCTAAGAAGTTAAACAAAATAAAGTCCTATGACTTTTATTACAGGTTTATGTCTTGCCGTCAATAGTCTAATATGTGAAAGGAAAAACAGGTACAAAACACTGAGTACTTGATGAGTGTAAAAAGAAGTATGTCTCTAGCTATGATGGACTTTGGCCTGAGTACTCAGGATCCTACTTGTCAACTCCTGCTTACCTGATTTCATTATTTTAGCAATTAAAATCAAGCTAAATCTACTGCTAAGACTTCAGGAAAGATTCAGAACGACTCCATTCTGCTAGCCAAGATTACATTTACACCTGGATAGTGAGACTCTTAGAACGGACCACTAGATGGGGGTGTGATGAACAGGGCAATGACTTCCTTGGATGTTTGTGGTGCATCCTAAAAGACCTGCTCTTTGTTAGCTCTGACACACATTACTATGAAATGCTACGGTTCTTCTCTGCATTCTTCTCTGCATTTTTGATACAGTTCCTGTGAAATTAAATGTTACCTATTGCCAAAACATTTACTTCAGGAGTATGATATAACATGTTCTTCCATAGTCTGTCAGATATTCAACCAACACCACCATATTACTCATTAATTTCTCCTTACTCTTTCTTCTTCATATTTCTCCATGCCAATTCTCCTCAGTCTGCTTTATTGTCAAGGTTTCTTTTAAATTAGTTTCTGCTGTGCAACCTGTAAGTTATAAAACTGGAAAAAAAAGCAAAAAATAAATATCCATTTCTCTAAGATGAACCACCATATTTTGAAACCTGCATCTTTTCCCTATTTTGCTTTTATGTTTTTTTATCCTTTGGGTATGAGATAGCTAAAAAAAAACCCCTAGAAAAATATCTTTATTGATTCTGAGATTTCAGTATCAATACTGCACAAAAACTAATATTAATAGAAGAACAGTGTTTAAACACAAATTTTTTCATGAGGGAATAATCTTCTGCTTGAAATTCAGAAAGGCTGTATAAATATATTTAAATGAACACTTTACAATATACATTCCTGATAAAATGTTTAACTTGCACTTAAAGTAATGTGCCATATGGAGAACTAAACAAAGTTCATTCTAATGTGGGTAAAACAACCTTTGGAAAAAATAAACACTGCCAGATACTTCATAGGTTAAATCAACTATACAACCTGTTGAAACATGTGAATTATCTGCTGAATCATATATTTAATCTACTAAATCAAAGTTATGTCAATGCTTGACATACTGAGTCAAGCATAGCACCTAGTAAAAAACTATTAGTACAGATTTATATGTATTCAAGTGAATTACAGTAAACACATTGCTCAATAAATACAAAGTGGATGCCATCTATTTATTGCATTATGTTTAGATGGCAACAAGTATTCTGCTATGAGGGAATTTCCCATTCAAATAGCAAAAAATAAGGTCTTCCTTTTGTGAGTCAGTTTTCTTCATTAGATGGCACAGATCCTCGCCAGTGAATTCATATTCTAATGTCTCAGCAGAACCTGTAGGAATAATCAGGCTGAGGGGCAGGGAGAAGACATCTGTGCAGTTTCTTTGCTCCCTGCTTCCTTTATTATTCTTTCCCTCATATATCATGCTGCTACACACGTAACTGCAATAAAAAGCGTGTGAGAAGAAAAAGGGCTCTTGTCCACTTCAACTCAAGAAAATTTCAGTTTGTAAATCCACTGATTCAGCAGCAGATGGTTCTGCACACTATAACTTTTCTCAAATCCTCTAGTCCCTCTACTTGTACAAGCTTGTATAAAGGCTTATTTTTTTGGAATGAAACATACTAAATCTATGTTGTCTTCTGTCCCTACAGAGAGGTTTTTGCTGAACATTTGTGGGTTTTCAGCACTTTGTTTGACAGACTTTCTTTGTATAAAACTAGTGAATGTTGCTTTTTAATTCCATTTTTTCCTTGAGATTATGAAGAAAATACTAATGTCTCTTAGCTATAGTATTAAGAGGTGTCTTTTATTTAAGAGTTTCCTACACCTCATACCTTCTGATCAGGTTACAGCATCCATTTCATTTCACTTATTTTGTGCATTGACATTCATAGTAAGTATGCTTTTCCTTTAGACCTGCCTTTTCTTAGGTCTTATTGTTGCCTTTTAAGAGCCATTTCCTATCTTTTTGATTATGGCCTGATTATGGCTTTTGAGACGTAGTATATGTGTCTACATTTATGTCTTAATTTGTATCAGGAGAGCAGTTTTGAACTGCCAATTGTCCCCATTTACTCTGTTTTGATATGCACAATGGAGCTGCTATGGAGCACTTGAACTGAAATCCTTTCAGTCAAACTAAGGAAGAAGGAGCAGTTCCAATGCACACCAGCTGCAAATGGGCTGGAGACTATAGGATAGCCTAGAGTTTATCCCCCCTCCTTCCTCCCCATTAAAATGTGACTTGTGTGGGCATGAACACCAAGTGTTTCATAGTACAGGTCTTGCTTCTGCTGGTCTACTTGCTACTGCCGACATACCAGAGACAAAGGCAATCCCAACTACCTTTCACATTCTTCTTTAGCAAGTATAAGACCTAAACTCACACCCACATACCCCACTTATAGAGAGATGATGTTTTATTGTGATTACCAGCAACAGGACTCAAGGAAACAGCATGGAACTGAGTCAGGGAAGTTTAGGTTGGATATCAGGAAAAGGATTTTCACCCAGAGAGTGTTTGGGCACTGGAACAGGCTCCCCAGGAAGGTGATCACAGCACCAAGCCTGACAGAGTTCAAGGAGCATTTGGACAACACTTTCAGACATGTTGTGACTCTTGGAATGTCCTGTGTAGGGCCAGGAGCTGAACTCAATGATCCTGATAGGTCCCTTTCAATTCAGCATATTCTGTGATTCTATGATTCTGGATATTTATGTTGACTCTGCACAGGAAGAAAAATGTATTAACATTTTTATGTAGACAGTAACATAAGAGCTTTCTTGCTTTCAAAAGATTCATGCAGGGAAGGTACAAACTCCAAAAATAATTTCATAATGAAATAAGCCCGCTTAAAATGAAAATTCATAGCTATCACATATATGGGTAAAGATACTGTAATACTGAATGAAAATTAGTCAAAACACAAAAAATTTCAAGCTTTTCTAATTAGATTTTTGACATATTGAGCAGTAATCCATTTCATTTTTACTATGGGGGATGTTCCATTCTGATGCAACACCTAACAGTTACCTGTCAGTCACAGGTATGGAGAAATAAGAATTAAATTGCATTCTTATCATAATTTGAGTGAGATTGGTTTGCTTTTCTGTTGTTCTTTTCTTTTTTTTTTTTCTTTTTTTTTCATCATTGCATAAGAAATACAAGGAAATCTGAATTCTGGATTATAATCAATGAAGTAACAAGACTTTCTGCAAAAGGTTTTGTTGATTCAGTGACTAAGATATTTGAGTGTTCGGGCTAGTTATCAATAGCTTAATATGACACTGGAAATAGAGCACTGACTGTTACAGAAAGGTTGTATGTTGTCCAGCAACCAAGTTATGTTTCCAGAGGATGAATTTTCATATGGCACGTAACTGTGAAACAGGTTTTACTCATTAATACATGACTTGTTACTGATCTAAAAGAAAATTGATTAGTTATTTGCTCTGCACCATGCTTGAGATACTGAGAAGCAGCTGCATATGTCTTTTATCTATGGATTTGTCACACAGTATTTTCTGTTCATACACACAGGACCAAAAAAATGTATTTGTTTTACCTAAAGCAAACAACGACATCCATTATGAACCTACTTCAGCTCCTTTGGTATCTTGGAATAGGCACACACTAAACAGAAAGTGACATATATGGTACGTCTTTCATAAACTGAAATACGTTGTTTATGGTGGCTGAACATTTCTTAAAACCACAAGATAGCTGCAATTACTTTACACTGAACACGCAAAGGAAGAGTACTCATTATCTTTTACAAAAGCCAGCAAAATGATCTAACAATGTCTGATACTGTTGTTCATAAAAACTCCTAAGTTTTGAAAGGTTAAATAAGTAATTATTGTAGAAAAAATGCAAACTGTTCTGCATATTAATGAAAAATTACCTTTTATTGTAGATAAAATAGATTTTTCATTCATCTAGTTTTGAATAGTTAGTGTCAAATTATATAACGAGATAAAACATTATCTGTAGGATAATAATAAAATAATAACAACATTTGATTAATTATTATTAGAGCAGTAGCAGTAAGCACTACCAGGACAGACACAAAAAAAATCTTACTTGAGAACTTGGAATAGAAATAGAGAGCAGCAGAAGAGAAATGAGATCAAAAGCACTGTATAGGAGGAAAAAAATGAGTTTGTGCATTAAGAAGATTGCATATGTTAAAGGTTTTTATACAGGGGTGATTTGGCATTGATTAGGACTCTCCAAATGGAAAGAGTTGGTTGGATGGAATTGGGTTTCCAGTGCCCCCACTAGGGAGCTCACTTCCCTCCTCTTCAACTCAGCCACCCTCATTAATAGATGACCAATGGATTAATGGAGACAAATGGTGACTTCAGCATAGGAACATTTGTAATCACTGTGATCTCATTTTCCTTCAAGTTTCTGGATGCACTTCGCTCTCCTCTGTCACTGGAAAAACAAGTAGTTACTTTTAGAAAGGGGTCTGACAGAGACCTGCTGTATCATCATACAGCTCCCCATGACAGCTTCCCTGGAACATGACCCTTTTTCTGTCCTTGGGCTCTTACCAAATCACTCAAAAAAATCTGTAAATTCTGGTATTGTGGCCATAAAAACAGAGAACCATTCTGACAATGAAAGTGCAGATATCAAGTCACTACCACCTTCCACCAATTTGATCTCTGTTCTCCCAATACCCTGCATTTTCTCCAGGTTAGTGCATTTGTTTTAAAGACTTAGTGCCAGGACCTTAATACATCCTTCCCAGGATCTGTATGGCAGGACTCAAGGACACCTCAGTCCCTGCACAGATCTGGTCACCATCCTTACTGAAGATGAGTAGAGGCATGCAGGCAGCACCATGACATCAATTCAGGAAATAATCCTAAACAAGTTCCATTACTTTCAGTTTGGTGGCTGTATTTCTATGGAAACTATGAAGCCAGGCAGTCCTATTTTATAAATGTTTATGCAAACATAAAGAAAAAAACCAACCAAACAAACAAACAAAAACCACACCAAAAAACCCACAAAACCAAAGCAACAGTGGAAAAACCAGCATTTTGCAAATTCAGTCTGAAGTATACTGAAGCACTCTGACATACAGCAGTGAAAATTACATACTTTGTTAGAGCAAGTATCAAATCATTCCAGCACAAGTTTCTTTGCATGGCCTATAGTTACTGCAGGTGTTACACTTGACTATGAAAGGAACTTCTTAAATGAAAAATAAAATCATATATAGACAAGAGTGCAAACATATTTTTCAGTTATAAAATACTTGGGGAAAAATATTCAACAATATATAAAATCTTCTCTTTTGTAATATGTGATACCTTTTGCAAAATTTTAGGAGACAATTTTGTTTAAAGTATCTTAACTCTAGAATTAAAGAAAAATTTTGTTGTAAATTCAGACAAGGTCTTAACCGGGAATAAAAGTTGAGAAATAAGTACACAAACTAGTGAAACTTTTTCCTGAGAGCACAAACATCCTCTTATGCGGTTTACATCCTCTTCACACTTCTTGCCATTTTCCTTAAATGGAAAAAAATCCATCACTGTGCTGGATATTGCACTAGAAACTAAGACCATGTAAATTTGAAGTCCTTCCCAAGTTCATTTACTGATTTATTTTTTGATTTCTTCCTTCAGAAGCTTCTTTGTAAGAATTGCATCAAGATCCCTCCATTCTTTTTGAGAAGGATGGGGACAGGGGTGTATATACCCAGCAGTATAGAGGGTATATACCCAGTTCTAGAGGGCATTAGCAAATAAGCAGTGAGCCCAGTAATATCACTAGTGACATAAAAATTAACCAAAATGGAGGAGCCACATGGTCAGGAAACTGTGTGCCTGATGCACTCTCAACACACACTCCATTCACTGGAATCAAAGTAAAAAAAAAAAAAAAAAAAAAAAAAAAAAAAAGAGAACATTTATGAAAAAGACACCTTTACAGGCCTCCTTCAACATATGAAAGTCAAGGCACCCACAAAGATATCCACCCTTTTCTCTGTAGCAACTCCTCTGAAAACAAGACAGACCGTGCACACAAAGGAGGCTTTTTCTCTCAGCTTGACAGCCCACTGCATGCAGGCAGATAAAAGCATTTTGGATCCTTGCCAGGAGAGAAACCTTAAAGCAGCTTCATTAGGCAAAAGTAAGATAATCAGAGTAAATATACAATGCTGCCTTTGTTACTTAAGCTGCTTGATTGGCTGTTTTGCTGTTGGCTGGCCAATTAATACCCTGAGCACAGGGCAGTGACAGTGCCGGGCACCTCAGGGCACATGCAGGAGTGTCAGCATGCGATGCATGGCAGGAGCTGTAAAAACAGATCTGCAAAAATCTTCCTATTTCCTGCTTGTTCAAAGCTGAGAAAAGATCCATCCAAGAGGTCACTCCAGCACGGTAATTATGATTTGTGTATGTTAATTATGTCAATGCAAGCAAAAGTGTGCAGCTCAATGAAAAAAAAATTTAATTTGTAGTAACAACCTGAATGCTGGCCCCAGCAGTGCAAAGGGGTAGGTAGCAGAAAGGGCAAGCAGAGAAAAAAAATTAGCCAGTGATGCTAAATGAGGATATCTGTGACTCTGCAAACAAAAGAGAGCGCTAAAAAAATGCCTTAGAGAATTGCCATGTCATGGTGACCATGGAATCAGAGCAGGAAAAATGCTGAGAAGATGAACTGCCAAGATGAACATTAAACCATCCTATGGTACAGTGGGAATACTATAGGGCCTTTATGCCTAACTCCACAGATGAGCTGAAGATCTGTTCCCACCCCTACTGTCATTAAGACTGCAGGACATTTGAACACTATTTCCTTAGACAACAGGAGATATGTAGAGCCTACAATATGTTTAAGTACTTATAGTTTCCCTTCAGCTAACCACATTCTTCTGGCAATCTCAGACATGTTCCTTAACATCAAAATCTTTTACCACCCATCACAGAATCCCTCTCACCACAATCATGTACAAGTGCATGACTGTAACAGTTTCTTTCCCAAAGCCAATGGAAAATGTCCAAATGTGAGACCATTTTATTTTCAATCAAGTGGGTTAAAATACTAAGCCTGCTAAGGATGCAGGAGAGAAACTTGGTTCTTGTCGGTCCAGTCACAGGGGGCAAATGCAAGAGGGATCCTGAAAGCTAAATTCACTCTGCTAGGTAGGGGACTAAAGTCCCTGACCTGCATAGTAATAGTCTCTGAAATCGTGCAGGTTGTGAGGGGCAGGCAGGGACTCATAATCTCCATGTATGACAACGAAAGAGCCTACATTAGAAAGACTTGGCTGAACCTTCATTGTAACAGAACCAAACTGTCAGCAGTGGAAACTAAAATAGTCACATGGGGTCTCTAAAGTGGAAGTTTGACTGGCAGAAATGTCAAGCCCTGTGTAAGACATTTTAGAGTCTGAGTAGGAGGATAATAGATGGGCTTGTGTTCCTAGGCTGCTGACTTCTTGTGAGGGGTGAATTAGGATATGCTCTGAACTGGCAGTTACATATGCAGAAGTCATATAGGATTGTTAAGGCCATTTCTGTGGCAAAGGCTGCATCTAGCATGGCTACATCTTGGTAGCTTGTGTGTCCTTTATCTCTGCAGCTCAGAAGGATGTAGTGGATATAGAGAATGTGCATACAAGGGAAGAAAAAGTGAAATGATCGAGGAGACAGAGTAGCTATGTCACAAGGACAGGTTAGCATCCTTCCTGTAGAGAATGCTAAGGAAAGGGTCTGACCAGGGGTTATGAACTCAAAGGGGGAGATTAACAGAAGTGCAGAGATGTTGTTCACTAAACTCAGCAATAGACTAATTCTGTCACACTAAGTAAGGTGGCTCCAAGCTAGTACAACGTGAATTTAAAACAAAATACCTGTTCAACCAGTGGTTGGAGAATATCTGGAACTTGATGCTCAGGGAGGCAGTAGAAGCAGGGAGATCTGAAGAAGAAAAGGTACAGAAAAAATCATAAACAACAGGGTCACAAATGGATACTAAAACCATGGGTTAAGATCTTAGCAATATTCTAATACAGTAGCTGTAGAAGTTGGTGGAGCACATGAGTTATGGCTTGCAAGTTGGCCAGACTTATGCACTCTGCTAAAATGGCATCCTTTGACCTGCCCATGACATAGCACTGGCCTGCCCTAGGGAGGACATTTCTCATTAACAGTGAAATCTTAACACTGAAATGTCGAAATGTCTCTTGCACCATGTCAATGATTGACTGTTGAACCTAATCCTGAGAATAGCTGATCATCACTCCAACAGCATAAACATTGCCTGAAAGCCTTAATGTCTGAAGTTTGTCCTTGGTAGCTGTAAACATTCACCTGGGCTTCTTCACTTTAATCAGCTTGTACCTTGTTCTACCAAGCACACTCCTCACAGGTACTTACACCCTGCAGATAACCAAACTGTCCAGTGAACACGAATTCAGCTATAATGCCTCAGCATGAAGAGAGATGTCATCAAGCATAATGCCAATAAGAGAAGAAAGATTAATTCACATGCCTTAAAAACGTAATAGTGTTTATCTAAGACTTAGCTGTAGTAGCCAGATCAATTGCCCAAGGAATTTTATTCCAGTCCTCACAGGAAGCGTGGCATGCTGGCTACAATTCTCTGACAAGGACATGAGAATGAATCTGCCACTGTAGGTGAGGACTTTAGCAGTACACCATAGCTGTTCCTTAAGAGATCATAAAACACCAAAAGCTGACACAAATTTTTGTGAATGTCCAACACAGATCATGCTCTTGAAATCAAATTACAAATGCTCTCCAACATTCTAAAAGGCATTTTAGACAGAGTGAAGTTATTTCACTGTGCTTTACTGTTTCAAAACAGCAACCAAAGCTGTGCTTGTTCTCATTCAGTAAGGCCCGATTCTAAATAATTAAACTTCTCAGGTAAGTGAATGTTAGACTATTTGAGTTCCAAAGATTTACTATTCACAGCATAAAGAATTGTTTCCTTTTATCACTTTTAAATTTGCTAACACTCAGAGTAATTGAGTGTCTTCTTGTTCTCACATTATGAGACTAAATTAAGAGCACCAAACCATCTATCTTCATTACACAATTCACTAGTCAGTATATCTGTTCATTCTTTCTTTTCAAAATTACTTAAGTTAGCTTTTCCACTCCAGTTTACATGTACTGCTAGCCCTGCTAATTTCTGTTCTCAATATTTTTTCCCATTAATCTTTTGATTGTTTAAAAGGAAGGTCATATAAGATGAATACCTTGTTTTCAGGTGGTTGCTGAGTCAGAACTTTACTAATTCAAAACTAAACGCCTTTTTTTATCTATGTTTGCAGGCATAGGCTTTGCATCTTTTTTTCATAGCAGCACTTGCAGACTATTATGGACTATCCCCAACCTTTGTGTGGACTGATGACTAAATTTTCTCCTTCCCTTCTTTCTTGGTATGATAAAATGAATGGACAACAAAATCTTGACCTCTGCCGAAGTGAGGCAGGATAGAGGGTGGCTGTAAGAGTGATTGAAAGGAATTAGTATCTTTCAGAGATAGGCAAAAAACTTTCTTTATTTTTTGATTTGTGTTTTCCCAGAAACTGCAGTAAATAGAATGAGAGGCACTGACTGAACAAGTAACTGTTCTCAGCACATTCTGTTTCTTGAGGAATCATTTCCTTATCAGTGTTATTTTCTACCCTCATAGTTGGCAAATCAAAGAGAGCAAGAAAATGCATCTAAAAAGGTAGAGAAGGACAGATGAAAAATGTATTCCCAGAAGCATAATATCTGCATGATATGACATTTACCCCGACTGCAATGAATCTAATTTTCAATCTAGTTCAACAGAGCCCTGCAAAATCACTTCACTGGGTCCAAAGGAAGAGATGATTCCCAAAAGCAAGACCATTCAACTAGAATGCCTGTTTTTAAATTAAGATATTGACTTAAGAGCCATATTACAAATGTGATGTAAGGAAAATAAGTAAGAAGAAAATAACTACAAGGTACCAGTTATTCCATCATTTGACCATACTGGGACATTGTAGTATAAACAGGGTCAAATGAGAAAGGGCATAAGGTGACTATCAATCAGGAGTGTTCAGCACCTATGATTGAATAGAAAGTGGGTAATACTAGGGTTACATTAACAATTTCTGCATTCCTCTCCAAATCATGACAGTCAAAGTGACTGGGGACACAGAAAACGAGAAAGGATGCAGCAGCAGAAAACTCAATAATGAAAGCAGATTTCAATCATATATAGCCTGGCTATGTATCGGGTTAGGACATGAGAGAGATGACACTCTGGCACCTCATCCAGAGATACTGAAAGCCCCTCTTCAGAGCTGTTAGTTAGCAAATCCAAGAGAAGACATCTACTCCCAGCATTCAAAATTTTGCTATCAATACCTACTCTGACAGATTGTAACCACATATTCATCTGCTGGTGGGATCAGGTGTAAGGGGAAGTGGGATTTAGTTTCAAACAGGGAAATCATCTGATGTGACAGTATATTAAAAATAAAATAGAAGGTGCATTTGAAAAGTTATACTTGGAGGAAGCTTGGAGATTGCTTGCTGACCACAAAAACATCCCACCACAAGGTAGAGACAGAGGAAGTAATGTTGTGAAACTATATGGAAAGAACTCCATGCAAGGAATAACTGAAAAGCTATAATGCTTCAGCTTGGAAAAGTGATAATCAAGGATGGATGAGATGGAAGTCTGTGAACTTAATGAGTATCTGTAAACTTAATGAAGATGCAGAAAAGGAAGTAGGTTTCCTTGCCAGAAATTAAAACCATGAAACAAAACAAAAGGATCTGTTTCTTTGTGCACAGTACACAGTACCTCTGCTATGGAGTCTGGCATATGTGAGAAGTCCAGTCTTTTCTTCCACTACTATAAGGTTTGTAGAAGAAAAATTCATTAAGAATGTTAAAATAAACTGACAATTTGATGTTCAGCCATCTCTGAGCCACAAATGGTTCAAGGCCAGGGGAGAATTTAAAGGAACTACCCAAACACCTTTCTTTCTTTCTTATAATCTTCCCTCGACATCTGGTGTTGTCCGAGAATGATACTGATGTAGATAGACCTTTGGTCTGACATAGTGCAGTCATTCTTACATTTTTATGAAGAACAAATCAATAACATGAGTTGTAGCAAATTGCAAGGACCAGATGGTACTCACCTAGGAGTTTCAAAGGGAACTAAAATATGAAAAAGATGCACTGTAATAAATGATTCAGTTAAAATATAAAATGTCCTTGGTACCTTGGATAGTGGGAAATAAAGTTTCAGTTCAGAGAAAGTTTCTTAGACTGAACTGAAGTTCAGACTAGAAAGCCTGATTTCCATGCTGAAGAAATGGTAGAAAACAGAATAAAAAATAGACTGAGTAAGTATCTGGAGATATGTGAACATAAAGAGGAAGAAATAATTTGCCTCCTGTAAATATATTTCTGGAGTTTATTCAAAAAAACAGTGACCAAATGGAAAATAGTTACTTGACAATGGCTTTTCAGGAAGATTTTGACAACTTTTTCAGTAAAGATTTATAATGAAATTAAGTTTCCATGGACTAATAATAAATGTATAGAAAGATAGAAAGCAATTAATTACAAAGTCGATGATTTTAACACTCGAATAGGGTAACACTAGGGTGCTGGGACTTCCATTTTGCAACATGCATTAAGGATCTAATAGAAAGAATACTTTGGTGACAACACTGTAGGGCACTGTCATACTGCTGAATGACTGGGAAATAAAGTGGTAGACAATACCAATGCTGCTAAGTTCAAAGTAACATATATGGGGAAATAATCCTCACTGTTCATATGCAGCAATGAGCACCAAACTAAATGTTACCATGCATAAAATCCTGGAACCTCAGGCCAATACACTAAGGTGTTTAGAAAAGAAAGCAAATTTTAGGAGTTAAAATGAATAGAATGGAATGGAAAAGAAAGCATTTCATCTGAGTTATGTAGACTACTCAAGAAGACTTGTACACAGTTGATATTTTTAGGCCACTCACCTCAGAAGTATAGTGTAAAGCTACAAGGAAGGGTAATAAAAGTGTACAGAAAACTGTTCATGAAGACTGAATTAAAAGATTTGTATTTTTTACTCCAAATTAAGAAATTACAAGTAAGGAATCCACAGAGAGGTAGATGATGAAGCATGGGATCAAGACTTTGCAATTATGTGTGAAACAACATAATTGTTTAAGATAAGGAAGTGCTATTCAGACAACTGAGGAGACATCAAGGGAGATTACCAAATGCAGGCACAAATTCCCCATGATCTCTTACTCCTAAGAACATTCACTTCCAGGTCAAAAGATACCTAAATGGAAGACATCCTGTAAGATTCACAACTATCTAGACAGAACTCTGCTTGGCCTGCTCTTACTTCTTCAGATAGAAATTTCCAAAAGTGGGAAAATTGTTAAGAGACCTAACTTATCATTCCCAAGCATTTTCAATAGCACTGCTAAAACTCTAAGAGATGATGAACTGGATTTGTCCACCATATGACTGTTTATTCTAGAAAAATTAGATCTTTCATTAATATTACATAACAGAGATGGCCTGTCACTGCAATGTAACACTGCATTTTTGAAAAAGATTTCTTCTACATGTCAATGACTACTTTTTAACTTATTGTAATATACACAGATTTCCTTTGGACTAAGGTCCCTAACTTTTGGAGTCTAAACAAAGAGGTGTTTGGTATATTCAGTACAATTCAATTTAAAATGACTGTTTAAAGACTGCTACTTCTACTACTTGCTTCCTTTTCTAGTTTATTACCTTCCTTTTGCTCTATTTCCTCCCTTTCCCTCCTTTTCTGAAACAGCTATTAATTCCTGCTTCTCCATGTTTTCTCTCTCACCCCTCCACCTTTTCTCCATTGCCTTTGCTTTCGTGTGAATTTATTAAATAGATTACAGTGGCAATGAAGTGTCATTATTAACAGGGGATAAGAGAGTTCATAGCCTTGAGTCACTGTTCGGAGTAGGTTTAAGATTTGAACAGACACTGCTGTTTCAGCTACAGCTCCATTCACATCTGGAAGACTTCCACAGTATTCAGAATTAAGAGTATATATTTGGGATTATTACTTGCTTATAGAAAATCTTCTGTAGTAGATGATCCAAATGCATGATCCAAAGCCAACGGATGCTATATTTAACATAGGTCTGATAGATTCAGCTTTTTGCATAAAAAAGAGAGCATATTAAAGGGAAGGGTATTTTTTTTTTTGTGTAATTTGTTACTTTTCCTTCAAAGAACTAATAACTGTCTCTGAGCTGACAAAACTTTCAGAAAGATAGTCTACTATAATTAAATTATCACCATAATCTTTGTTCCCCAGTAAAACTGCTCATAATAAACATTAATTTCTTAGGATGACATTTTAGGAAGGGAGAGAACCTTGAGTTCATGAAGTGTTCTGGGTAAGACAGATGTGTTCTTCACGTATGTTTTATAATTCTCCATAGGAATTAGGCCATGTTGTGTTTAGGAATATAATTAAGTTCCCCTTTATTCTAGCTCTATTAGTAGAATGTGCAGAAGTATCGTGAATGAATGGTATGGGTATGCAGATGGTATGCAGAAGTATGGTGAATGGATTTGATGGACACATTTGTAGGTTTCAGAAATGTGACTTAGATCTCTTGATTCAGTTCACAGTTCCTGTCACAATTCTCTCTCTAATATTTCCTATGGATGTTTACACATCACCTGAAACTCAGCGTGGATAAAGCACATGTTTAATACTTTATTCTTGTTCCCCTTTCAGTGTGGTTATGGCCTTTCTTAGGTTGATATCTATTTGTGCCATCTCTTATTTTGCCCTTTCATTAAGCACTTCAGAACCAGATGGAATTTTTTTGTAATGTTTTTCAGTATATTTCATCTAATATGTCCTTCCATGTTTTTCATGTTCTTATTTCCTGGTATCGCAACTTTCAAAACACATTTCCATCTGCCTTTTGAAAGTATTACCTTACCAATATTCAATGAGAATTAAGCTGTAAAGACAATTACCTTTGTATTTTTTTTAATGTTTTAGCTTTTTTATTTCATCTATTCAGAAGTTAATATAAAGCTTTATTTGCAGAACGCTGTTCAGTTTTGAACCAACTGAAAAGAGTCTGAAAGTCAGCACTGAGATTTGTGAAAGTCTTGATGAGTTAAAGTTTTTTAACCTAAAGAGGAGATTGGAGATAGGCACAAGAGTCTTCAAGCAAGCAAAAGGCTGCTGCAGATAGGAAAAGAAAAATCTGTTTTCCACGTTCAAGTTAGATAGGACAGGAAATAATGGGTTTCAATTGCAACTGAGAAGATTTAGGTTACTAATATAATTTTTTTTTTTTTTTTTTTTTTTTTTAATATAGTGATCAAAGTTAGCAAAGCATGAGAACAGATTGTCTGGGGAGTCTGTGAAACTTCTCCCTTTGGAGATATATAAAAATAGCTTGGACCAATATGTACCTGAGGTGATATTTGCCTTGTTGATTATGCCTTCTGGCAGGAAAGACAGATTAGATGTTCTCTTCATGCAACCTTACAGTCTATTATGATTATAACGTTTATATTTCTAAATTTATCCACTCTCTCGAGAGCTTTGAAGACCAAGAACTAAGATCTCAAATTTGATTTGATAACTGAGGAACAGTCAGTGTTTAATCAAAGAAAAAAAAAGTTACTTGTTGAAGTGCATCCACCGTATTTAAATGTTAAGACATTGGAAATTTTTCTATATATAGGAACATATTCCCATGTGAAGTGTGTTACTGTAATAGCCTGATTCAAAAGATAAAAAATATATGGCTCACTGTGGGCACACTAGCAGCTGACAAGCTGGAATACTGCCTCCTCACTATCCACAGATGAAAGAAAGTGCAGCAGCTGTTACTATTCAGGTAGCTGGTAGTGATGAAGAGCCCAGGAGGAGCCTGAGGCGGTCTACTGCCTTGACAATTGCAGGACAGATGGCCTTAGTTGTGATTTATATTACTAAATATTTTCCTCATTCCACCTCTGTGTTGCCTGAATCTAACATCATTCAGGTGGTCTTCACCCAGGGTATGACTCAGGTAATGAGGCATTACTCTTCTAAGAGGTGCAGAATTATATACTACTGGCATGTGTGTAAGACTACACAGGACCTTTTGTTCAAGAGTCAGTCTTAAGTGCTTGTAAATTAATCTTTTCTGTATTTTTGAATTATGGTATTTTTATTCCTTCTAGGAGTAAGATTGTGTGAGTAGCAGGTTTCAATAAGGCAACTGCAGAACAGGCAATCATCCGTTCATCCAGCCAGAAAGCCTGCTTTAAAACTGTCTCGCAGTAATGCTGCACTCCCAGTAGCAGAAACCTGACATTCAGCCAGAGCAATTCTCAACAAATTGATGCAAAACTTTCTCCTCAATTAAAAAAATAGTGAAGAAAACATTTCATGGCATGAATTTCAGAACTTTGATCTTCTTAACTCTAAAGCATGGTTTTGAGACTAAAGTTCAAGCCTACAACTTTATCAAATCAAAAAACATTTCTAAAATAAATAAGTTTTTGTTTGGTTTTTTTTTTTTTCGGGGAAATATAAATTAAACAGGAAAGGGAATTTATTTTTGAGTATTAAACTGCAGATCAGAAATCTTCTGAACTGACAAAATGCATTTACACTCCAGAATAATTCAGCTAAATACACTTTAGTATTAGAAAAGGGAACGATAGATCACTTAGCTTTCACTATGAGGTAGGACAGACTGTCTTTCTAGGTCCTACCTTGTTCTAAATCTGGTTTTCTTTTTCTATAAATACAACTTTTTAAATATGATTCCTTAACAAATAGCAATTACTGAGAGAAAACAATTAAAAGGATGTTTTCCTTCATTGCTGTAGATATGGTTCTGAAAAGTCCCAAAAGCTTCTTCATGCCCTTGATCTCTTGGATTGATATCTGTTTCCCTTAGGGTGTTCTTCAGGTTAGCAGCTGGAAAGACTTTGGACAGAAGATGCTATTTTTTCTTTTCCTTTTTGGGATTTTAGGCAAAAAATATATTGTATTAGATATTATATAGACTATTTACATACACACACACACACATTTATATAAGTATGCTTAATATATGTCATAGAAAAGGTTAGAAGAGGCCTCTGAAGATCACCTAGGAAGGTTAACTTCAGAGATAGATCATGTTGCTCACAGTCTTTTCAAATCAGATTTAGAAAAATCTCTTTCCACTGCTTAATTACCTTCATTGTGAATTTTTTATTCCTCATATTATGTCATCACTATTTTCCTTGGTTCAGCTTGTGACTGTTGCCTTGTTTTTGCTCTACATGCATAAGTCTGGCTCTGTCTTTTTAATAACTGCCACTTGGATAGAACAGCTTTATGGAAGTCATTTAAACTAACACATTTACAGAGAAATTAATACATTTTGGGTTTTTTACAGATCATTTGCCAATTATAACATTTTTAAGCAACTGTCTGCTTCCCTCCTATGAAGTCAGAAGCCTTGAATCACAAAATTCTAAATTCTGGAAATATTCAGAGATACCGGAAGCATCACAGAATCACAAGAAAGGTTCCACCAAGAAAAATAACGGATGCTGGCTCTTCTCTATACAAGTTTCTTGGCTGTCCCACTCTTATCAGCTGCTTGACTTGTCATACATATTTAGATATAGCATTCAAGTAAATTGCTTCAGTTAATATTAAAACACAGTAGAAAAGTAAGGAGGAGGATTTAGCCTTGGAAAAAAAAATTGTTACAGAATTGAAGAAAAACCATTAGCCATACAACAAATGTGTGCAACATAAACCTTCACGACTTATAAATATATATCCAATTATAGTTCTAAAAAAGAGAAAGCAAGCACTGAAAAACAGCTTTCATGGGCAGGGGACAGACACACAAAGAAGAGAAAGAAAAAGCAATCATCTTTTCTAATTTTCAAACAACAGCCTCAATTTTTTAATGTTTTTTCTTTCATTACAATAACTGAATTTGGAAAGGTTCTAGTCAGACATTATTTTTTGTCAGCTAGAGGGCCTACTTCTCCACAACTGTGATTCTTTTTTTACTAACATCAAAGGGTCTTCATTTTTACCAAGACACATGATCTACAGTGTTATGTTCTGCCCTCATAATTTCCTGTATTTTTAAAAATATTTTAAAATTATGTCGAGGTCAGAAAAAAGAATCCCCATCTTTCTTCCAATTATTTGTATATGAAAGTTCTTTTTCAGCAAGGCTTTTCAGACGCAACTGGAAAGTTTAGAGAAAGGACATGCGAGACTTCAGAGATAATGTGCTGTTTTACGCTTGGATTATGCTCATGCAGTCTGGAGACTGCACATATGTTTAACTCATGTCCCTTAAAGTGCTCACGGTAAAAAGAAATAAAAATTCATACATGTTTGTTTTATTATAACTAATGGCAAAAGTCAAGATATGTAATCATTGATTCCAAATGTAGTGGCTACTGCCTAAAGTACAAATCCAGAAGATTTGTAGATTTGAAGATTGTTAGCAAAGGAAATGAATGGATTTTTGAGACACAAACACACAAACTTCATAAGCATCACCGATGAAATCTGCGTTATAAAGGCAGGTGAGATATTACATCAATGTAGCTGCATTTTCATTCTTTTTTATGAAGACATTGAAAATTGTTTTTCAGATATCCTGCCTGTATAACAAACTACTTTTGATCAGATTACCTTTGATAGTAAGTGTTTTTCATCATCTCTCACCACTTAATATTTAGAATATCTAGTTTGGAATTAGAACTAGACACGAAAGACAAAAAAATTTTGGTTTTGTGTCTGACCAAAAAAAAAATGTAAAAAGCAAAGTCTCAAATGGAAAGAGGAAGTTTTAAAGAAGCGGGAGATGCTCCTGAAGAAGATTGTTAGCAAAGGAAATGAATGGATTTTTGAGACACAAACACACAAACTTCATAAGGAATAAAATGTAAAACATCACAAAGATAAAAAGGTAGTAGTGATCTCATTTTCATCTAGGTATAGACTTAGTATACTGAAAAATACTCTGGTGAAAGAACTAAAAGAGAGTTCCACTGAGCAATGTGTGCCACACAATAATCAGAGCCTAGGAATATTCTCGCAGTGCTAAATGCTGAAGTTAATGAGCATCTGACTCCTCATTGCAAGGCATCCCAACTGAACCCCTCAAACATAAGCTCTCCTAATAATGTTTCTACTACATTAAAAGAGATGATTATTTCTTTAAAACAGTCAAAAACTGTGCTTTGTTTGGCTAAAAAGGTGCAAACTGGTACCCACACAACAATATTCAATCACTCTGAGGCACCCTCAGACATCAGCACTGCTGCTGTAAAGGGTCCAGCAGCTCTCGGTGTGGCGAGATGCATCCTGCAGCTCAACTGGTTTCACCTGCCCTGGCTCTCTGCCTCAGGCTCTCAGAGCTTCTTGCAATTTTTCCCTCGTGGAATTTGGATGAAGCACTGGCTGCTTCCCTGCCCGGTGTGTCTGTGTGCATTGAGGATTTGATATGACCGCTGCACCAGTCCCTCAGGATACCAGCATTGCATGTGACCATTGTTTCTCATCACAAATGCCCAACATCTATTTCTGGGAAGTGGTGGCACTAAATGCAAGTGAGATTTAGCTTTTTATTTCACACTGTGCCACCTGATACATCTGGAGGCTCCAAATCTTTGGCATAAATTTTCTCACAGTACAATCAAGCTGATTTTCATTCATTCTCTACTGAAGAGAATATTACTGTGAGTATTATGTCTCAGCAGTGCTGCATAATATTTGGAGAGTTGAATATAACTATGTAGCCTTTTTGGTATGTTTCTGATTATGACATCAATCTTCATAAACTCATTAGATCTGAGATAAAGCCTATATCTTTGATATTTTACAATAGATATTCTGAATATTTTTGCAAGAACCTGCAAGAAAAATTCCATCAATATCTGATAGATAGGATACAGACATAGAACATGGTCTTTTTCTTTTTTTAATGAAAATGTAAGACTGGGAACTTAATTTTTTGTTTTGTTTTGGGTTTTTTTTTTGTAAAATACTCAGGCTTTCATACTTGCACAGAAAAACGTCACTCTGATTTCCCACACTTGACATCACATATTTATGCAAGTTCTGTAGTTCTGTGGCATCTGTTGAACTTCAGCCATCTGGACTCATGTTCTAGCCTTAGGCATCCATAACCTAGCAATATTTAACACATCTTTTTCCATATAGAATTCATTTGGCATCTTCTGAATTGCTGTTTCGAGCAAAGGTCTAGTAGAACCAACATTCTAGTAGAGTTCTATTACACCTTGCTCAAAACAGCAACTTAGAAGTTGCCTAATAGAGGAGAGTCTGCTAAAGTTTTTTCTTTCAGATTATTTGTGTGTAAATTCTGTTTCAAATACTACATATTCCACTTTTCAGCTAGCTTGCTGGTACACAGATAAAATGGTGTGTGCTCTCTTTCTGAAAAACCTAAATCAGCACATAGATATGAAGCTACTTCTGACCTGTTCTGAAATTGTTATCATAGTGGTCAAATCAAGGCAATTTGACAAGTGCTACACTGTCAAATGGATTGACACTAAATGTTGTGGGGTTTGATGAATCTAGGAGAGAGTGGATCATGATATCACTTCATGGTGCATGTCAAATGGCCACAAGGAAGTAACATGGGAGTTTAGAGTGCCTTAAATCTTCATATCCTATGGCGATAACCAATGCGCCTTAAATCTTCATATCCTATGGCGATATCTTTAGGTCAGATTTTTGATCTAATATTTCATTAGGCTGCATGATATGTTCTCATCTATTCTCTCTAGCACAGCAGATGAGTATGTCATACCACATATCTAGTTCATAGCTTTTCTGACAAATGTAATATGGAAGAGTGAACCTTATACCAAGTTTTTCAGTATTTTTAAGTATATCACTGCAAGGACTTCACCTGTTTTATGATAATTTATATATGTTAGGCTTTAAATTTAAAGCTCTGTTAATGCAATAATTGTCCTTGCTTTTCAATCTTCTGGTGAAATGTCTAATGAAAAACAAGCACTCAAAGTGGCCTAGTGGCCTTTTGTATAACTCTTGTCATAAGAGAACAAAAAAAATCTCAGCAGCTCTGTGATAATTCAGATCCCCACCCTTTGAGTTCTTGTTTTCTCATACCATCACCAAGTAATCTATGGTTCTTTTGAATCTGTGTCTTCCACAGCAGGATCCTCATTTCTCTGTAGCCAATATGCAAATAAGCACTTTCTTGTGCTTATTCCTCTATTAATACTTTCTTTTTTTTTTTTTATTTTTTTCCAAAAGTGTTTCACTGGAAAATAAACATAATAAATCTCATAGAATGGTTATGATTACTGGTAAAAAGTTCTTTAGCAATATGAGCCTTTTTTTGTCATTTTTTAGTTTTCCTTCAAAGAACATAATCATCTCTGAGCTGACAGAACTTTCAGAAAGATAGTCTATCATATTTAAATTACCACCACTACCTTTGGTCCCCAGAAAAACTGCTCACATTAAACATTAATTTCTCAGGATGAATTTAAGAGAGGGAGGCAATCTTGAGTCCATGGAGCGTTCTGGACAAGACAGACATGTTCTTCATGTCAGTCATCACAGGTATAGTTAACACAGAAACAAAGAATCTTGCATGATTATGTTCAAAGATTTTTTTCTTTTTTCAGGAATTGGCTGACAGCAATCTAGGATGGGTATGTGGGTCCTGCTTGTAGCAACTCCAAATTGGTGTAATTTGAACATAGTTTCCAGCCAGGACATTAAATATAAAGGAATTGTATGAAATACATAGAATCATAGAATGTCTTAGGTTGGAAGGGACCCTAATGATCATTTAGTTCCAACCCTCCTTCCATGGGCAGCGACACCTTACACTAGACCAGGCTGCTCAGAGGCCCATCCAGCCTGGCCTTGAACATCTCCAGGGATGAGACATCCACAACTTCTCTGGGCAACCTGTTCCAGTGCCTTACCACCCTCACATTAAAGAATTGATTTTTGATCTCTAATATAAGCCTCTTCTCTTTCAGTTTGAAACCACTGCCCCTTGTCCTGTCTTGTAAATGCTCTTTTAAATAGTCTCTTTCCAAGTTTCTTGTAGGCTCCCTTCAGGGATTGGAAGGCCACAGTTAGATCACCCTAAATCTTCAAGGGTATTCAGGAAATGAATTTAATTGCAAACAAATTATTTAGAACAGGTTCTTCATTTGTTTGAAACAGCATTCTCTGCTCCTCTTAGCCTTCAAGCAAGGTATGCCTGTTTCTTTGTAGAGACATTTCAGCCTAGTCTAACTGATGCTTGTATATGCTTCTCACGACCTCTAGCAACCTTTCCAAGTGTAGTAATATCATCTAGACAATTCTGGAGTCCAGCCTGCCTCTTGAGAATCAAAAATACTGTTTGTGAAATACATACATATACAGCATTTTTTATATTTATTGGATTACTTATTCTATAAAGTCTTTGTATTCACACAAAACCCTTCAGAAATCCAAGATCTTTAGAGAGAATAAATTCAGGCATGCTGTCTCTACAGGACAGATATAGCAAATAAAGAGACACTACCACATAATGCTTCAATAGCCTGATTTGGTGTGCACATGTGGGATTTTGGGAGATTGCTTTGGGGCATTTTTCACCAGTGTAACAAAATCATTAACAGTGCATGACTACAACTACTCATGTTCAAAACAGAACACATTCTCCTGTCCACATCACATATTTTAAATTGGGACCCATGATAATGGCAGAAGAGAATGTCTATTATTTCCGCAAAGGTTGCATTTCTCTTGTAGGATCATAATAATTTTCAGGTTTTGCATAGATTTTCATCAACAGCATAGTTTTCCTTGTACTTTAATAGTTTCTTAGCCCTGTAGCTTTACAAATGCCAAATCATTGCCAACTTCCTCAGCCTCTGCTCTAACTCCAAATTCTTCTAAATCCAGTCAAGTTGCAACAGTGACAATAGATCTGATTCAAGCAGTAAGTACTCCCTAATGCCTGGTGTTCCTGTAATCATGTAATATGCCATGTTCTATGACCACTTTAGCTTTCAAGCTTGCATGGGAGAATCACCTTCCTTGCAACAGTTTCTCAGACCAGGTCTGTGTTCACAAAGCTTAAAGCCTTCAGCTAAGGAGTGAGTCGTTTAGACAAGGGAGGGGGGAAGAAAAAAATGAACATCAATGAAACAATATTGAACGACTGCAAAGAGTGAGCACTGAGCACATCCTGGTTTCTGCTCGAAGACAATATAAAAGCAGCAACACTCATTCCTCAAAAAGATCTCTTGCAAAGTACCAGTTCATTGTTTTCCAGTGCTGACCCAAGTGCTATAACAGATTGTAGGCACAGGTTGGAGGTGCACAAGCAATATTGATGTGGGAGGCAGAGGGGTTTCTTCTTTATTACCAGTTGTCCCTGTCCCATGGAAGGGAGCACCAGCCCGTGGCCCCCCGGGGCTGCGGAGGGCAGGGAGCAGCTCCCCAGCATGGCCCCAGGCCCGGGCACG
>VZRH01008318.1:97199-118448 GCA_013397555.1 Urocynchramus pylzowi | reverse complement strand
CCAATACAGTACTTTATGAATTTAATTTTTAAAAATAGAAAAAAAATCTCAGCATCCACCCAGTGGAAACGTTTGTGCAAACACTACAAAGGTGGTTCAAAAAAAAAAAATCAAAAGGTGATTCATTTGAAATTTTATTTCTTGAGGGTCTTGCTCGTGTGTATTGAAGGCTTTGAAGTTTCAACATTATTTGTTGTAGTACCATAGCTAGTGGGTGCAAGCATCCTCTTGGGTCCCAAGGAGAAAAGATTAACCTTTTCAACCTGAGCCTTAAACCCACCTGTGACTTACATTATCCTGCAGAAAAAAAAAAAAAAAAAAAAGTGTGTGATATCATTGCTTTGGAAGTGCTTCTTGGTGAAGCTGTGGGCAGAGAGAAATTGCCTATTATTACTTGTTCTTAGACCCTAGAATCCCCTTCTAGTACTCAGAAAAAACATTCTACATATATGTAGTTTATATACATATTTATTTATTTATTTATTTATTTAATTATTTTTAATGCATATATTAATACAGACATACTTAATCACAAACTCATGCATAGACTGTGTAGTTAGGATTGTTTGTAACTGTTTTACTATTGCTGAGATGGAAAAAAATACTTCAGCATTATAACAAAAACCCTGTTTAAATAGGTATATCATTAGTTCCTAGCTATAAATATCTAAAACGTGTGGCCAATATTTATTAAAGACGTAGTATGTAATGTAATGTAGACAATGTACTGACCTTACTGATGGACATAAATATCAGAGCAAAAACAAAGTGTTGTCTGTGCATCCATCCTATGTACATTAAATGTAATGTTTTTCTGAGATTTTGGTTAGATCTTGTGAGACCTTCAAGAAACATCCAATGTAATCTGCAGTTCCTGAATGTGTTTTAAGATTTCACTGTCTGCAAGTGCTCCTCTGTGCTTGCATCTCCCTTCCTCTTCCTCCACCCCACTTTGCTCGTCTCAGGAAAAGTGTACTTCAGCCTTCACTGACCATAAACAGGTAAAACTGACATATGGTCAACAGTATTTTAGGGCCTGCAAGTTGTGGTGAATATTCAGCTTTTTTTTTCTTTTAGCTTCTGAAAGAGTTGTTTTTCTATCTCTCCATGGCCATCTTAGTATCATTCATGCAAAGCAAGAAAGACAGGGAAGATCCTAACATCCAGGATTTTCTTTTCTTTGACAGGCAGTAATGCTGTTCCTAAGTGCTGCCACTATTCACCCACAGAAAGGAATCTTTTCCGACCTGCATAACTGTCAAAAATGGACACATATGAATGATCCCTGTATAGGCTGAGAACTGCAATATCAAAGCAGCATTATTTACACACCCTACTATAAAACGCTGGTCCTGGGCTCCCCTTGCCCTTGTCTCCTACTTAGTTTAACCCCAGGCCACACAGCATGGCTTACTAATTGTGGAATGCTGTTTTGAATACGGGGTTCAAATAGCAAATTTAAACTGCAGATTTAATCTTCCGAGAACTGTTGAGATGTATGTAATTTTCTTCCACAAAAGCTGAACAAAGAGAGGGTATAACATTATGATTGTGTAAATCTTCTTTCAACACCACCATTGTACAAAGTGTAGACTCAGTGATTGAATAGCAACAAACAAAAGTCTCTCTTCAATTAAACTTCTGTGACTCACACACAGAAGGCTTCATCTAACATATCTACTATAATTAGATTCCTCCTTTAAGGTAAAGTGCTTTTGTTTTAAAACATGTTTGTAATAATGCCTGAAAAAACCCACATGATAAAGATCAGATATCTGTTTTGTTCTGATTCATTCCTTTAAAGAAAAGTCAGAATTTTACACTGGAGTGGTTTAAATGTAGCTGTAGAATTATACAAAGAAAAAAATCTAATTAAAAATAGCATGGAATTTTTCTGGTATCACATGAATATTCATCACAATTCAGCACCTATAATCAATTCATATAGAGTAGGTAAATGACAGTCCATAAGTTAAAAAGTATTTCAACAGTAGTAGCTAGGGGGGAAAAGTCAGTATATTTCCACTTTCAGCAATTGCACAAATTTAGTGGAAGCCTAAAATTACTTTCAGATGCGAAGTATACATATTTTATAGTAAGAAAATGTGTAAAATATTCATTGTGCAGCAACATTCAAAGGCAGTAGGTCATCAGTATTCATTGTTGCTATTAAATATAATAAATATAGCTATTCTGTGATAGACACACTAACCTGTTGCATAAAAAACATCGTGTGGGATGTTATCCTTGAGGCCTTAATGTACCACATTCTTTCATATACTGGCATGCAAATCTTCTTCACAGAGGCAGTCCAGAACTTCTCCAGTTTTAAGCTATTCTGTTAAAATTGAGTAGGTGAGACAGATTTTCCCTCACATGAAGAGATGAGGGAGCAAAGTGATGTGTGCTCTCCATAATACAGGAGAAGTGCTTTTATACTGTACCATATTCTGTAAACTTTTCCTTCATCCATTGCTCCAATCAGCCCCAAGAGTCTCAGTGGAAGACTGAGGATATGGTCCAATAGATTTGTGTAACTCTTGTGTTTATGTGGCAGTGTTGCAAGATTTATACCCATGGACTGAAAAGACAGAGAACAGGCTGAACTCAAACATATGCAAATAAGAATTGAATCATCTGATGTATTTTTGATATGCACATGTGATAGTGAGGAAGTTTGGGCCTGTATAACAAAATGAAGCTAATATTGAATGGCTACTAATGCTGCCATTTATTTTATTGCATTTTATTTATTTATTTAATTCGTGGCACTTGGGAGTATGGTTTAGGGATGTTTGGGGTGATGCTAGATTGACAGTTGTACTACAGGATCTTGGAGGTCCCTTCCAACCTTGATGTCTCAATGAGTCTATGGTTCAAAGTTGCTGTGAATGAATGATATTTACATATTTTAAGAAGTGAAACTGGAAAGATAATGGCTTTGTTTTCAGTTTGATGCCTGAACTTGAGGGTGTAAGAGGAGTAGAGATCAGGGATCAGTTCAAATCCAACAAAGGCTTTTTTAAGGCAGAAGTATTGGATTCTGGCCTCCATAAGAATGGTCTAGAATGCCTTTGTCTCCTAGGTGAAAAAACAATGACTCAAAGCTCCTCCCAGCTTGCTTCTTTCCAAGAAACAGAGAGGGGACTTTCCTGTCTCCGATGCTGAAATACTAGCTTAATATTGCAGCATATCCTAAGGCACAGTAGGGCATAACAAGCCTCCTATTGCCATGGATGGTGAAAGATCTAACAATCAGATGGTGGAGATCTTGTCTCATTTTTGGGCAAGCAAAGCCTGTTCTTGATTTTAGCTGGTTTTATTGAATTGTAGGTGCCAAAATATTTTCAGGGTTCTGCAGGTGTAACTGGTCTGCTTTCTCTTTCACTGAGTGGCCAGTGCCACTCAGCTCCCTTGTTGTCTTTCCAGTCTTCTCTACAACCAGGTGTAGGACCCACCTAGGAAGACACATTCATTTGTCTTGTTCCTCCCTCTGTGGAAAAGATTGAGCTAAATATAACCTTTCCCATCTACAACTCAACACTGCTATTATATATGACAATTTTCATCCAAGAGAATAAAGTACTGTGTCTCCAAAGGTTATCTCTTTTGTTCTGCATAGAGGGACTACACAATAAAAAACAGTCTTCTTTTCAAAGGAGACCACACAGGTGTCCCTCATGCTTGTTTTACTTTTTTGGTCACATAGTCACTGTCACCATAGGTGGCACAAATGATTTCTCTTTCTCTTTACACTGGTTGCTTTTGGAATCTGTCTGTGAGTGTCTTCTGCAGTATTTAAATGATGCTGTCCCTCCAGAAGCTCTTTTCAAGCCCTGTTCCCCCTTACTGATTTATAGGTCATGCTCTGATGCGCAGAGCTCCAAATGAAATGGAGTTCAACCAGTAGTAGATCAAGGTGTGCTACAGCTAGACAATAAGAATTTTATTATTTAGTTATTTATTTTGCTCTTCTTTTATTTGTGAAAGGGTATGTTAGAATAAAAGCCATAGCAATAAGTGCGCAATTATTATGTCAGTAGGTTTCGGGTTAATATTTTCCTATTCCCTGTATCATTGTAAAATGTCTACTGTTCCCATTCTATTGCTGTCTGTAAAGCTTGTGGCAGCCCTAGCTCTGTACTTAAAATAGAATAAAATATTTATTTTTAAAATTCATTTTCTTCTTTCATCTCTGAAAAGGAAAAAAATAATTAAAGACCTTTCTTATTTAAAGTCTCATTGAGATAAAATGATACAGTTTATTCCAATGAGGGAACGTATTCTGTAGAAGAAAATTGAAAAGCAATTGGTGCTATTTTATTTACAGAGTTCCAACAACATTATTCCTCTTAGTCCTTGAGGAAGTAATATACTCTCACCCTTAAAACGCTGTAAGTAGTCGATAATCCATTATTACAGTAAGCCGTACACTCTCACAGTAATTATCTAATAACCCCTTATAAAAGACCGTAGCTTCCTAATCTGTTTATAATTATCATTTCAATGATCCTGTGCATTAATGTCTGACCTTCAGCAACTCTGACCTGATCTTAATTAGCTGTAATATCAAATCATCACTATATAAGAAACTAGCCATGACCAAATGAATGAACCCCAGGTACAGCTAATTTCTGGAGCAATTATCTTTTCATGTAGGGAGATTTAAATGATTATCTGCACAATTTCACACAGTTTTATGTAATTCTGCGACATTATAAATTCTGTTTTAAATCATATTTCAAAGGCATGGCTATGCAGACTGACTTCATATAGTACACTAAGCTATCAGGATTGTATATCATACTACCAGTGTATAGGAGTAGATGATTTTTTGTGTCATTATTTTCAATTATGCAAAGTATATTTCACAAAGTGATAAATTGTAGCTGAAATATATAAATATGTGCCAAGGTATTCTAGGGGCTAGTGACATCCAGTATAAATTGTATGTCATTTTAAAGTAATGTTACATTGTATTAAAATACTGTAAGTAATTGATAATACCATATGTGTTAAAGCAAGATTAGAAAATTCTAAAATGTATATTGGTAATATACATGCAGTATTTACAATGCATTTGAAGCTGAGTATCATTTATCACATTTAAAAAGCTACTGTATAAAAAATGAGAATACCACAGAAAATACTTGAAGCTGCTGTTTAACACACAATTATGCAGTACTAAGGGCATAGGACTATTTAATGTGTTATTAAAATACCTAGGCTTCTGATTTATAGTTTAATCTGGCTGGAACATAACACAAACCTTCATGCCGTCCCAACTATTTACCTCTCGCTTTTCTACACTTACACAAACACACACACACCAGTAGGAAAATTCAGTCTTACAGATAAAGCAAGTAATTTAGGACTCAGAAGACAGTTCTACAAGCAGTACAAGGGTATGCCACATTAGTGCATTTTTGAATAATCCATCCCTGTAAAAAGCCAGTAAGTATTTGTTCTAGGTTTTTTAGGTACTCATTTTTTTGCCCAGTTTGGAGAGAAAAAAAAAAAAAGAAAAGAAAGTATAGAACAGACTTTTCATTTCAAAAATTGCAAGTCAGTTAGATGAAGGATTTCGACAATCATGTTATTTGCTGCCCTTTCCTAACAGAATTTATCAAAGTTTACCATGGAACCTTCTTTCTCAGAGCTCTTTCAAATGCTAACATTTCCTACCTATAAGCCAAAACATTTGTCCTACAGCCATCAGATGAAGATAGCAGCCTGATGAGGGTGATTGATTTGAAAGGTAATTTGAATGGAAGATGTTGTGTACATCCTCTTAGTGATGCCACAATGACAGCTCAGACAACCTTTCTGTGATGTATCACCCAAGAAAATGGAAAAGAGTAAATTTAACAAGTGGCATTGCCTTCTTATCAAGTATTTTCTTTTCTTCTAATTTAGTAACTTCATTCTATATTGTGTCTAGTTATTTATAAATATCAAAGATAGTGAGCAGATGTCTTGTCTTACCTTTTATTTAAGTCAAACCTTCAGAAAGTGATGTATAAATCAGACAATTAACATCCACAAGCTAAATGAACTAAAAAAATAATTCTTAGAAATTATCAAAAAGTGGAGGCAAGGAAATCATAGTCTTCTTTCTGATCAAATGGAACCATCTGTTATCCTCTTTACAGGACCATTTCTTTTCTTTTTCACTTCCTTTTCGTATACACATATATTTAATTCCTCCAATATACTTAAAATCAACCATGCACTTTATGGCAATTCCTGGCAATTTTCTCCTTTATACTTCCAGCATAGTATCTGTAGAGGAAAAAATTGTCTGTGCTTATATCAAACACCGAATAGTTTAAATCATTACATAAACTTCAGCCATTTTATGGGTTGAGGTTTTGTAAAAGTACAATGAATTATTTTTATAGAAAATTAATATTCACTTTAAAATTGATGGTATATATATCTTCTTGAAATATTATCATCTTGCTCTAAAATTCTTTTCTGTTTTAGATCTTCTGTCCTGCATTTCATTTTCATATCTTACAGTTGAGATGCACACATGGACACTTCAGGAGGCTTAAAGTCAAAATCAAATTCCCCTTTTCTTCAAAAGAAAATAAGTCTACATTTTAATCAAAGACATTTTAGGAGAATACAGATTTCCTTCTTTTTCACCTTAGATAATTTTAGTGTGAAATCTTGGTTTTTACCCCCGTACATTTCACTTTAAACAGTAATTTAGAAAAAGCTTATATGAATTTTATGACATTTACTCATAGATTTTAGAAGAGAGAATGTGAGCGAGTGCACTATCTAATTGGCAAGAGCTGAAAACATTAAATTTGTGTAGGAGAAAAAGGCATTCAGCCTTTTCTGTATGGATTACATTTACTTTGGAAGAGAAGTAAGTACCTGGAAACTCAACTTTCTTCTACAAACCCACACACATACAGACAAGAATTTCATCTCTTTCTGGAGAACATCAAGTCAGAGGGAGCTAGATTTTGGGTCTTAATTGCAATTACAATATTTCTCAAGTCTGATATATCTCACATGAAGCCCAATGCTACACATTATAAACTCTTCTGGCATATTAACCGAAGTATTTATTAATCTGTTTGTCAGAAAACTAGTATATGAGAGAGAATGATAAAAAAGTATTGTTAGAGGTGAACAAATAAACAGAAATAAGCTGGAAAATAATGACACAGATCTTGCGTAAGTCAAAACAATCTCATTGGTTCTTAGAGTTACTTAGCTTGGAATCAGTTTGAAAGAGGGATCACACATTTTTCCCTGTTTACTCAGTGCCTGGTATAACAGAAATTCAGACAGTGATGACAGGTCACGAAGTCTACTGTAGAAATACAAAACATGCAATTTGCATTACAAATGAGTGATGCACTGGGTTAAAGAAACTGATCTTTGGTTTCAGCAAAATGCTAAGGACATTGTAATGGTGACCTATAGGTAAGTACAAGGCAAAATCATTTGGGAGTGTCTAGAAAATACTCATACATAGAAAGGAACGAACTTAATTATCACAAAATTATTGTGAGCTGTTTGAAGAGTGGGTCCATAGGCAAAGTTTGCCATAGCTCATACTTAACAATGACAAGTCTGTCTCAATTAATATAAGTGTTTCATAGAATATTGAATGAATGGTGTGTATACTGGACACGTATGTGAGTGTGGGTCTGGCTCATTAAAGTTTAGGTCTAGGACCAGTCAAGCATGTGAGTGCACATTTAAAGTACTCCCAGCAGTGAGGATGTCTGTGATTTCAGGGTACAATGACTATGTTCATTTCATTTCTTGTAGTTCTTTGTCTAGAGGCAGAGGAGGAAACTTAACATGAAGGGACTTTTCCAAGAGTTCAGAAGGTATGGAAAAGGTTTTCATAGCAGCTTCAGGCAGTACCTTGAATAGGGGGTTTATTCCCTATTAGAACTTTTTTTTTTTTTTTATGTGTGAAACAATGCTGAAGGTATATGTTTGCTTTCAGACATAGAAAGGAAACAGACATATGAGAGTTTTACTGGGTTTGTATTGCTACTTTTGCTTTTGTTTTTTAAATTACTTAACAAGGTCTGTCATACCTCAGAAATTTAAACTCAGGTGAGCTTGTCTCAAAACTGTAGAAAACAGGTTTTGAAATATCTTAACATTGTTTTTAGGTATTTCCCCAAAGGCTTCAGCCTTCCTTTTGAATTGAGGTTTTACTGAGATGAAAAGAAATTCTCTCTCATTGATCCCCATAGGAAAGGCATTTGTCTTTGAACTCTATTTTTAGACATGTTTTCACACATATTTACACTTGGGGGGATATGGATAAATGTAGTTTTGTTTAAAATTAATATGTTTTTGTTTACTTTATAGGCAGGTAGAGTTCAGATTTTGTACATGAACTCAGCTAACATATACATCTCCTGAGAGCCAATGTTTCCTTTGAAGAATTTCTTTCTTACCTGCATGCTCCACCCTGCTGGGCTAAGTGTGGCAGATAGGGAAGAAAGTTTTCCACATCTTATTATTACACCTCAGACGTATCATCCAAAATAAGGCTCCTGAAATATGAGCTGTGCTAAATTCAATTTTTCATTCATTTTATATCTGTCAACCACTAACTTTGTAGAATGACTCTTGGACTTTTACAATGGGACAATTTAAAAGGTTTTGAACAACTTCTATGAATCATCTTCATAGATTTAAGATTCAGTGTAAGTTTTTATCCAATTCTTCTGAAAGCTCATTAGCTGCATACCATATCTACTGTTTGAATTAAAAGGGCTATACCATTTTGTGACCCCTGTTTCATACTGCTCTGATCGAAAAGTGAACCAGGCTATAAATTTTTAAGCTTTACTTGTTGAACAGCAGGACTGAACTTTCATACCTAAGACTTATCTGTAAAGGAAAGGCAAAGTTTATCATGTAAGATCTTAACATGGCAGGTATGCCAGCAATTTCCTCAGTGGAATCCTTTTGCTTGTGATAGGAGGTCTTTCCCGGGAGGTAGTTACCTTCACGTGCACAGCCTACAGTTAGATTCATCATAATTTCAGGATACATTTACATGGAAAACTTCTTTTGTAATATGCTACAGGTATGAATTCAATGCATCCTTTCTAGTCAGGAGTAATTTGCCATGTCAGCAATATTAACACACTGTGAGATGAAAGTAATCAAAGAGATCCTTGCAAACTGTGAGATCCACATGAAAGTCATCTACTGTGTGATTCAATTTCCTTTTACTGTGTACAAATGAGCTTTCACAGCACACAGATTTCATACACTAGCAGCAAGTATTTGTTTGTGGCCTCTGCTGTTAAGTTTGTGTACATAAACACACAGAATCCCAGAGTTTTGTGATAAAGGCCAAAATGTGTAAATTAATCTAGGAAAGTAGCTGCACTAAATCTTGGTTTTCACTGAAAAATTATTCTTCTTAGTAAAGGAAGAAGAGAGGAAATTATTTTTAGGACATCAAGCTCATTTCTCCTCCACTGGTTATTCCATGATAATTAAAATAATTCCTACTATTTCCTAATCTTGGTCATGGCCCTGCAGTTCCTTGACCACAACTTTATTTAGGCTTATGTAATTCATCACTCTTTGTCTTTTTTGTAGTCTGTCTTCTGCTCTTCCATTCTTCTGCTGCACCTATGGATAGCAGCAGTCCATTTTATATCCTCTTACCCCTTATTTTGTCAAGGCAAGAAGCCCCATTCCTTTAACTCTTCATCAGTTGTGCTTTCCATTCTCCCAATTACTGTAGCAGTCTTCTGTATTTTATTGGTGTAATTCATCTTCAAAATGGAGAATTGGTATAATATATTGTGTCCAGCAATAGCTTGTCAGATACATCAAAAGATTATATTTGTACAGAAAAAAAAATCAATAGTTCAAATTTCAATTGCTATCCTATTTCTGCTTTTTCTATCTCTGAGATCATCTGATTCTTTTTAGATTATATTATATATTGCTTTTATTATCATTTCATTTTCTCTTTTGTGTTAAAGCATTAATATCAGTAAGAAGATATTCTGTCCTAGGCCTGATTCCTGGACAACTAGTAGCTTCTTTCCAGTTTCTAGTTCCACAAATTACTATCTCTGTTTTTATTTAAGTACTTACTGCACATCACAATAACAAGACCTCTCTCCTGTGCAGGATTGATTAAACACATTTTTCAAGAATGTTTGTCAATATGCAAATTTAGGAACTTACTGACAGGACAGTTTGAAGTTAATAGAGTGATAGTATGGCACATTCAGCTCAGATGTGTCTCACTGTAGTTAAATGCCAAAGATATTCAATATCAATTCTCATTTTCACACTGTCTTACTGCAGGAAGGAATTAATAAAAACCTGAATCGTGAGTCTTCCCAATTGCCAGGATGGAAAGCATAAAGAATAAGTTCTGTAAAGGTGCAATAGAAACTGATGAAGTTAGTAGTGAAGCATCAGAAAGAGAAGTAAGGAGCAAGCCAGCCTTCGGCTTTCCATCAGAAAGAGACAGCTGGTAAGACAGAGTGGATCATGTTTACTTACTGCAAGCCATGAACCTAGTGGCTTCTTCAAAGGTTTGTGTAGTCACCTCTTCTTTCAGGCTTGCCAGGTGCACAGTCTTCACTGCTGTAATTTTTTGCCCCCTAACTATTTTGATTTATGGTATCTTCCATTATTTCAAACTATGCTTTTGAGAAGCTATTTTCAGATTTTTTTTTCATCTTAATTTCTTCAATTCTTGAGCTCCTAAATATTCTTGGCCTCCAAAATTTTTCCCCCTTCTTTCCACCTTCTTAAGCTGCTGTTTCTGTTTACCTTGCAGGCAGCACGCCTCCTATTCTGCTGCAGAGTAGCAACTGCCAGCTGATGGATTGTAGCTGCAATGTCAAGCTGTGCTCACAGTGGTACCAAAGGGCACAAAAATTACCAAATCACTGAATCAATGAAACAATTAGGTTGGGAAAGACCTCTGAGATCCCTGAGTCCAACCAATGACCAGAGATCACCATATCAACAAAACCATGGCGATTGCCATGCCCAGTCTTTCCTCAAAAATCTCCAGGATAGTGACTCCACCACCTCCCTGAGTAGTTCATTCCCATTTCTAATCACTCTTCCTTTGAAGAAATTCTTTCTGATGTCCAACCTAAACCTCCCATGGCACAGCTTAAGACTTTGTCCTCTCGTCCAGTCTTGTTACCTGGGAGAAGAGACCAACCCTCACCTGGCTACACCCTCTTTTCAGGTCCTTGTAGAGAGTGATAAGGTGCCCCCCTTGAACCTCCTCTATACAACCCCAGCTCCTTCAGCTCCTCCTAATTAGACTTCACCAGCTTCACTTTCCTCCTCTAGACTCACTCCAGCACTTCAATATCCTTCCTGAACTGAGAGACCCAGAACTCAAGGTGTGGCCTCACCAGCAGGCACAGTGCTGAGGAATGTATTACAGTGTAGTATAGCGCCGTACTGGTATCTCTATATAAAGGTATTCTCACCATTCACTCCAATCTGTGGAACTAAAGCTGCTGTAGGAACAACTGGAAATTTTACTGACATAAGGGTCCATGTGTCTGATTGCAGGACATCCCAGAGTCTGAATGCAACCCTCAAACACTGTCAATGTGCATTAATAAACTAATCAACTGATCATGCCTTTGTGATGCTATAGCAAGAAGAAACGATGAATGTATCCTGTTTAAAATTCATTTGATAAAAATGGAAAACTGAAACTATGCACTTTCATCAAGAATATTTTAAAATGTGTATCTATTTGGGAAAGTACTTCCTCTTGTATTTTGTAGTTATTGAACTAAGGAATTAATGTATCTCCTCTATTGTTTACTAATTGATAAATTATCAGCTGTTTGGCCTGATAGCAGAGTTACTCCTAATATGAAGAGTCCATTCCACACACCAACAGCACTTGTGCTGTAGATGGTATCTGGAAAGCATGGCTGTAAATGTCATTGGGGAGGGCTGATGGGAAGGATAGGAAGGGGGAACCTTAATGAAATGACCTCTTTTGTTTTTGTATTTGTACCAAATACACCTGGATTTAAAGTAAACTAGGAAAAGATGTCCACGTTGACTAGTGAATAATCATGCCAAATTAAAATAGGACTTTGAAATACAAATTTTTCTGCATTTTGATTGAAGCTTATAACTTCTGTAGAGATTTTTATTTGAGTAAATGAAGGACTAGGGAATCAAACCAGAAGGAATTCTGTGGTTCATGTGAGCGTTGAGGGGTTGTACACTACATTAAATATTCTTTTTTACTTTTTTTTTTTTTAAAGCACTAAAACAAAAATAGATCAGTAGGGTGGGAAATGCATTTTACAGGTGATGTGCAGTGCACATACAGCTGTACAATTTTTATGTGTCCACTATTTGCTTATTCTATATAATGAAATCCTGCTAAAGTCTCAGATTATCAAAATAGGAAAAAACTTTTGTATAATATGAAAAGTAAATTTCAATCCACATTGTTCCCTGTGCATTTCTTGTAAATATTTCCATTGGGGAATAAAAGAAGCATGCAGGATCCTGTCAACACTGAATGTTAACAATGACTCAAGAACTCAGTCTAACATTAATTAAAAACAAAACAAGACAAAACAAACCTAGATTGATGAGATACAGACATTGTACATTGACAGCTATGGACATGTCTCCTATGATCTTGGGTACTTGTACAATACCAAAGTTAGAGGCATTTCTATTGACTCCCTAGAAGATTAAGCATGTTCTTCCAAAGGTTTGCTTAAGATGTATTTAATAAGTTACATTTGATTTTTTTAAGGTGTAGAAAATCAAATATGGATTTAAAGAAATCCATATTCATATAGATGCCAATCAGTTAACTTCTGTCTCCATAAAGCTGCATGGAAGATTTAAAATTATTCTCCAGGGAACTTCTTTTAAGTTAAATTCCATAGTCTCATATATGTGTTTTATGACAGCTTCACATAGGCCCAGTCACTCGAGCGTTGCACAAAAATTAATACAATCTCTACTTTGTGCACATTCTTTACTGTTTATTTTTATTTTTAAGTCAGATTGAATGTAATATATTAAAAACACTTTAATCATTTAGTTATAAGAATTCACTCAATAGATTTTTTTCCTCTCTTTTTAATAGGACTTTCTGAACAGAGTTCTTTTGATCTCCTTGACTGCTTTCTATATTGTAAGTCTAATCCTATATTTAAACATTTTCCTACATTTCATCAAACACTCTGATTTAAATTTTCCTTAATCTAGCTAGTCATATTAATCTACTCCTTCACTCCATATTGTAGAGCATGTCATTTCCTTTTAAAAATAAATAAAAATAAAAGTGGCTAATGAAAATTACTACTACAACATATTTGAAAATACTCCACAATTTAGCATCACAAAAAGTGAACATTTAAGAATTCTAAATGCCACCCTAATTAAAGGAACCTTCCTTTTAAATGTGCTTTTTTTCACATGCATAAGAGGCCTTATTCAAATGAAGGGGAAGACCTTTCACATACATGAGGCTATAATAGAGAGCTTAGCATAACTTCTACCTGATTTTCAATGCAAATGGCAGAGGAGAAGTTAGTGTGTTGATGCAGATTATGGTTTATCCTTCTCACACACCACAGAATTCTTCACGCTCTGGAAATATTTTGCTTATCAGTAAGAAGCAATGATCAACACCTCGCACCCCCAATCCCAGAGAGACTCAGAAAGTGAGATCATCAATATTCAGATACAGTCAGATTCTCACGGTTCCAGACTATTAATTTGCTCCTAAACTGAAGGTTTACTGTACAATTCGCAGTATAAACATTTTACTGCTAGATATCAAATATCAAACAGAGTGATTAAAAGGCAATTTAACAATGTTAGGTTGCTGAGAAGTGGCAGACAATTGGTATTTAAATGCATTATATGCAGGGAGACTGCTCCTTTTACTCTTCATTGAAAAAATTTAGTATTGTAATTTTCATTTGTTCAAAAAGCAGAGTGTAGGAAGAGATTTCTATGCCTGATATGGCAACTATTCTCAAATTAAACTTAACAAGTGCATATATTTTTCACAATCCTTTAGTCAGTTCCTGTATTTACTTTCTACAAAAGCTTGAAGTCACTGCTCATGTCCCACACAGGTTCTCCTTTCTGAGAGAACAGGCACTATTTATGACATGACAGAGGAAAGAAATGAGCCAAGCACCACAGCCCAGAACCCAATTAATTGGTGCTCACACTAATTTGGATTAGCCTCTCTGCCAGTGCAGGAGCAGTGCTACAGTTGAAGAGGGTGGTACAGGCTTGTTGTGCTATTTTCATGAGGCTTTCTGACCATCTGGCTGGACTTCTGTAGCTCTAGCCTGTCTTTAAAAGTGAAAAAGAAATCAAACAAACAAACAAACAAAATCCTCTTTATTCTTCAGGACAAAAATTTGCCCCTTTCTGTTGATGTCAATCTTCTCTAGAAGAGCGTGGTGGGTTTTGAGGTGGATCTTTGCTTAGGATGTCACAGTGATGGCATTGCCATTATTAGCATTTATTCAAGTATTTCTTCCCCTGAGGGGAATGTCTTAAGAAATTAATAATGGAAACCATTCTGCAATAGATTTCGAACATGTTTCTGTTGTAGCTTTGTATGTAGTAGTGGCCTGATGTAAGGGATAATTACCCAGCATTAATAAACCTAATAAACCTAGACATCTTCTGCAACTAGCCTGGCACCAAGATCTTCCAGCTGGATAGCAAATCTGCTTTCAAGCTGTTACAGAAGACAAAGCTGGAGAAGAGAAACACCATAAAGAGGAGAACACCATTTTTTCAGCTCCTCCAGAATGCGTAAGCAGAATTTTGGTTTTCAAAAGTTTGAAATAAAGTATTCCAAGAGCTTCAGTACTTTTATCAAAACATGGAATTTGAAATTATTCAAAGCAGGTCTCAGAGTGTTCCGTTTGAAAAGCAGAGATTTTGTTTACCCAGTAATTTAAATGAAGAGAAAATTGTTTAGCCAACAGTTTTCAAGGTGGCTGTATTTCTGATATTCCAAAGTCTGGCTTAGAAGGGGCCCAGAAGAGCTCTAACTTGCAATTTGGTATATTCAGTAAAGATCATGGAGACTGTGTTTTGCGAAACAGAGGTGTGAAGAAGTCAATTAATATATTTTTGCATCTCAGGTGCAATAGACACATGGTCTAGAGGGTCATGAAATGGTGTCCAGGAAAACACAGGTGGGGTGTGTTGACTTTTCCCCTCCATGTGCCTAAACCTAACACTGTGGTGGTTTCCTCTAGTTAGAGACTTTGCTGCTGTGCTTTCTGTCTGTGAACTGCAGTGATACTGGATTGCTGTCCTCCCATGGAATGCCAGTTTATGCCCTAGCACCTTTTGGAAGTTAGAGGTGGCTTCAGTTCACTGCAATCTCCTTGGTGAAAAATTTTGTTTTACTGTAATCCAAGTGCCTCAATGCCTCTGGATTTCCAGACACCATTAAAATATTGGTTGCTTTTTTTCCTATTTGTCCTCCTGCCTCTGAAGTTGATGAGAGGAAAATTGTGCCAGTGATGAGCTCTTCTGACAATACTGCTCTAGGTAACCTGTGATGTCTACAAGGTGTTTATAGTATGTCCTCACATGGTTTTTTATATGTTTCTGGAAGAACAATTTTCCTAAGACCTAAACAAACTTCTTCCAAACAAACTGAAGATAATTTGCCCACACAGCTGCAATTTTTCTGGGAAATGTCTTGCTCATACTGCATACCTATAAAGTGTTCAGTGGTTTTTCATGATGTCTAATTCTATTTGCACTGCCATATTTAAAAATGTAAAAGCACATCGGAAGTAGCAGATCTATCTTAAATTTTATATCTTACCATTGATAACTTTAATATAACTTCACAAATTTCCTAAATGCTAGATGAAGGTCGGGATAGGATGAAAATAAACTAACTGAAAGACGGCACTGAGGATGCCTTTTGATTGATTTAAATATCCAGAGAAACAGTTTTGGATATCAGAGAAGCAATCTCTGGATCAGCTAATTGGATTAGATTTTTAAATAGTTCTATGTACATTAAAACTGACAATGGCTCTTAAAAATCATTATTTATGCCCTTCTATAAATTCTTAGAAATGCATTGCAAAATGCTCATGTTATGTCAAGTAATAGGGCAACATGGCTAAGATCAAAGTCTCTGCAGATTTCTCCCAAGAGAGGGAGGAGCAGAACATGTCCTTTTAATTTTGCAACTTTCTTTATATGCAGTGGGCTTGTTTCTCAAAGAAGTGTTATCACTGCTTCATGTATGACCAATCAAGCACTTAAAATAAGTGCTAAAATATTTCTATCCCAAATCATTAAGACAAGGTGCAAAGAGTCTTAAAAATGCACCATTTTTTAAAGGCAGCTAAGGGGATTTTCAGTGAGTATTAAAAATGCTGCACAAACCCAAGACTCAAACAACCATGCACATTGTTTGCCCCACTTGCAAATGTAATTGATTCTTTTTAGGAGACCTGTGAGCTCTTCAGCTGGTGTCTTGGCTCACCAGTTATAATGGAAATTATTTTCCAATATTATTTTTCAAAACAGAAGAAAATAAAAAGAAAAAAAAGACACAATGAGACATTAAAAATTTCATTAGTTTTCACATGATGAAAGGTTAGACTTATGACCAACACATAAAATAGCGCATAAAAGACCTGAAGATTTATAAATGGGTTTCTGAGATAAGACTGTAAGAGTACAGTCCTGAAGCTTCCCACTCAGTGGATGGAAGTTAGATACCAGTGAAAATCAATCCTTAAAACACAGCCAAAACCAAAACAATACAGTTGCCTCACTTAACTCATATGATTTTGAAGAGGTTGAGCAGCTGGTTGTGGGTTTCAAGCTTGTTTCTTCATTTATGACCAAAGGCCTGAATCCTGCCCTCAGGTCATGTATATAATGACCATCTACTAAAACGTGCAAGGATAGCCCTAGGCACCAGTCTGAAAGACCATTTTTATAGATAGAGCACTCGAGTTCCTATGTATGATATCTTCATGCATTCACAAGCACTCCAGGAAAATACTTTTAGTGAGGTAAGATTTAGAGTACACAAATGCTATTTCAGTCCTTGCTTTCCACTTCTCTGCAAAGTCATAGAATCATAGAACCATAGAATATCCTGAAGGGACCCATAAAGATCATCAAAATTCAGGTCCTGCACAGGATATCCCAAGAAACATACCATGTGCCTGAGAGCATTGTCCAAACACCTTTTGAACCTTGCCAGGTTTCCTCCTGTGACTACTTCCCTGGGGACCTCCTTCTAGTGCCCAACCATCTAGTAGGTGAAGTGGGATGTGAAATGTTGCTTTGCTTTATATATGCAATATCATTCCATAACTGTCAGCCACAATGATTATTGTGGGTACCCTACTTAAAAGAAATATACTGTATCTGAACAGATATATCAGTATAATACAGCCAGAGGACAGTAGAACATATTCATTGACTCGGGGTTTAATTTTTTTTTCAGGAACTTCCTCAAATCTACATGTGGTTCTTAGTGCAGAATTCTACATTTGGATTTTCAATTTAGCTGAAGGATCCATAAAAACTTGTGTTACTCCAGAACTCCCAATTGACTACACAGAAAAGTCAGCCCAGGTGTGTCAATTACCCTTGTCAACTGTAATTTACACTTTCTAAAATACCTGGCAAATCTCTTCTTTCCAGATGCTGTAACAGGAATAATGTATGCAGTAAGCTGAAAAATTCCTCTTAATAATATTGTTCTTCAGCAATATTTTTCATTCTGATTGAATGTTGAAAAGATTTAGATGTTACACAGAAAAATCTGTTTGAATACCATTTGTAGAGTGTCTCATAATCAAACAAAGCCAAGAACAGAGAAAAAAAAGGTGATCAAATAGCTGTAGCTCTGAAAAGCTGAAATAATCCCGAAATTGCCATTGTTTTTATCACCCTATCATTCCTCTTTCTTGTATGTTTTTTTCTATATCAATCTGTTATTGTTTGTTCTTAGTTCAGTTTGCAAGCCATTTGGGTTAAGAACCATGATAGCGTTCTATACTCACCTAACTTGATGGGAGCACACTTTTTATCTTCCTCAAGCATATAGAGATTGAGGTTAAATAAGAGAGCAGTTTAGCATGCTGCCAGGCAGGCTGCCCTCTCTAGCAAGAGGATGTGCTCTTCTACCACTCCAGCTAACATGGCTTCAGCATTGTTTTACATAGACATGGCTTAAAGTATCCTGAATTTCTCTTGAAATTTGCTTGCCCATGTCCTGATCAGACATGTTCCGGACAAGCCTATGAGAAGTAAAGGAGTTTTAACCACAGGGTATGTAGCTGAAAGCAGATTTTGCTAATGACTCCTGTAGATTTATTACTAACAAGGCAGATGTATCAGCAAGACTGAGTGATTCCTTGGCCCTGGAATTTAACTCTTGTTACTAACATATTCTGGAGTGCCAACTTTTAAGTTATGTTCCTAGCTCCCATGGTGGAGTCTAGAAAAGCAATTCAAATCCTCGGTGTTTTCAATTTTGTTAACAACAAGCATATTATCTTGTAAAATATAATAATAATAAAAGTAATATGTTCTGCCTACTTGAAGCTCAGAGTCATCTCTCCATGTTACTGCTTCCTATCTCATTTTTCCCACAAGAGGGAGTGAAATTTTATTACGTAGCTGGTGTTTCCAGCACTGCTGGTCCAAGAGTAGGACAATGATAGATAAGGAGGCTGACAGGTGACTATGGAAGTACTTGAGATAAATGGCATATGAGAAGACAGCTGCAGGAAAATTAAAACAAATATATTCTAAAAAATGAAGAAAAATAGTGTGTGAAGAGGAGACTAGAGACAGGTTCAGAGATAGTTTCCTTTAGCAATGTTTAAGATCCTAAAACTTTCCTACAGCCCAAGAAATTCAAACTAACCCCTCTTAAAAAAATACTACGTAAATAATCAAGTATTTTGCATAAATTGCATGTATTCAAGTCCAAGACATTACTTTCTACATACTTTAAATGGGAATAAGGAATGGAATTGTAAACTGATTAGGTGATGGGTTAACCTTTTCATGGTATTGAGGCACACTTACCATTGTGTATGCAATATGCTGACCATTAAAATGGTGGTCATGAGTATCATGAAGTTCACATGCTATAAAGTTTTAGATCTTCATATGGAGCAAAGTAGCTCTGGATCAAAAGAATTAGAAATACTGTACCTTTTCCCACCCTTAGACAGCTCAATCTTAATTAATTATTGCAGCTGCAGTGTTTGGCACTAATACATACTCTAGGCCTGTTGAAGTCAATAAAACTCTTCAAGGCCAAAGAGTACCTCACAACAAATCTTTTTCCAGGACTGGGGCCTGGAACTGTTTTGAAGCACAGCAGCTGTGTGAACATTATAATTAGAGCATGTCCTCATTCTGCAGTCAAATTCAAACAAATATATATCCTCTTCTTGACTGGGCCTGTTCCTACAGGCGAGTGCGCCAACTTCAAATCATTTGTCCAGTACGGCAAGACACACACTTGCAGCTTTGGAACCGTCACTAAGGTTATGATTCAGATTCATGAAATGAATCTTAGGTCACCTAAGTGACCTGTAATTAATGGACAGAGGCAATTGTCTTCTAGGGGTGATTCAAAGCAGCTGCTCTGAGCTTCTTAAATGCTATGTTAAACTGGTCAGATTTGATACACCCTGTTTAAGGTCATCTAACCTCAAACAAGACAAAGACTCAAGAAAACAGTTTGAGAAGGTGGGCAAGGGGGACTGCTTTCTGAGAATTATGATGATTCATGGTGGAGGTGTAAAATGAAGTTACTAAGAAAAGCTGGACAATAACAGTGAAATTTGATTTAGAAAAAAATTGTATTAATCACACAGAATGGAAAAAAGAAAAATTATCAAAAATATTAGAAAAGAGGCAACATTTAAGTTTATAAGTTTGTTTTTAAAGTCTTCAGAGAAAAAGAATTACACACAAGATTTTTCAGTGAGGAGAAGGGGAAATGCAAAGAGAGAATCGTGAACAGTCATGGAATTGAAGAAAGAAAAAATGCAAATTTTCGAACAAATTTGGGGAATACTGGATGCAACTGAAATATAGTGGGCCTTCTTAACTGAGTATCGTGTGGAAACAGAGAACTTATTGCTGAGCAGTCTTACTGAAGAAATTCATGTACATCCATACTCCAAGTGTCATAGGTTGACATTGGCCTAACGCCAGTGCCCCCATGAAAGTATATTTTTTCAGAATGGCTACTGTGAGATGTGACCCAAAACAGAGCTAAGCAGGCTCCAACTTAGGGATAAAGGGAAGAAAGTTTATTAATTTACAACATAATGAAAANTAAGGATGCTTTGCTCAGTTCCAAAAGAGTGACAGTCTCTTGTTTTTGGAATAGCAGTACCCCCCATATTCACTCCCTGGGGGCCTGGGGGGCCTCGAGAACAGAGAACAGAGATCCTCTGAAGGCAGAGGGCTCCACCGCACCTGTTCCCTCCTGTCCTGTTCCCTCCTGTCCTTCACATAACATCACTGTTGGTCCTGGCTCCCAGCCATCGCCTCCCCCTAGATGCAGTCTCTAAATTATAGGGAGGAATTGGTTCAGTCCCGTGGCTATGCGAGAAAAAGTCCAGCCAAAGGCCANTGGTTCTGTCCCGTGGCTATGCGAGAAAAAGTCCAGCCAAAGGCCACTCCAATCATCTCCTCCATCTAGGACACTTCTCATCTTCTGCTGACATTTTCCACTTACTCAAACTTTCTCCTCACTTGCCCATTTCCTCCTCTCTCTCTTTTCTCAAATTAGGGAGGATCAGTGTTTTTGCAGCTTCCATTGTCCAGGAATAAAAAGGGTTAAAATCTCAGCCGCTGTCTGCCTGGGACATCTGACTCCCACAACTGGATGGCTGTGCAGCTGGGCACCTTGCTTCGTGCCCACCCCTGCTTCTCCTCCTCAGCCATGGTGCCAGCACATGATGTCAAATTTCACACTGGCACAGACTGTCTCTCTCTCCCTCTCTCAGCCCAAAGCATCCCAGGGTCCCTCAGGGTTCCTCCACCCTTCCCGTGCAGGGCTCCGGCCTGGCCTACCTCACCACAGGCCGCATGGCTTCCCCCACCCTCCCCCAGCCAGACACAGCTGGGCAGGGGAGGAGGTCAGATCAACTCACCAGCTGGAACCAAGGAGAAAGTTCACCTGGGAGTGCTCTGCTTTTAACCCCT
>VZRH01008318.1:637-92709 GCA_013397555.1 Urocynchramus pylzowi | reverse complement strand
AAAAAAAACAAAAACAAAACAAAAAAAAAAACCAACAAAAACAAACAAAAAAAACCAGATGTAACTTTATTTTCAGAGATTCATTTCTTCCAGAAGTGTAAGACACAGACTTGCATATTGGTTTTCTGCACTTATTATAATGAACCAGTTTTTCTCATGCAAATTTTAGGATACTCAGAAGAGAAAATTTGAACTGGTTATTTCAAAATAAGGTATCAGACATATATTTAACAATATAAAAACCTAACTACTGCATAAAAATTTTGGGCATTTTGTGGGCATTTTGCTCAAAATGCATTCATTACTCTAATTGATTTCGCTACTCTAGCTTGGTTTTAGTCTTCGGACATGTTTACTATGACTAAAATTTGACAAGTGTGCTGTTCATTGTAAACTGAAAAATGTGGTTTTGGCATTTCTTCAGCCTTCAGACCCTTCATCCATAGAACCTGAAAGCAAATGTTCACATAGGAATGGGCTGATGTGGTGGATGATTTTGTTGCAAGACAGGGATGCTGTGAAACCAAGTTTGAAGTTATTCAAGCTCACATTAGGTGTTATTAAATGCAGTGAGCTGTTCTGAAGATGTGCCTGCCATTTTGGGCTGATGATTTGCAGAGGCTGGTTTTGAACTAGAGTGGGACTGTGTCTGCCCTGTAACCAGGATATGGGGCTGTTCTAGTTTTGCTTCAATCCATTGCCAAAGCTTATATGGTAAGTTTGGATTCAAAATCTGTCTCTCTTCTTCAGAATAAAAGGCTTAAAGATAGGAAACTTTGTTTTCCGTATATCCCTCTGTAAAAATATGTATCAGAATTAAAACAACAAACTTGCTCCTCAACACAAAGGTTATCACAGCATGTATTAATGGCTAAAATAAATACATTTTCCCAACAAGACGAATTATGCAGCAATATTCAGTATACCTGGAAAGGTCAGCACAGAACTCGTCTGGGAGCAGAACCAATAAATTATTTGTGTGATAAAAGCAATGTGTTGCCTAGAACAAAATGCACTGTGTTTTTTAACTCTGACAATTTATTTTCCTTATAAATAAAATATTATCCATGGTAAAACAATGTAGTGTGCAGTGAACAGAAATAATCTACAATTTTTAGCATGCACTTTAACAATGGTGTGAGTAACAGTGAAACAAGTTCAGCAGTAGATGGAGACTAAGAGCTGACTCTACAGGTAGGGAGGAAGAACTGTGGTTTTATTGTTTCTAAAAATACTATGATGCAATCAGTTCTTGTTGCAAGATGTGTAGCCAGCTGGAGTGAAAATTCATAATGACAAGTAGATTTGTATATTCTTTCTGTCCAAAGTATCCATTTTCTTCATTTTTTTTCTTTCCATGACGTATAGCACCCTGCATGTGCACTGAACACTGCTAAATCTATCTTCAAAATCCTTTAGCAAGTTTTTGGAAAATTCCTTTAATTTGTGCTGAACAATTATTTTGTCATATATTATAGTCAGGAAAAGGTGTTTTAAAAGATGTTTTAAGAAAGAAGAATTTAGGTCATAACATGTAAGTCTGTTTTAGCACATCTTGCTCTCTTCCCCCTTTCTTGTCTGAAACCTGATGAAACCTCCTTTAAGTATCCAGATGGAATTAGGGCAATAGCAGCTGCAACTTCTGTTATATGCAAACTCTATTCCATGGTATTCCAGCTCAGGCACTTCAATACTTATAGGTGACAGGATAGAATCACAGAGCCTTTCCTGAACCACTTAGTTATGAGTATTTGGGGTTCAACAGATGACCCTGGAATTCAAGTATATGCTTCTACCTTTCTAGTGATATGTGAATTACCTCACCTCGTCCATGGTGCTTATGAAACACTGGCAAGAGAAAGTGTAATGAGTCAGCTGATGTCACTCAACTAAGTGACAATTTCCTTCTGTCACCTTGCTGTTTATTTATTTCTAAATTTAGAAATTCAGTTCTTTACTCCCCTCTTCATTTTTTATCTATTTTTTTTTCAAATAGAGTGCAAACTTTGAGAGGATGAATATTGCTAGAGATAAATACAATATCTACTTTTTGTCCAACATTATAGCATATATAATTCTGATGCATTTTTAATATATTTCTTCTTTTTTGTTATGAAATATCTCATTATATAATTGCTTTTTTATTTTTTGATACATTTGTGAATGTATTTGTGACTTCCACATCAGTGAGAGATGACCATTTTAATGGTTTTAATTCTTCATACTTCCCCAGCTGTGGCAGGATATGAAGTGAGATTTGCTAAGCTGTAAGTTAAATCTTTGAAACGGTCCTGGACCCTGTGTCACCATGAGAGTTTATTCACTTGTTTTTAGCAAAACCTAGAAGTCTCCTAAACTTCTACTGCCTTTTGAAACCAATGATTTACAGAAAAAAAACCAACAACAAAAAAAGTAATGACATTGGTGCACAATTTACTCATACCAAGCATTCACCTGAACTCTCCTTAGATTTCTGCTTTGCTCCTTATCATTTATCATTAGATTTCAGTTACACTCAGTTGCATTCACTAAGGTAACCACCTTAAATATTGCCTCTCATAAGGAAAGCCTGGAAAACTAGCTTTTTAATGTTAGAGAAAACTCTAACATACTAAGATATCTATAACGTGTGTGTTGACATGTAGATGAGCTGAATCCCAGAGCTGTGGTCCATAGAACTGGAAACAGATGGAAAGCTGAATTCTGATTAGAATTCTGACTGGTGCCACAGCTGCTCTGATGGAAACACACTTTGCCATCCTATCCCCAAAATTCAAATGGTTATCATCAGCAAAGACCCAGTGCAAACAATCCCAGTGTACTGTCTTTAATACAAAAAAGACTAATTATAATCTGTCAATTTTATGTGAAAAGTATATTTTCACCAAACAAAACCCAAAAGATATTTACGATAACGTTTGCATTCACTTGATGTTAATAACTTGGTATGAACTACAATATGATGGCATACAATGTGTAATTGTTCATATCAAAGCTCTAAGTCTAAACAAAACAAGAAGGTATGAAAATTTTCAATTGTCTTGAACCACTTTAATTTGCATTTTCACTTTGTGAAATTTCTACATTTCAGCTTTTCATTTTGAGCTAAGGTGTTTTTAAATTTCTCTACACATTTCTACATTCATTATTTGTTTCTCAACCAAATTTCTCAGGTCAAATTTGTCTTTCAATTTAAATATATTTTCATGCTTGCCAAAATTATTGTCAAGGGGGATTTTTTTGGATGGAGGTTACAGAGTATTGCTTCCTTTCCTCTCCCAGCATTTCCCAATGTGTCACCCTGCTGAGGACATGTTCTTTCAGATCTCTGAGATGACACTGATCACTGCATTACAGCACCCATTTTGCCTCATCTCCCATGAAGTTCAGCATGATCATAAGTAAGATGCAGCTAGATTCCTGTGGCTAGATTGGAAACTAGGAGCTTGATGCTTGGTGTGACAGGCAAAGGGCAACTCTTTGCAGCACCAAAACTCTGAGTTAGCCACTGCCTAAGAAAGCAATTTTTACAGACTTGTCCTGAACATATATAAACAAGGTAATACTGTATTTGTCAAAAGTAGAAAAAGTGAGATGCAAATTATAGGAATTTGTACAGGCATTTTGCATTTGTAGCTGGGCAAGAGACACACCCAGCACATCAGCCATGAGACAGACAATGTGCACACTCAACTTCTCTGTCCTGGCCTGCTTTCTTGTCTCACCCATATGATTTGGAAGAGGAAACATAAGGAAGCATGAGATCATTGGTAGATCTTGCTGAAAGCACTTGAGGATAATGTGCCAATTATCTGTGCAACTGGGCTGAGTTACAAGGTTATAAATATTTTTACATGAAACCTAGAAGTTCCCAGTAATTTTAAAAATAAGATAGAAAAAATTGATATCACATGACCATTTATTTCTTCTTTACTCTTTTTTCCCCCTACTTTGGTAGGAAAGAGTATTAAAATTTCCAGGACATTAGTGGAATTTCTCATATATACAAGAGCTAATGTTCTGACAACATAAACTGCAATGCAGAATGTCAGAGCACAAAAACTTTTTCACCTTATATTTTACACTAAATCTGACTAAAGAACCTATCAAGAGACTTAGCAAATCATCACGTCTTACTGTAAAGTAATTTACAGTTGCATTTGCAGGCAGGCATCAGCAGGCTCAAAACTCATTACAGCCAAAGATAACAACATTAACTTAATCCTGACAGGCAAAATACTCTAGTCAATACAATTGCAGGTATGGTGTGTTGAAATATCCAACTGCAAACAATCCTGAGAAAGGTCAATGCAGCACAAGTGTTTAACAATACAAATGTCCCAACCTAGTGTTTTAGACAAAGGATATCATCAATGCTCAAATCAGAGGAATTCACACTGAATCATAGCCTTTGATGTTTTAGTAACACCAAGCTTTCATCATAACCACAAACAGTAGTATTAATGTGTCACAAATCCCTTGTTTAAAAACCCCATTAGAAAATGTATCCAACTCAAAAAAGTGCACAAAGAAGTAGTCAACCATTTATTTGCATTTTTACAATTTGTAATCTCTCTGTTCATAATATCTTGTTTACAAAGAAAGATAGGTAAATATCTGAACATTTGCATTGCTTCCAAGCCCATATTCTCTATAGTACTACCAATTCCTGGATAGTCTGTTGTTTTCACAAGATCTTTTGATTTATGTTAATAGTCAAGCTAGAAGATATGTGACCTGGCAGAGTATACAACTGAAGTATTAAATAAAGCTTAGCTGAATTCCTCTTTCAGGGGCACAGGCAGCTGTTTTGGAATCTAGCACTAAGAATAAAATTTAGCAATAAGAGTAATAGTAGTCACCTTCTGGTTAGCAAAATTTCAAGAAAAAGCGGGAAAAGAACTCCTGAAATACAACGATGATTTGCCTCAAACACATCTTTGTTCAGTTGAATTAAATCCCTTATTGCCTTATTGATTTTGATGTTTGCAGTAAGTCTCTGATGGTAACATAGACATAAAACTACCTTTATATTATCTGTTAACCATATAGGGCAGTTCCTCTGTGCTTATTTAATGACAAGAGACCGAGGTCCCAACTTCTACTTATATATGTGATTTTTCAGGCTTACTAATGCAAGTGACATCTTTTTTCAGGCTAGTATTTTCAAGGTAATATTAGGACAGGAAGCTTGTTCCTGCTGATATTTTCAAAAGAAAATTTACTGATTTACTGATTTACTTTTGAAACTATCAGTAAAATTTACTATTTTACCGATAGTTTCAAAAGAAAATAACTAATATAATTATTAGACTTTGAGGCCTCATTTCTGTATTGAATCAAGTCATGTAAGGGATAAATGTAAGAAAAATTCAGAAGTTCAGGACTGGATTTCATAAACACTTTCCAATGAAACAACATTTAGGGTATTCTAGTAAATATGGGTTAACTCTTCATGTGAAGAGTAGCACGTACAAATAGCTATAGAAGATTATCAAATTACTCTTTGCTGTGGTCTTTGCTGTGGGGGGACGTTTTTTATTACAATAATAACTGGCACGTTACTGAGTCATGCCTTAATTTCTAGGAGAGAGCTGATGCTTCTCGGAGAGGGACAGTCTCGAAGGTTAAAGCAACCATGCTTCATTAAACAAATGCATGCCACTAGATCAAGTGCCAATAATGACATAACTGACACAGAGCAGAAGAGGTCTGCAGCAGTGTTCTCACCTTGTTTCCACCAGCATGTGTCATTGTGGATGCCTGTACTGAGGCCCAGCACCACCAAGGGGAAGAAAACAAATTATGCCTTCATAGGGAGAGATGGGCACAACACAGAAATGTAATTTATCAAAACAAAGGAGAGACTGGAGCTGAATACATGTGTAGATAGACCTTAATTTCCAAGGTGTTGCAAAGTATACTTTGAGGAAAATAATAAGAATGTTTTTCAGAACACTTGAATTATGGCCTCTTTGTTGAACTGCAGATGGGAATATGAAAAATCAACACATTTGTGATTAATCCACATTTCCTGTAAAACATCTGACTGCCTGCATTTGAATTTTGAATATATCTCTGAGTAGGTTTGTAAGAGCTAACATGCAAGAATTAGTGGCTATTAATATAAACTCAAATGGTCAGCTATTAGCATAAATACTCTGCTCCTTATGAAACTTAATACCGCTCAACGGTTTATAACATTAATTCATTCTTTATCCAGTGATGATCTTAGCAGAGTGACACAATGGACAGCTGACTGAAAATAATTTTTTACTTATCCCAGGTCTGTATATTGCCAAGTATACTTCTATACCAGACACATGGCAAAATCAAGCAACAATAAATTTCTCCCTCATGTCTCAGTAATTATGCTTCAAAGACACTGAAGCAAGAAGTTTATTGAGTTTTTATTTAAGTGCTCTTACAAGGCTCGTTCCCCCAAACATGAAAAATGCTTTTAATTGTATAGTACCCATTCACTCAACCCAAACTGGCCACCTTTATTTGAAATTACTTTGGGATTTTCAGCCTTTCTACTTTGCAGGGAGGGTGCACACTCACTCAGTTGAGCACTGAAGGTCAGCAGTGTTGTAGTGATCCTGATGAACCATTATCCCCCTCCATGGGAAAGAGTCACCTAACAGATAAGACTATTTTGCCTTGGAAAATAAGCGTGGAAAATACCATGTGAAGGCAAAATATTTACATGAATATTGTCCATTACACTCCACCTAAGGTGAAGTATGCAAGGCCCGAGGCAAGTTTGGATGTTCACACTCTAGTGAGTAAAGTCATGAGGCTGCCTGGTTCCTGCCTTAACAAGAAAACTTTAAGAGTTTCAACAGCTTTTCCAAGAACTTCATGTCTACTACTACTATTCTGTTTAAATCTTATCACTTGTCTGTTCTACTTTCTCTTCAGATTATAAGGGGTTCAAGGTTTCAAAAAATCCCTTTAAATGATATTTTAAGTCTGGTCACATTTGCTACACTTAAATGTTCAGATCATCTATAGTCTTCTTTCCTGATTTTATAATAAACCAATAATCACACTTTTAGTCCTAATTTTCACCAGCAGCAAGATATTTTTTTAAGGAGGATGTAATGTGGAGACAGAAAGGAACTGTGACAGGGAATTTGCTGCTTCTGGCTGTACTTGTTTTAAAAGAACAGTGGGAAAAGAGTACAAATCACCTTTTTGCTTTATGTGTGTTTTTGTGTACAATACACACCTACAATGGAAGTGACTGCACTTTCCTGTTCACGATGAAAAACTTTTGAAATAATTGACTCCTCAAACTACTTCTCCATTATAGTGACAGAGAATTGAAACACCTCAAAACTTGCTTCTCAGATGTAAAAACCAGTAAGCACTAATTAAGGCTGAGAAGGCTTGTTGCTTTTTAACTAAGCTGAACTGACACACACTATCCACTTTGTCAGGATATTTGGGGGCCATGAAGGTTAATCGCTAAAATTTAGCACATAGCCACCATGGTGAAGCACTTCAGCTACTTCAGACTAGGTTTAACTGTCTTGCCCCCACCCTAGTCACCCCTTATCTGTGCACCTCTGTTGCTAAATGCTTATTAGAGAACAAATTAATAGGTCTGAGGTATTTAAGATGATCTAAAGACTTATATTGATGTAATCTGTTTAAGATGATGTAAAGGTTTAGCATAGATTATACTTATATATCTGAAAGGTTTAGGTTGGTTTATCTGCAAAAGCCCTTCCAGGACAGAGTTTGGAGGGAATAGAGGTGTAAAGGGAAAAGGGAAACACTGGAAATGTTGAAGAAGAGTAAAGAAGCAAAGGTGCATATTTTGCCTCAAGCCACGCACTTGAAAGATTATATAAGTACAGATCTAGGAACACATGGTTAGTCTGGAATATTAGAAAGATGCCAGCCAATCTAGTTTATTAAATATCTCCCAAATGTGTTAATGGGGAAATTACTGTTGACGTTATTAGGCAATCACTAGATTTGTTATTTGGTAACCGTTAGAGTTGTTTGACCCTTTGAAAAGGCAGAAATGAAATTTTACTATCTAGGCTAAATATATACATTTATATATTTAAATAACAACCTCTACAAAAGAGAACTTTGAGGAGAGTTAACAGCATTCATCACATTCCAATTTCCTATCAGCTCTGCTGTAGGATAGGTATCCCATACAACAGATTGTGGGAATTCCTATAGTTACCTATAATACTGTTATTTATTTATATAATTTCATATATAATATGTATTATATATACTTTTTATAGATAATTATTTATGTTTATAGTTACTTATAGATTATATTGTCATGCATATGTACAAGGGAGGGGAAACCTAATTAAGATATTAAATCTTAATTGTCATTCTCCCTCACCTTTGAGACTTGAACTAAAGAACCTTAAACTGTTTTCCCTTTTTTATCCATCTTGTCTCTCAGAAAAAAAAAATGTATTTACTATGACTGATTTGTAAAGGTATATGATGATAGCTTTTATGCTTTGCATGTAATAAAATAAGATAGCATTGAAGGATTTAAGAATAGTTGGCATTTGAATTTCTGTCTTCTGTCCAAAGCAATGTGAACTTTCCAGCCTATGTGCTAAAGATTGAAGTTCCACAAAGATAAAAATGGACAACGTTTCTTTAGCAGACAATTTGTCACATAGCCTTTAAGTTTTACTAGCCCGGAGAGATATCCGACAACTAAATAGTGAAAGGAAAGTGAATGATTAGCTGGCAGACCTTCAGGCTACTGAAAGATAGTTTTAGTAGCCTGTCATGAAAATCTGTGGCCTCAGGCTGTGGGGCTACTTTTTATTTCCAAGCCTGTTATTGATTTTGGTATGAAGAAAATAATTTGGTGTTGTTGCTTAAGGTGTCACTGAGAAAAGGAAAGAGAAAAGGGGAAAAAACCCAACCACATGTTTCATTTGCTAACAGTTTTTAGTTCAAATTTACCTTTTTATTACAACAGGGATCGAGCTGGTAGATGAAGGGCATTTACTACTTAAAGGTACTACCATCTTTATGAAACATGGCACACTAATCGAAAACACAAGTAAACTGAAAATTAAATTTAAAAGCCTATAATTTAGTATCTTCCTTGCCAGGAATGATGACTTTCATTTACGGAGGGAATCCAGAGCTGCTCAGGGTCAGTCTGATGTGTGCCATTTTCAGGCCTATCGTGGAGGCTGATGGAGTTGATTAATTTCTTGGAACTCAGCTTTGTCTTCTCCAGCTCACTGAACAACTTCATTTCAGCTGATGAGTTCAAACAGGGGTCAGAGCAATCCTCATTTCTGACAATCCCACAAAATGGGAATTAATTTTATGAGTTAGTACTATTGTGTTCAAAACTAAGCTGAAAACAGTCAGCTGACTTAACCTAAGGAGGGAAAGAAATATTCCATTTACAAAACCTACTAAGATATACTGAACTGTTTTAAAATACAGGAAAATATTTACATTAGCTAGGGAAAATTATTAAACATCCCATAGAATCTAATGCCTGAAAATCTGTTTAAGATCCAAACACTTAAATTGTAGCTGTTGCTCTTCATATTACCTAAAAACGTATTCAGGATGGATTAAAATGAGTTAGACAGAACTGAAAAATGCACGGTGATGAGGAGAGCATACCTGCTTTAGAAGTAACAAGATTTCAAGTTCTAATTTTGTTTTAGTAACTGCTAAGATATAATAGAGCAATGCTCCTCATGTAAGTAGTAATGGCATTTAACATTATGAATACTGATACTCTCTTCAGAAAGTATTTTACAATGCAATCTTCAATGTTTACATTCAAAGATGATTAATACAAGTAACATTACTATACAAATTATGAAAAATTATATACCAAAACCACCACTTGATCTATTTGTCGTCATGTCTTTCAGATACTACTGAAAACTATTTTAAAAATTATTAATAACTATTATTTCCATAGAATGATCTAGAACTACTTGTGTCGTACATGAGCAAAACTTAGATATTAGAATCATTTGCTCAGGATGTTAATGCTCTGGCATTTTTCTTCCCACGTTCTTCCCTATTGTTTCTTCTTTGAAAAATCTGCCACATCTGAAACACCACCTAGACATATGGAAGGGGTTTTTCTCTTTTAGTTTGCTGGGTTCTGATTAAATATCAATGATCAGGAACAAGAAGGGTACCACATTCAGCAGCAGTGATTGTGAGTTGTTTCAAAAAGACAATTATATCTTCTTTAATTGATATAAAAAAGCTAAACCACAGACTTCAAAATGGGATTACGTTCAAGTCCTTTGATTATCATTCATATATAGTCTCAGTAGTGCAACAAGATAGAAGCTGTAGATTTATCTGTTTCATCTGATTTTGAATGTGAGAGCAGTGTTTGACTTGTATCTCCACCAGTTTATATGCAAATACTATGATCTTGTTCCTTTCTTCAGGGTATGAAACAACTTTGGTCGGATGGCATGAAGGGAAGTCAAATATAGTTAGATTACAAAGGTCACATTGTTACTTTGATGTTTTATTTTCCCTCCAAGTTGTAAAAGGATCTGTTTATTCCTTCCCTAACCTGGTGGTCCAGAAAATCTGAACATCCAAAAAGCATCAATCCAACTTTTGTTCTCTAGAAGGCTAGAATCAGAATGCTGTTTTGGATGAATTAGCCATCGTTATGGACTCATCCTGCCGGGAAATTTGTATTTTAAAAATAGATTTTTTAATATCTATTGATAGATATTATAAATATCTACATATTAGATTTTAAACTAATATAATAACCGGGATTTTTAACTCTTGTCTCTTTTCTCACCCCTTACTTTTCTGGGAGACAGGAGGATGAGTTAGAACTTTTGCTTATCTGTATGATCTGGTTTGTCCTTTTAAATAGGATTGACTCCAGAAATTGCAGACTTTGGGTTCAAAGTACAGAATCACTTTATTGAAAGGAAAAATGAAATGTTTTCCAAGTTAACACTTTCAACTTCCGTTGTTTTCTATATCAAATGATATGGCAAATCAGTAGCTCAGAGCCAGAAAACAAAATATTTCTTCTGTCACTTGTGAGTCCCACAATTGTTGAAGCTCAAACTCTGTGCTAGTGTATATGGAGTTTAGGAGCTTTCATTCATCAGCTGATGTTTGACTCTAACTCACATAATCCTTTAAATCTCCTTGTCCAATGAAGCTGAGAGATTGATGCAGATCTTATTATCAGCAGACGTGGATGATATGATGGTTTTAATTTATAAATGTATTTACATTCTCAGATATTTCACTCAGAATAAATGACTCCATTGTAACTTGCAATGAAAAAAAGCAAACTATGAATAACATTTTAAAATGTCACTATGACAATGAACCTTAGATGCTTAGAAGTGACTTTTTCTGAAAGACTTCTTTAAATAGAAATACTTATAATTTTGATAATAAGACTGAAGGGGGAAAAGTGTGAGGATGGCTTAGTTCCACTATAGAAGCCTTCAAGTGCTACGAATTACAGGCCATGGCCTACAAAAATTATGTCCTGAGCAAAAAAATGTGTTGTGCAGTTAATTTTCACTTTGAATTATGCATAAAATCTTAATCACCAAAGGTATCTTTTCCAGGGGAAAAAAGAAAAATAATGCATTCAATAATTTTGAGCAAGGTATTGCTCATTTTTCTTCAAACCCCTCCTATTACTTGGCTTACTTAGGTAATCAAGTCTCCCATTTGTAACTGCAATACTAGTTATCAGATTATACACAATAATGATTAAAAGGTACAGAACACTGAGAGTGCATGGGGAGAGTTATCTAATCCAATTCTGCAAATGGTAACCCGTTTTGCAAAGTGAAAATCTGCCTTTTTAGACTAATTTTCCTGGCTGTTTCTCCTTCCAGCATGAGCAGAACTTTCAGAAGCACTTTTTCACACGCCTCTGGTTTTCCTAGTCACAGGATGATAACTTATGTTTTGCTCACAACTATCCACAGTGTATCTAACACCCACCTCAAAAAGTCTTGTGATGATGTTTTACTTTTTTTTCATCAATAAGGATGGAAGTTAGGCTTTTAAAGTCTAGAGTACTACTATTTATCCAGATTATGATTCTGTGCCATTTTGGTATTGATTCAGTGACTTCTCCACATTTGGCATTTTCCTGTACTAGAATGTAGTCAGACTGTGAGTGTCATAGATTAAAACAATTTCCAAATCCTACATACCTTGAACACGAGGATTACAAGCAGTGTCACTTGTATTTTGACTGCTGCAATCTACTTCAAACTCCTGGGCACTGTTTACATAATCTTCTGAATAGTGCTGCAGACACATAAAATGATTTGTGGATATACATACCTCTATATGGTAATTTCTAAAATGAAAATTGATTACTCAATAAGAATTTACACAAATTAGAATATAAGTATAATTTGGAAATGACAAGATATGAAAAATTATACAGGCTTTTGGGCTTTGTAGTGTAGAGGACTTTGAACTTCCACCAGTGTTAGGAGACACTGTATCAGCTGTAGATCTGTGTCTTTCGTTGGCACTGTAAAGTATGAATTCAAATTGATTTTCTGATAGCAGAAGTTTCACCCACAATTTTAGGATCAGAAAAGTGCAACTGTCTTTGTATCTATGTAGGCTGTAAATTGGAGTTGCAGCTTTTTCTGCAATAAAAATGAAATTATATGCTATTCAAAATGAAATATAGGATGTAAAATGAGCATTCAGATTTGACACAAATGCATTACATTTATTTCAGATGCTGCTGTGTCTGCTTAACGAATTATGGAAAGGCTCTAGCAGTCTTATGGCCCAATAGATGAAAGCAGAAAGAGGAACTGAATGCTAAATGAATACATAACATCAAACACTTCTGCATCAGCCACTTGCCATGTCTCTTTCTCATATAAAAAATGGACAATACACATGGGAACTGTGTGCTATCCATTCAGAAGTATTCAAATAATTGATCCTCATAGGATATAGTTTGGAGAAGTAGAGGAACTAATGTCTCTCATAGATGAGTTCTCTATTTAAACAATATGTTACATCAATGGGATGGCAAACTATTATGAATTGGGATTTTGCATTTATTTTATCATCCTTAATCCAGCCTTTTGCAACCAAGATCTCACATCAACTATGCTCCACTGTGGTCCTTTTATGTCTAGAAAAGATAAAGCATGGATTGCAACCATGGTGACACTTCCCATCCCTATCAATTCACTGTTAATCTGACAATCTGACCTGAAGTGACCAGTTTTAAGAAGAATGTAATTTACTCATGATGCTCACTGAGTTTTAGGTTTACTTCACCCTCTCAGTAGCTTCAACCCAGGTATTGTCCCCTGTACTGTTCTGAAAGGTTGCTCATGAATTAATATGCAATCTCTGATAAACTGACCACAACACTGAAGATGGTGAAAACTGGGACTTGAGACTCGAATTGCTGCTCAAAGTCAAGCAGAAGATTTGAAAATCCAGAGAAAAATATTTAAATTCACCAGATATGGGAATACACTCATGTTCTGCAAAGTCGAGAGATTGTGAGGACCCCATCACATTCAAAGATTATTCCCAATCATAATCAGTATGAAAGAATACAATACTTACCTTTAGGGTACAAGATCTGTCAAGCAAATAAATTAGATTTATCCTGCAAAGAGCAGGTAACATCATCCTTTATTGACATCTATATGGATAACTGAATGTGCAAAATGAATGATGAATAAATAAAATATTTGAGAAGACCATCTGAAAAAAACTGATAAAACCACTTGTTTTTTAAAATCCTTTAATAATTTGTTGATTTCTTAATCTTCATGATTATTTCAAAAAGTGCCAGACATAAAATTAAAGAAAAATTATAAATGGCAGGGCTATGGTAATAAAAATGTGATAAACAATCCAACATCAGGCCTATAATGGACTTAGTAAAAAAAAAGAAAAGGACAACAAATTATTTAGAATAGATGAGGTGACAGTGAACAATGAATGCCAAAATTTGTGGGCTTTTTTCTGCTTCATATCATCAGTAAATAGACATCAAGCCTGTCACAGAGCCCCAGCATGGTTGGGGTTGAAAGAGACCTCTGGAGGTCATCTGGTCTAATGTCCCTGGTCAGGCAGGGCTTCTAGAGCAGGTGCTGATGGCTGCTCAATATGTCCAGGGTGGGACATTCCACAGTCTCTCCATGCAACCATTGCCAGTATTTCCTGATGTTCACATGGGACATACCGTGTTACAATTTGTGCCCATTGCCTCTTGTCCTGTCACTGGGCACCACTGAAAAGAGCCATCCTCTTTGCACCCTCTCTTCAGGTATTCACATGCATTAATGAAATTCCCCAGTGAACCTTCTCTTCTCCCAGCTAAATAGTTCCAGCTGTCTCATCATGTCCTTGTTGATAAGATGCTCCAGTCTCCTCATCATCTCAGTGGTCCTTTGTTGGACTGTCTCCAGAGTGTCCATGTGTTCCTTATCACCCAGAATTGGACCCAACCCTCCAGGTGTTGTCTCACCAGTGTTGAGTGAAAAAGAAGGATGACCTCCCTTAGCCTCTTGGCAATACTGCTGTTAATGCAGGACACCATCTGCCTTTTTTTGACACAAGGGCACATTGTCAGGTCATGTTCAACTTGATGCTCACTCAGACCCCCAGCTCCTTTTATGAAAAGCTGCTTTCCAGCCAGTCAGACCCTGTGCCTGTGCTGCCTTGTGTTGTGCCTGGGTTTTTTTCTCTTCTCATGCAGGCCTTGGCACTTCCCCATGTCGAACTCTTCAAGAAACATGCAGAAGACACACAAAACTCACATTCTAGCAAAATATAATAAGTACAAAACAAAATTTTTCATTTTTCTTCAGTTCCCACCCTTAACATGCATAAAGAAGAAAATGTATATCGAGTACACTGAGCACAGCAGATACACAAAGTGGAGTAGTCAACACCTTTCCACATCTTGAGTGTGCCTGATGTTCCTTTGTTGACCAGTATTCATGAGGGATTCAGGATATCTAGGACCCTTCATGTCCTTTCCCTGAAAGAATCCAAACTCAGTCATTTAGCGTTGGATTTAACCATGGCAGTCAAACCAACACGTCTTCAGTACCTACCACGTAGCTTGTCAGCTATTCAGCTCCCCACTATGCATTTGGGAATCCTTTTCTGAAGATGGTGCCTCCTATAATGGATTTTATGGCAGACTTGCTTGCTTTAATATGACTGCCTGTTCTACTGCACATCCTGGGGCTTAATTCACAGGTTTTATACATCTAGTCTTTTCACTTCTGTAGTCACACAGATAAATATTTATTTATATATCCATATTTAGGGATTTATATTCTAGATATTTAGATATTCTCTATAGACATGCTAAATATTACAGGTGTGGACATTACACACAGAGCTACACAGGTATAATAAAGACCTTAATTTTATAGTTACATGTGCAGATATAAATTTATATTTATATGGTACAACTAAGATTTTGGATTTGCATCTAAATAGCTATCTTCAGTTCTGTAAGGTTTTGGACATATCTGTGTTACGGTGAAGAAGACATCAGCAACAAACATACAGCTCAGAAAGGAAGTGCAAAATTAATGTGGATTCTACAGTGATGGACTTTCCTGCTACTTCAGCTCCTCTCAGAATAGCCAGGCCAGCAGAAGGGACAGAAGCTCAGCTGAGAGAACTGAAGAGTGGCAGCCAAAAGCTGTAAATTATCATTGGTGAAAAGAGGACTGTATAGCTACACATACATCAGTGTCTTAAAGCATTGGGAAATATGACAACTGGTTCATTGCTTATCCCTTTTTTTGGCTGCATCTCTGATGTAACTGTAGGGTGTTCAATTTATGTTTTTAAAACTCAATAAATGTGTGTTCTGCATTAAAAAAAATAAGAAAAAAAAAGCAGAGGAGGAGGGAGAGGACACCTCAGTTCCTTAGCACAGGCCTTCTTTAGCTATGTGGTATGACACAGATCTTACTTTGCTCATAGATTTGAATTTTTTTGCTCAAAACTTCTTTTCATTATTAAATTGAACAAGCAGGAACTGCAAAGCTGAGCAGATGGTTTCAGGACACACGAAGTAGGTTGCCTCTTGGACAGAAAGATCATTAGGCTATGGAAAGTATTAATTAACAGTTATCATTTCTGGGAGTTCTCAGCAGCTGACATTGAAAAGATCATTAGTCTTCTACATAATATTTTTTAAAATATGTTATTTTAAAATTAAGAGTAAATTTGTCAGCCTCCAGTGAAAAATCAAGTGGAAGTAGCTGTTTTAAAAGGATGAACAGTACCATTGGAAGTCTTCACTATAGCAATCCCAAAGCAAGGTATTATGGTACAGACATTTACCCCTGTGAGGGTGATCAGAGTTTTATCAGGGAAAAAAGACATCCTTTTTCCTCCACATCAGTGCACCTGCTTCAGAGCTGATCTGATTTTTCTACAAAGCTAGCCTCTGTCCCTTGGAAAAATGCATTTATAGTGGAGGCTACAGTGCAAATCAGGGGCTGGGACACTAGAAGTGCATTCTTCTTCAGCTGGCCTCATGTTCAGAACAGATCCACAAACTCTTCAAAAAGAGGTGTTTTTTTTATTTATTAGGATGAAGAAAAAAGGAAATCAATATTAATTTACTCTAATGTTTTAAAGAAAGAGTGGAAAAGCTATTTGTGCAGAGTGGGACATTTTCCCAGTAGAGGAAAAAATATATTTTGAAAATTAAAGACTCATAGATGAATATTTAAGAAACATAAGCATAAGCCTATAAAATCTGTAACAGTTTTTTCAGATAAGATTTGTAATGGCCACTTAGGATTTCACAAGTGTGATAAAGTCTTCTGACAGAAAAAAACATAATTCAATGAGTTAGCAAAACTCAACAAACTGACTAATCCATTTAGGTCACAATGATATTTTCAAGCACATAAACTTTCCTTGTATTCAGGGGACAGCTCTTACAAATCAAACCACATTCATAAATACTGCTTGACTAATGAAGGGGGAGTGAAACAAAACCTGAAATTTATTAAGATTGAAGTTGGTAAATGCTCTCTTTTATTTTCCCTTGTGCTAACATCTTTCAGAAGTAAAGAGTGTGAAGAGAAAAGTCAGTAAGTGACTAGCATGGAGGAAGAGGGGAGAAATGAGTACTGATAGTGATTGAATTATGTTGATCACACCAGTAAAACAGCTACCAATGGCACAGGAGACCTGGGACTGTCAGCCTGGTACCATCTGGCAGCCAACATTCCAGTGCCTGACATCAAGGAGGCAATGTTAACTCCACCACGGAAAGGGGCTGTGAACTATGATCAGAGATAGAGCCCCATCAACAGACATCTATTTTCCTGCTTTGCCATAAACGTCAGTGTCCATAGACCCCTCAATTATTCAGTGTTCTGCTGAAGGTTAAAGGCTTAGAACTGATTTTATAAGGCAGCCTTGACACATATTGTTTCCCCTGACCACACACATGCACGCATACACAGGATGCAGGCTGGGAATGCCACAGTGAATAAAGATCAGCAGTAATTCATTTGCAATAATTAGAGAAAAAATGAGCAGTGCTTAAGGTGAGGAAAAAGCAACAGAATTTGTTACTTTGGAAAAGATTTTTTGAAAGCAAAAGGCTAAACACATTCAGCGGGGGTTTTTTGTTGATGTTTTTCCCATTTTCAAAACCAACATTACAATTTTATGATGCACAAAATGGAAAACTTTCAAAAATGTCAGGTTTTGAAAAAGATTACTATGAATAATGTATTTCAATACAGCTTTGTCAAACTGTTCTATAGTACATACATTTGTAATTTCTTAACACTGAATTTACTGGGAAGTGACACTACTGTGCTCATGCTGTTCACACTTGTTTACAAATAGAGGCAGTCAGGCTTTGAGCTTCAAATTCAAGTGTCCAGATACTGACGTGACTTGCCTGAAAGCACTGGCAGGAAAAGTGTGCTGTGTTAAAAATTCATAAAGAACACTGCTTTTTATTTCAAGAGTAACAGGAGCAAAAGGTTTTTGCAGTGCCCTGGGAAACAGAAAGTTCAAATATTGCGAAGTTGCAGGAGCAGATCAGAGCATGCTATTCACAGTTAAAGCCTACAAGGCAGTTCTTTATAGTGTCTTGGGTGAGACAACTGAAGGAGAACTGAACCTAAGGAGCCAATTTGCTGAGTTTTGTTCAGTCTGTAAATTGAGTAGTTTTTATTATAGAATCATGAACTGCAAGAGCTGCATATTGAGCAGTGGAAAACTGTATTTGAATCTGAGTATTTCTAGGTTATGTAAACTTATGTTTCTGTAACTCCTCCAAAATGTGAAATAGACCCATGAAAGGCTGCTACAACAGGTTAGATCTTTCAAAGTTCTGTCAACAATTATTGATTCCACAGCTGGCTACTTTTTCAGACACCTTTGTGGGAAGAAACTGTGTTCAGGCTCCAGGCTAGGAGACAGGTATGGGTTTGCTTTTTTGTTTTGTTTTTTTTTTCCTATTTAAAACTGTTTATGGGCTCAAACTTCCCCTTCAGAAATGCATGCACTCACTGAGTTAGATCTAAGAGTCTACTACCTTAGGTGTAACATTTCTTTATCTTCTTGTTCTCTTTATCCTGAAGTCTATGCTGACTGCTAACAAAAATGCTATGCATCATGTATTTTAAGATATCTTTAAATGAATATTCAGCAAAACTGCCTTGTATTTTAGACAGTTTCTGAACCAGATCCTTCTAGGAGAGACAAACAACTAGAAACACTTGTCAAATATGTTATTTCATACATTTAATTAATATCTATCAAATGTCTGTCAGATGGCTGACTGAATTCTTCGAGGAAAAATTAGTAGAGTAAAACCTCAGTTTTTGACAGTAGTCAAATTATGCAAAGGGGGTCCACCTCAAGCCTATGCACACAAATACCTACACTTTCAAGTACCAAGACAGCAGCATTATGTGAGAAGCTGTCACACTTTTGGGAGGAGGGAAATCACCATGAAGAGCCAGTACTCAAATGCACACAACATGGGGAACAAGCAGGAGGAACCAGAGATCTTTGTGCAGCCAAAGCCTCGAATCCCAGTGGGGTCACAGGAATGGGATAGGAAGGCTCCCATGACTGAAGTACTGCAGTGGGTGGTTAAGGTCCCTTAGGAAGGGCAGGCTGGGAAGGAAAGGAGAGAGAGTTGTCCTCTATGGGAAAAATTAGCAGGCACACATGGGGGTCTGCCTTAGGATGGATGGCAAGCCAGTCAAGAGCTTATGGGTCAGAGGGTAGACAAACATGGGTGATGTTGTCACGGTTATCTGCTATGGGCTCTTTCAACAGGAAACATAAGCGGATAAGTCCTTCTTAAACAGGAGGAAGTGCATATTCATATGCTTTTTTCTTCATGGGACACTTTTAACTACCCTGATATCTCCTGGTTAGGCAGTACAGCAAGCCACAAGCAGTCCAGGGAATTTGTAGAGTTGCTGATAGCTTCCTAAGACAGGTCATCAGTGTCTGGAAAAGGGTAGATTCTCTTCGGGACATGATACCTACAAACAGTAAAGTCCTTGTGGGACATGGGAAGGTCAGGGAAGGCCTTGGCTCCACTGATGAGGAGATTACAGAGTTCAGGATCCAGAGGAAGGGGAACAAGGCAGAAAATAGCATTACAGCTTTGGGTTTTAGTAGAGCAAATTTTGCCCTAGATCTGCTTGTAATGGTCCCACAGGGGACACCTGTGGGGAGGAGAGGGGTCCAGGAGAGCTTGTTGTTTTTCAGGAATCAAGTTCATCATATCCAAACTCATGAAGGGCTTTCCCCCATGACCAGAATATCAAGCAAAGGTGCCAGGAGACCAACATGGATGCACATGGGTCTCTTGAATAAACTCAGATACCAAAAGGAAATATACAGAATGTGGAAGGAGAGTGAGGTAGCCCAGGACAAATGTAGTGACACTACATCCTGGAATGAGTTTAGGAAAACCAAAACTCATCTACAGTTGGAATATAAAGCCTCAGAAGTCCCTTCCAATCTGAAATGTTCAGTGATTCTGTAATTCAGTGATTTTGTGAAATAATCATAAAAATGTCCAGTTTTTATGGACATATTCACAAACACTTCCTGGTTTGTGTTTGTGAATTTTTTTTTTTTTTTCTCTTCTTAGGTTTTTTTAGTCTTCTCATTCCTTCTCTGCCCAGTCTTGAGAAGACAAGGCTCAGGAAGGACCTCATCACTCTCTAAAATTCACTGAAAAGAGGTTGTAGTGAGGTGGGGACCTGTCCCTTATGCTGTGACTGCAGTGAGAGGACAACAGACAATAGGCCTAAGTTGAGGCAGGAGATTCAGATTAGATGTTAGGAAAAAATATTTCCATTGTGGTTAGGATTGGAATAGATTGCCCAGGGAGGTGGTAGGGTCACAATGCTCGGAGGTGTTTTTAAGAAGTGTCTGGATCTGGCACTGGATTATATGGTTTAAGGGTTTAGGGGTACAGTGATAGTGATGGGTGGGTGACTGGACTTCATGATCTTAAAGGTCTCTTCCAACCTTGATGATTCTATCATCCTGTCATGTGTTACACTATGTGTTTCTGAGTCATCTAGAACAAATACCTTGTCTACAGACATCGGCAGTCCTAAAGCTTCCTACAGGTTTCTCATGTGCTAACAGGCAGAATACTTACAACCTGGTGAATGTCAGCACCCTAATCCTTTCCAGGTGAAAATAAGTGGCATAGAGAGAATGTGAGAATCCTGTCATGAGGCATTTATGAAGAAGCTTACTATCATTCATGAGGAAGTTTCTAGGAAAGGATATTATGCTCTGATTTGTGAAGTTAATACCCAGTGGATCAGGCAAATGTACAAGACTTCAGAGCTCCATTCTTTCAATCTCAGAATCTTTAGTAAAAGGAACAGAACATCAGCAACTTTCATGCCCCCTCCTCTGTGGCAGGGCTGCTTGATATTCTCACTGGGACTCTATAGCTGCTATTATATGTTATCTTGTCCTCTTTGGCTTTTTTCTCTTTTTTTCCTTTTTTTTTTTTCAGTTAAATCAATCATTAACACCCTATGTTGAGTTTGAAGGGCATTCTTAGGATATTCTTGCAGCNTTTTTTTTTTTTTTGCTAGTTCACAGGGAAAGTAGTGGTTTTTTCCTCATCTTCTCTACCTAGAAAGAGAAAGGGTTTTGAGATGGCAGAACTTTGGGATGAAGGGAACCTTCATGTCATTTCCCACTGATAACTTAAGATGATTAACAAGTTTTTGTTTATTTGAAAAACCAGTCCATAGATTCAAATTATAATTATGTCTTGATGTACTAAAGACTTTTAGGCATATTTTGCAAATGTATCAGTATGATGAGACCGCCCACCTTGTAAACCCCAGAACAGCATGAATTTGATGCCTTTTTTCCCAATGACATGGCATATGCAAACATCTGGATTAGAAAACTGAGCATGCTCTACTCAAAAAAAAAAGGGTGACCACAAAACTTTCTCTTTATGCAAAGTGCTATGTCAATTAATCTTGCTTGGATGAAGAAGCAGTCCCCTGGGACCTCTTCTTACACACCACAACTCCATAGCTCCCATGTAATACAGACTTCCACTTCCAGCAATAGATATGCAAGAATTTTTCTCATATCTTATTCAAGCCCTTTGTTTCTCACTGCCTAGACTTCTAGTCTCTGATTTTCACTCCCACCAAAGCAAAAACCTCCACGGTTCCTGCAGCTCTGCTGCAGCTGCATGCAGATATAGCTATGACTATACAAAAGTCCTGAAGGTCATACATCACTTGAGTACAGCTTTAGTGCCTAGTAGCTTGGATTTTAATGATATCTTTATTCACCAAGAACACTGTGGAAATTCTCCTTGTTAGACACTATAACACAAAAAGTTCATCTTTTTAAAATTAGCATATGTACAAGTCAAAACTTAATCCTGAAAATGCTGCCACAATAAAGGAAAAGTGTCAAATATCTTCCAATGAGTAAAAGGTAGGAAGATGCAATTACAAAAAAAAGCCTTCTACTTATTAAATAAACAAAATAGCGTGGCATTAATTCTTGACAAATTCAGGTCTTTTATCTTTGAAGTTTACCCATTTTGAATCTGACCAGATTTTTCTACCAGGAAGACTTTATCAGGCTGTTACTAAAAGAAAACATTAAGCATGTGGTGCTCATATTCAGAAAATGCAAAACAATTTAGACAATATGTACTGCTGTATTAGTGTGTTCTTGCTCATTTATAGAATACCATTAGACAGGCTAAAATAATGGTTTAATTAATAAGAAACAGTGAGCAAACATAAGATATATCATATTCTGTATCTAGCCAAAAATCTGTCACTACTCAAAAAAGCTCTTTACTTCACTATTTTGAAAAAACCTACATGTTTTATAAGAAGTCCCTGGTGGATGAGTTGCTATGTGGGTAGATCCCTAGGACAGTAGGGAATGTGAGAAAATGGATTATAGTTGCATCTAATAGGGATTGTGGAAGAAAATGTTTTTGTTGAATTTTCTTGTGTTTCATACACTGCAACAAAACCAAATCACCTTCTTATATGAACTGTTATCACTAAGTATTCTAGATAATGACATCTTGTTGGATAGGGTAGTATTCTTTTCAGTGGTGGCTAGCAACAGGATAAGGGGCAAAAGATGCAGATTGACACACAGGATGTTCCATCTGAATGTGAGGAAAAGATTTCCTTACTGTGAGGCTGAGCACTGGAGCAGGCTGCATAGAAAGGTTGTGGAGTCTCCTTCTCTGGAGACAGTCAAAACCTACTGGGATGTGGTCCTGGGCAACCTGCTCCAGGTGAACCTGCTTTAGCAGAAGAGTTGGACTAGATAATCTACAGAGATCCCTTCCAACACCAACAATGGTACTGTGAGTCTGTGATTCTGTGATTGTGTTCTCCTCTTACTTGGCAACACAGGGGTTTGATTGGAATTTGGATATTCAGAATTCCAAAACTGGGAGTTTCCTTTTCCTTGAATTTTAAGGGGTCATTTTCAGACCTTTTCCTGTGATGAATTTTTAACCTTGAATAAATTACTACACATTTTCTGTTCAGTTTCAATATAATGCTATAGTTTCTGAAACTATTAATCAGATTTCTTTCAGCTCTTCTTATGCCTGAAAACAAACAAGACTATTTTATTTAGATTTTTTGCTTCTATTTATTCCTCTAAAGGGTTTTGACATTTGAAATATTTTCTTTTTATCTTAATGATAGCAGTGAATTTTAATAAAATTTTCATTTATGGCTTATTTAAATTCAGGGGTGATTCTGACTACCTTAATATACACTTCTAACTCTCTAGGAATAGGTCCATCCAGAATCATATCTGGTCTTGCTCCTTTTGCATATAAGAATTTTTGATTATTTATATATCAAATCATTTCCCTTTTCAGTGTTTCAGATTCTTTCTGATTTCCTATTTTCAACACCTTAATTTGCATTAAATCCACTCTGAAAATAATTCCTCCCTTATAAAATCTTTATTTGCATCTTCCATTCTACAATCTTTTTTTCAGAGCAATATAGTAAGCAAATAGGATTACCTCCCCATCCCTAGTTTCCTTGTAATTTGATAATAGAGACAACAGATAATTTATAATCTAAGAGATTTCCCATTTCAAATGATTGCCAACTACTGCTCTTAGAGGATGTATTGATTGATCACATACTTTTGTTTCTAATACCCTTTATATTCATTACAAAATATCTGAAACATACTTTTATGTTTCTACTGCAATAGGACAAGAGGCAATGGGCAGAAATTGAATTCAATTCAAGTTGCACCTGAATTCAAGGAAGAACTTTTTTACTCTGTGGGTGACCATGCTCTGAGATGGGTTGCCCAGAGACATTGCAGAGTCTGTCTCACTGGAGATGTTGCATCTGGATGCAATTCTGTGCAATGTGCTGTAGGATGACCTACTTGAGCAGGGAGTTTGGACTAGATGACCCACTGTAGTTCCTCCTAACCTTACCCATTCTGTGATAGTGTGAAATTTATTTAACCTTGAATGTTTACCTTCTAGAATTAAATAAGAATTAATGTACTGAAGATGCATGTGGAATAGCCTATTTACAACTGGCTGTACATTGTACCTATGTTCTCTTCTACAAAGATATCTGAATATAAAATGTTATTAAGAGTCAATGAAATGAAGCTTCTAAAAGACAAGTTACATCAAAGAGTGAAGAAGAACAAATCCAGTATTGTAGCATAATCCCACTATATCTCTGAGCCTGGTACTACTCACAGCTTGACTCTAGTACTAGATACTAAAAACATTTGACAAATAAGGTTTAATCAATAAATGACTCCTGCGAGGACCACAGATATTTATTTTCCTTTTGGCTATATGTTTCCTTCGTTATCGTTGATCACATTTGGCACAGCATTTGTGTCATTGCAAATACTAACTGATTATTCTTCTTTGAATATTCTGCTTCACCAGACCTGTCAGTTTCTTTTTTTTTTTTTTTTNCTTCACCACGACTGTCTTCTTTTTTTTTTTTTTTTTTTTTTTTTTTACTTCAGACACTTCTTGAGTGTTCACTAGCTTTTGAGGATGCTGATTCTAGCTTGAGTGCAGTGGGAAACATGGCAAAAATTAAATGTACTCATGAGTGTAGTAAGTTAAGAGATCTTCTTTTAGACTCAAATAGTCTGAATTTTTTCAGGGTTTTATCTAGAATTACTGCTGTATATGGACAAGAAATTAATAATTATGGATTTAGATTAATAGTTATAACCACCTGAATACTCTAAACAGACTAATATCCTCCCACACCATTACATTATAAATTGTTCATCAGATTGACTGCTTTAAGAAAAAGGAACTAAGGAAGAGCTGGAACAAAAAGAAAAATACTTGCACTTCATCTGTTTAACAACTTGCAGGTAACATCCTTTAGGAGGAATTTATCTTGCCTCTCAGGAGACCAATGCTTGATCATTAGAGCCCCAGCTGTGAATATTTTGTCATAATAATGCCCCATCTCATTATGTAATGTTAACTAGGCCCTGGATTCCGCCTTAAAATGAATCAGTTTCAGATAGGAAAAAAAAAAAAAAAATCTAAAATAGTATATTACATTGCACAGTTTCAACACCTGTCCAGTGGAACCCCTTATCATGGTTTATCATGACTTATCATGACTCCTCTCTGTCCACTTTGAAAAAACGGCTCCATGACTGCAGATTACTGCCAATGAGTGATCATTCTCCAGTCTTATCTGGCCATGTAATGAGTGCAAAGCTTCCTGAGGAAGACAAAGGTAACATTTGTATTTTTTAGTATAGTAGGGAAGAAACACATAAAATATTAAACCAGTTGGGAAACAATCAAGTAGTGTCTCCTGCACCCCTCGTCCAGAGGCTTCCACCTCCAGACACCCCTCCCTACCCCTCTTCAATACAAAAAGAAAAGAAACAAACAAACAACAGAAACTATGTGGCAGTTTTGCCTCCTACTGATAATGGGGTTTTCAACTTTCATCTTCTAATCCATCATACAGGAGTCTTCAATAAAAACACTTAGAGAAATATGGGTACATCACATTGTTGCTACTGTTGCTAAAAGTTTTTAATCTATTTGTGGCAGAGATTGTCTTCCTAGGTAAATTAACAAGATGACTTCATTACATCATCTTGCCATTGATAAGTCTTGACAAATTTGTTCTAAATTGTTTCTAGCACAAAGTGTTTGTGTTTATAGTGCCTATGTTGAGCTGAATGGTTACAGGATACCACAACTCTACCAGAATCATCAGTTCCCTCATCTCCTTCATGGTCAGATGGATTGTAAAACTCTCTAAATAGGCATCTTCTGCCTATGAGATTCAAATCATGTTCTTTTTTCAACATATGGATTCTTTCTCACATTTTGTTTATGTCTGTGTCTCAATTCAAGAGATCCCTTTCTGTGCTTTGCATGATAGAATAGCAAAAATTATCAAAATATCTTTGGTTTTCCTTTGACCTTAGGCTCCTCTCATTGAGTTTTGTGGCTGTGTTAGAATAAAAGTTTCAGCACAAGCATTTTGCAATGTTTTAGCCAATCACTGTATCGACACACACCTCTATTTCATCTTCCTCAGTAATTCTTGGCAATTTGAGCATACATTTCTGGGGTGTGTAAAAATTGTGAAATCAGATCCCAATAGTGATGCTGAAAACTAACATCTAACAATGAGGGCTAATGATCACAAATCACTTCAAAGAACAAGTAGAGTAAATTTTTATGAACCTTCAGATATCCCAGTTGCAGTTCAGTGCTCCCATTTGGAAAGACCAAGACATCTGCAGCAAGAATTGGAGAATATTACTGACTGTCTTATTGAGACAAAGTCCAAGATCACAGCTTTTATGAACAAATTAGAAGAAACTCTGCTACAGATTTGGGGTCTCACTAACAAAAGGAAAAAGGAACAGTATATAACTGTTGATGATAAAGCAATCTAAATGCTATTTATCCCCAAGCAATTTAATTTGAGGAAGCAGCAGGTAGGGTATTTTAAGTAAAGAGAAGAAAAAATTAATTCTTTTGTATAATTCTTTACTAAGACTTCATTAGAATATCAGTCTCACTTCTCATTAGCTATGTTTAGAATAGTCATTTCAATGCAAAACCAGCCTACTCAGATGATAAGGGGTTTTAGAGAACAAATCTTTAAAGAAGAGACTAGTGAAACAAAAGTTGGGGCAGGATATGATTATTTTCTATAAATATACTTATTTGATAAACACAATGAAAAGAAAGGACTGTCAAAACTAAATATGCTTGTACAAGATCAAAAGAATGTAAAAATTAGTTATGGATATATCTTCTCAGCTAATGAAAAGAACATTTCTAACCATTAGAAATTAAGTTCTTGTGTGGTTTTTTGAATGGTGAAGTGGAGGCCTGGAACACACATAAACTAATGATATGTGAAAATATCCGCTAGAATCCTTGTGGTCACCAAAATAAAAGCAAGCAATGGTAATATTGATATATTTCAAAACTATATATACACTTGTAATTTGAACAGCACACATGTTTAATAGATGTATAAAAATATATATTTTTCTACACATACATACATATATATATATATATGTATATATTTAGAAGCCTAATATTTGAAGTGTTATATATCCTCTACCTACAATAACCAAATATATTACTTGTACTTATTTTGTTTGGCTGTGACACTGTACTGAAGAGACATTCACTGAGCTGCAAAGATCTAGAAATTTCTCTTGAACTGTCAAGCACTCAACTAAAAATATCATTAAAGAATGGGATCAGCTCAAAGATCAGGGTAAATTTTCCTGTTCATTCATAAAATTTCTCCAAGATTTATTATATTCCTATTGACTTATCCTAGGACATGGCCAATCTGAGCAACACAGCAGAGCTGTTTCAGCCCTTCGTATAGTTCATCCGTGGAAATATTTAAGCACCATAACACCTTTTCAGATAGTCCATTATCAGCTTCCTTCTGTATTAGAATATGACCATTTTTTCCCTTCTCTTTCACTGTTTTCTCTTGGTCAATGTCCTTCCTTGTCGAAGTCCATCGTGAATGAAGTTTTAAGTACATAGCTCCTTGTATTTTTTATGTGTTTGATTGCTTATTTGTTTAATCAGAGCTATTTTACACCTATTGACATAAAATGTGAGGTTTAATTCCCTTACACCAATGGATATCATTTTTTCAGTCATTCCAAATATGATTAAGATCAGGTCTGGTTTTCCTATGTACTTTTAATGTGAAACTACACAGCCTGAAAGAGTTTGATTATAGCAGAAGCATGTACACCCATTCAGCTAAGTTCTGCCACCATGAGTGTATGACTGAAACAAAAGAAACTTCTCTGCAAACTATACAAGTGCACACAGAAATCTGGGAACATCAACCAACATGAGGGCCATAGCATGAAACTGAAACTGCCAGCCTTTCCAATGTCCAGGCCATAAATGTCTGCTCAATGGCCAAAATGTATCAAACTGTCAGTATGCCAATGAGAATCAGAATAAATTGTTAAAGTGTAAGCTTCAGGGTCTTGCCCCCAAAGCAAAAGGTGTCTGCAGAGAAGTTTAGCCCTGTCTGCACCAGTGTCAGTAAGCTGGGCAAGGACTCTTATTTTGAGGAAAAACTTCAACATCCATTTCAGATGCACTTAACTTGAGTGTTAAATTTTGTGTGTTTCAGAGAGAAACTTTACTCCCTGTCTTAAATAGATGTTCATTCAGTTTAAAGATCTTCTAAGACCAATGATGAGAATAATTTCCTATCAATCAGGTTTATTTTCCTTATTATTTGAGACTGTAATCCTATTAATGTCTTGTCGTTCAGAAAATCTTCTCAGGTAATAGGCACAGAATTTTCAATTTTAAAACATTTGGAAAAGATAAACAGCTAATAATGAAGAATGAGGAGAGGTAAAAAATTATTATTTTACATTAAGCATACAAGTAGAGCTGTTGCATAAAGATGAAACATGGCAGCCCAGAGAAACTTTCCAGCAGTATCAGTTGTGGCATGAATGGACTTCATGGAATGGATTATCATGGACTTGCCTTGTAACAGTGTAGGTGTTGCTCACCACGGTGAAGAAATGAGGAACAACAGGAAGAAGAAAACTTCCATACAACAGAAGAGCTCATGTGACAAAACAGACAACAAGATGTAGCCAATTATATGTACAGCTTCACAGATAACTGGTTGCTTGCTCTCTGCCTCAGGAGAGGAGTGGTGAATAGACAAAAAGAAGCCTTTTGATTTTCCTAATATGATATATGAATGTTTTGCCATTGATCCGACCAGCAGCAAGGCAGACTGCCAGTACTGCCTTACTGAGTATATGGTTCCCTGTTGAGCTATGGGAAATGGCCACCAAAAAAGTAAGAAGCGACTTGATCATGCTGTGTTTGGGCTGACTGAACAGTAACAGATACTAAACTGGGTCCTAAGAGAGCTTTAATATACTCTGAACCCAGCATATTTTGATAATAACCTCTCCGTTATATTAGTCATTAAGGAAACTTGAAAATACCAGTTCACAAACTAAACAGAATAACCCTTCTCCATTCCAGACTTTTGCTACAATTAGAGTAATTTATTTTGGGGAACTGCCAGGAAAAGATAGAGTGGGGGTAGAATTCTGAAAGAAAGCAGCAACAATTAGATCACTTCTGCCTCTCTTTACTGGGTGGGTCCTCTGAATGTCAGCCTCATTATTCTGGATGTCAATTCCAGGCAGCAGCTCCTAAATGCCGTTCCAAATGGTGGCCTAAATGGCAGTCCCTGTTGTACATTCTTTCTCCAGTAATAGTGGCAGGCTTTTGAGAATGTCTTTTAGTTCATAATAAATTTCAGGAGTGCTAGCTTGAGAACAATGTTTGAGGCTTATGCCAACACAGACTGGCAGATAAATACTTCGAATACACAATTTCATTATCGCTTCTGAAAATCCATAGCCTGCAAGGCTTGTTTGCTGGTGGGGAAAAGCTCAGATTTTCTGAGGTAACAAGGATGACTTACATAAAATTTATATAATCTCGGTGTATCAAAAGCCCCACATGGCTCTGTTCACTCTAGGCCCCTCGCAAACATGAAAGGAAGCATCTTCATTGTGGTTGCATAAAAGAAAGAATCCTTCTGTGAGGTCAGTTGGGTTCCAAAACATGGACAAATTAAGCTAACAGACAACAAATCTGTAGCAGTGCCAGGAAATCGTGTTGTAATTCTCAGTCCACAGCCACAACCACAAGAGTAATGTCCTTCTACGTTTCTGGTAGCAAAATGTGGAGGGGGAGGAGCGCAAACTCACTCACAGAATTCTCTTCCCTGTTTAACATGGATTTCATCATGCATGGAAGCAACCATTCCATTTTCTTATGTAGATTGTAGAAAACTGTTGAACTGAGCTTGCAACAAAACACTAATACAACATGTAGAGCTGGGCTGCTTGAAATTGGAGATCCAGACTTCAGGCTAATTCAAAATGCCAGCTGTTCCTTACTAGAAGATGTGTCTCAAGCACTAACAAATTTTCCTGCATCTCATTTGCTTGGAGGGACCGCCAGTACCTTCAGCTGCTGGAGGCTGATCCATGGCTGTAAAACTAACTTTTAGTCTGACAAGAGGGCAAACTCTTCCTGAAGCTATTCTTTCTGTTAGCCTAGTTAAAAGGCAGCTAAGCAGACACACTGTGTCATGGGCACTTCATAGCTGCCAGAGCTGCCTCTTCAGTGCTCAATGGTGCCAAAATCCATCCAGTTACATCTCAGTTTTCATGCATGACTGCTGTAGTAGAGGAGCTTGCAAGATGAAGGCAGAATACTCAATTGCATTTCTCCTGATCGCAATATTCCTGTTCAGGGCAGGTTTGCCATTGTTTGCCTGGGAGAAGTCCAAGGACATGTCTAGTTTTGCTCTCTTCAGATCACTGTTCCTTTCCTGCTCTGAAGCACTTGAATTAAATACATTTGTAAAATATAAAAACATCAAAGAGGATACTTTCTTTGTGTTTACATTTTTATGAAGTCCAGCTACCATAGAGGACTAAAAGATTCCACAGAGAAACACATTAATCGAGCCACGTCCTCCAGTTTGCTTCAGTTGCTTCACCTGCCAAGGCAGATTCAAGCCCAAGGCCCAACATTTTCACCCAGTGTCACTATCCTGCTGTCACACTATGGCTAAAGAAAGGAGCCACACCAGGTTACTGCCCTGGTGGTGTTCTCTACCTTTTCTCCCATAAGCTACAGAGCGAAAAAGTGAGGCTGCTTTCCCTGTCCCTCTCCTCCATACAGACAGAGATAAACACCAGTGAATGGATACATTAGCCAGTTCCAACCCCTGCTCGAGGTCTCCCACACTTCTGCAGGGGTAGTCTACATTCCCCAAATGCTGGTGACAAAGTGGACGACTCCCTGCAGTGAATGATTTCTTTGCTGTGGTTCAGAACATGGCTTCAGTGTTCTGTGCAGCATTACATTTTCAGTGGTGCAATTTTGTTTTAAGAGTTTTCTTGAGAAGCAGTGCAGAATAGAACATTTAAACTTGTATTTCATTATCCAGTGTCTCCATTAACTACACCCTTAAGCATATGCTGTGCTGTGGATGACTAATCTGTGCCTCCCTGCTAACAATAAGAAGCACCCTGAAGTCAGGAAACCCTCCGGTTGCTTTGGGCTCCAAGGGCAGGCTCCTTGAATGACTGAATGGCTCTGTGACTGGGTCATCTTTGTGTAATAAAGGTCCTCAAAAAATGTAATTGTGCCCTTAAAGCCACAAACAGGAAATAACTGAGTGGTGAATGTGGCTGTAGAGTTGCCTGCATCATCTAAATCTGGCTGTATCTGGCATTCCAGCAAAATGGCTTTGTTATATACGCTGCCAGAATGAAGCTGTGGCACCTTATTAAAAAAGGAAAAAAGGGAAAAAAAAAAAAAAAGGAAAAAAGGAGAGTGATTTCTTTCTGTGTGGACATTTATGTCTGGTTTGGCATTAGTCAACAGATTAGCATTGGTAAAATGAAGGTATGGAAACAGCCTGGTTTACTGAGGAAAGGAAGGGGTGAAGGAAGACCTGAGTTATCACCACCAACTCACCAGATAAGGGAAGTGTTTATGTTGTAAAGTTCATGTGCACCTCCAGCTTAATTTCTACTCTTCCCATCATCTCCTCCTTGGATCATGTGGTACCCCTGCAAATGGGGGACATTTTTGTGTTCTTTTGCACTTACTTAGGAATAAGTCTTCTCCCTGCAAACAGCCACAAAGTCAATGACTCTGTGCCTCTAGAAAATTTAATAATGAAAAGGACAAAAAATTGATTAGCAGTGAGCCGAAGCAAATGCAAACACAATGTAATACTCTTAAATATGTAATCACACTGTGTTTTGAGATCAACATTTTTTGTATTTTAGGGATGACTGCAGCAGTCATTAAAGGAAACAGAAAAGGTGTCACATAAAGGGAAGAATAAATGTCCACGTGTGTTTCAGTCATTTAAGCAACAGTCTCCTAAAATAAAGTTTTTTCAGAAGTTGAAATTTCTGTGGGTTCCAAATGAGAATGAAATTTACCTGGAAGATGCTGCTACACTAATGGAAGTCAGCATGACTTATCAAATCTGGTGTGAGTATTGCTATGTTTAAGTGCCATTTCAAAAGATTCATTGGCTATGTAGGCTTTTACTATCAGCATATTTATTTCACCTCCTAAATGAAATCCAATTTGAGGCTATTAATATTAATGTGCTGAGATAATTCTGATGATGAATTAATAAAACACTTGGCCTCTCAATATGCTGTTTGCTCTTACCATTTAATGATGCTCTTAACTGGAAAAAGGAAGAGATAGAGCAGACTCCAGCAGGAGCCTGAAAATTAGAAACCACTTCATTGTTTTTAGCTTGCTGCTTTAATGACAATCAATGGCATTGATTTTGGACTAGAAAAGTATTTACTAAATCTTTACCATGTGCTACAATCCCTATTTAGATTCCTTAAGCATAATCTGTATGTAACACCTGCTTAAAGTAATTCAACTATTTGATGAAAATAAAATTAAAACAATTTAATGTATTTCTGTAATTTGTTAGAGATTTGACCCTACTTCTTATGTTAGTCATAAATATTGGGTTTCATGCAAAATAATTGTCTTGCCACTGAAAGCACACCTGTACTTTAGAAAAATGAGATTACATCAACAGTCTCATTCCTTTACAAGAGTAATTTCAGTTCACTGAACATTTTAGTACAGATAAGGCTAATTCAGCTACCTTATTATGCAAGAATAGATTTCCATTTGAAGAACTGAATTCAGCTAATGTACATTATTCCCATATTAGTCAACACAGTGCAGCATAACAAAAGAAAAAAAAATGGAAATAATAAAATATTTCCACAAACAACTATTGTAAAAAATATGTGTAAACATGTATACTGTCATATTCATAATTTATATCATTTTTATTATTGATATAAGTGAATATGGAAAGAACTTAATTCTAAGTTCACATACAATTCATTATAGTTAAAATGTAAAACCTTAAAGCTAGTAGTTTTTACTTTTTAAGAAAAAATAAAAAAATTCTAATCGTGATTTCCGACAATTACAATTTCATCTGAGATTTCGGAGCTGGAAAGCCTGTCTACGAGGTGGCTTGTAGAACTCATGCAATCTAATTTTCAAAGTGAAGTGTATTTTAGAAATTCTAGAAGAATGGCAAGCCTGGAAGTGCATTTCCAATACAATTCATGTTTAAGCCTGCAGTTTTAATTCCAGCCAAATTGTCTCTCTGAAACAGGTCAGATGATACAGACTCTTTTACCTTAACTGCATTGTAGGAGTATGAAAACTATCAGGAGACCAAAAAGTACCAATTGTAGCATATTATTGTTGAAATTTATAATAATATTAATAATTAAGTTTCTGAAACAGAAAAGCTAAACAAATTACCTCAAAACTTCTTATTTCAAGAGAAAACAAACAGAGGAAATTTTCAGTTGTTCATCATTCAATTATAAAAAAATCAGTGTCTTAAAAGCTCTGTGTGAATCTAGAGAAAGTTTGCTGACATGGAAGAGAATAAAATTATGGTAACTGAGAATCAGATTTTTTTTAAATTATTTGTGGTAGGGTAACAGCATGTGGCTTTAGGTGGTAAGGGAGATGGATGGTGTCATAGAGTATCAGTCATGTACCAGCTCTCTTTTGGTGCTGCTTCTTTTGAGCAGGCCTGGAAGAAAAAGGTATATAGAAAGGCTTAATGCAACCTACACTTCATAAAATTTGCCCTCTGCTCCCATGTCTGAATAAAAAATAGGCAATGCAGGTCAACAGGCATCTCCAGGTACCAGAAAGTACCTGGAGAGTTTTTCACATGCTACAAAATTACACTGATAGTTGCCCAGCAACAATATTTGTTGGTTTTGTCTTCAATGGCCACACTAAAAGCCCAGCCAGAGGACTCCTCTTTTTTTTAACCTTTTTCTATTTTCCCCTATGTAGATGAGATGATTAATTTTTCTCAGAATTTCTAACAACATGAAAAAGACAGACCAAATATTATCCTTCCTACATGTCTTTGGCCACTGTTCTGATGATTATGATCAGCTATCATGTGTGCTTGATTTTGTGAAGTTCAGATAGATATGTCAAAACTAGATTTGTTTTGTTATTGCCTGTGTTATTCAGAACTAACATCATAACATGCAAATCAGCTTGAATAAATGATCAATGACTCTTAAATACTCATCACTATTGTGAATTATGCTTGGAATATTTTCATGACCAGACTTTGTGTGAAAATTCTGACCTGTGAGAGAAAAAGTTGTAGAATTGTTGAGTGGTTTGGGTTTGAGTAGACCTTTAAATATCATCCAGTCCAACTTCCCTGAAGTTAGCAGGGACACCTTCCATAGACCAGGTTGTTTGAAGCCCTGTCCAATCTGACTTTGAATGTTTCTGGGGCTGGAGCACCACTTCTCTGGTCAGCCTGTGCCAGTGTTTCACCACCCACCCCATGTAAATTCCTTAGATCTAATCTAAGTCAATGAGAGGAATCTGAACTCCTTTACTTTGAAGACATTTCTTAGAGACCAATTTGAAAGGCTGCTATATGCTCTTCTTTCTACTATAAATATTATATTTCTTAAAATCAGTTAATCTGGTGAAAGAGGACTGATTTTAAAACATAAAAAATGTATTTTAAAATGTCAGTAGTCTTTTAAAATCCTATTCAATTATAGTAGCCTAAAACATTGTTTTATTTCATCTGCTACTTATTTTCTTAAGTAGCTGCAGGGATGTTTCCTAATTAGATAACCTAGAGCTAAACACTGGGAGTTTCTAAGTGTTAAGTATCTTTAACTTTTGATAAAGCAAGAGCAGAGAGTGCCTCAAAGGATAGGTCAGTGCTTTTATAACATTGTGTGAGAATCAGTTTTTGTCTTGTTTTTCTTAGACATAATTTGATGTTTTACAATAGAAAAAAGTGTAAGCACACCCCAGCATATCACTTCTATCACTGGTGTGTATAAAATGCTTCCCCTATGCTTTTAAGGTGATGAAAAGGACAACTACCTTGTGTCTAAATCAGGAGAGCTTGATATGATGTCAAAGCCCTTGGCTAAACATAGATTGACTTAATTCTTTCAATAATGAACTTTGGTCCAGAGCATTTAACAACCACAAGAGGAGAAACCCAATATAAAAGAGAAAATCTCCTCATTCAGGTTATCTTGCCTCTGCTGCAGGCAAAACATAGAAATATTTTTTTAATCGAGATTCTCTGCAGCAGCCCGTTCCAAATGCCAGTATCCATCACTGATGACTGGATCAATAGCTCTGTTTTGGCCCCAGTCTCCTACGAGAGATGGCATGCCATCAGTGACAGACAAATATCACAGTTAAGCAAAGTATCCAGCCAGACCTAGTAACATTTTTATTGATTTTTGTTGTGCAAATAATGTCTTTTTGGGCTGAATAAATGGCTTTGAGCCAAACAGTCATTGTTTATGATTCCAAAATGCAATAAAGGGACAGGAAATATATTATAGCCTATGTCTCAAGGCACACAACATAATCATCCTTTGGTGGTGAAAAACTATCCAGCTGAAACCATGAGTGCATATTTATCCATGCTTAAAGGTACCTGTAGGACTTGCAAATCTTACACAAAATGTCCTGTTAGGAAACAGATGGTATTGCCCTTTAACCTATTGAATAAGTACTAGAAAACCAAGCAAAAAATAAGCACTATATTTCTTCAATCAATACAAAGAAAACACTTTATTATTTTCCCTTCAAATGAAATATCAAACTTGCTGAAATGGTATTAGGATGCCATGAAAAAGGGACAAACCAGAAAGTACCTGGAGAGTTTTTCACATGCTACAAAATTACATTGATAGTTGCCCAGCAACAATATTTGTTGGTTTTGTCTTTAAAAAAAAATCTATTATTATATTAACTATATTAACTATATATTATATTAACTATATTAAATAATATAGTTATTATTTAATAACTTAAGCTAACAATAAAAACAAACAAAAAAAAAGCCTTCTTATTGTTATATCTGCACATTAAGTCACAAACATTTTCTTCTGGGATATGTTTAATATATCCAGTGGATTTAATGAAAAATCTCACCTTAGTCCCAGCAAGTGTGCAGTGACCAGATTTTCTGGACATTCAGGTTCATAAACAAACACTCTCTCTTAATGATATTGTCAAATCACCAGTACAAATCATTAGCAGTGAAGGTCTAAGAAAAGAGCTATTCTCATAACTGCCACGCTCTATACAAGGAAATATTTTTAACAGGTTTGTTGCTTCCAATTAGCTAGAAATAAGCTGTATTAACTTGCATTATTTCAAGGCTGATAAAACTATTTTGCCCTCATTGCACAACCCTGTATTTTCATGGAAAATATAAATAATTCAAATACCTTTCAGAAAAATTCAAGAATATTTATCCTCATCTCAGAAAAGTCCATTCATCTGTAGGAAAATGCTACAGTAATCAAAAGCCACCTAAACCCCATCTCTCTCCTACATCTTTAAATTTCAAGTTTTTATTGACTCTCTTATGACAGTTTTAAATATACTTTTTGAAGGTATTTTGAGTGCAAGACAAAAGCTGTTCTAAAGAAATTATACTCAAAATCAGGGGCTTTATTTCATTAAAGTAATATTTCAAAAATAAAATTGAAGGAAGGACAATGGAAGTCAATAGGAAACTCTGAAAGGAAATATGACTGTAATAACTTATATTTGTTAATGACCTTATTATGTCTACTGTAAAACAAAACTTCTGATAAGCTTCTGAAAAAGTCTATTGCAAAATTTTTATATTCTTCAACATAAGTAAATATTCCCTTTGAATTACACAAAATCATTGCAACAAACCTGCAATCATACATCTCTGCTGTATGTCGTTTCGAAGAGTTATTCAACTTTAATCATAATGCCATTGAATTTTTCCAATTTTGGGGTGATTTAAGATTTTTCTTTTATTATTCTTTAAATTAAATTTCCCAGATTCTCAGCCCTGGAAACATTACACCTGTGATCAGAAATTTTATGTGAGAACAACTTCTTTGAGTCAGGATATCTCACAAGCCCAAAGTTATTTCCATGACTAAAGGCTCCTGACAGTAAGATGTGAAAAAGCAAAACAGAGATAAAATGAGACTTTTGACATGTCACACATAGTGCAGGATAGTCATAGATTTGGCACCTCTTTTCTCCTAGTCCACCTCATCTGGATATTCAAAAATCAGAGTAACCATTTTCTGAGGGATGACAGACTTGGTCTTCAATCCTTCACTGACTGCTGTTATTTCTTTGTACACATTACAGATCCAAATCATGAGCAATATCTTATCTCTGAACCTAAAGGGAAAAAAGTTATCATTCTTCCATTTCCTAGGGTTTAATTTATTGGACCAAAACCCCTTGTTCTTTGAACCCCTTCCTCCAGCAACAAGTACACTGAAGCATGTGTGACCCAAGTCTTCCTGAATCCACTGTTTTAGCTGTTAGCTGTGGCAATTAATTTTTGCTCCTAGAAAGGGAATAACAAAACAGAAAGGAACACCCATTGAGTGTAATTCATCTGGTCTATTTTCAAATATCTCTTTGAGCAGGAGACAGTCCTCTGACAGTGTCTGTTCCTTTCTGTTAACCACAAGAGTAGCCCAGAATTACTGGCTTAGACTTTGGTGTCTCTTCTACTTATAGATAAACAAGTTCAGTGAAACAAATCCCAGCTTTGGTCATTCAGACCATTTCAGGCTGCCAATCCTGAGCAGATGATGCTCTCTTTGACCATTAGAGCTGAACTGGACAGGATTTCAGGCATATGGCTTCTTTATACTTTCAACTTCTGTCCAGCCTGAGAAGTCTGTTTAGTTATTTGTGAGTCTTGATTTAATTTTAACCCAGAAAACTGGTACCTAATGTTAGATTTTTTGGTTTCAGATGTCCAGACATTTTGTTTAATTTGGCCTAGAGATCTGTTTGGGCTGAAATCAGTAGAAGTAATTGGACCTGTATATTGTACTGAGAACATGTACATGTCTTTCTTTTCTGAGCTTAGAGGGTTTCAGGGCACTTTATTTTGAATTTTAAACTCAACATAAATCAGAAATATTAAACCATGAGCTATGAAGCTACTGGCCCACACTTCAGTTCATGATCAGCCAGCATTTGTTCTCTGGAGTAGGTAGCCCTGATAAACTCAGCCCATTAGTGACTCATTCCTGAGCTGGAGGAGCAGGCCTATGTAAAACCCAGGATGGGTATTAAGAGATCTGTAGCTGCTCCTCCTGCAGACCTCAGGAACATATGTTCACATGCTTGACACAAACCGTCTGTGCCAATAAAACCCTGCCCATTGTCATGCTAAGGAAATTCAACCCTCCCTTCAGACTAAGCCCTGTCTGTGTCAGCTGGCCAGGCACATCTTCTCCTGGGGGAGTTGAATCCCGCCAACTGAGAACATGGTTTCCAGAGGGCAAATAAATAGGCTGTAACAGGATAGCATGTGAAATCTTCCTGCAAAGACTAGTCACCTGGGTGTTATGAACTGTGATGTGAAGATACTAGAGTGAATGTTGTTAAGAGTATGAAATCATCTTCTTTGATGAGGCTAAAAATAATGGAATAAAAATGGTTTATTCATAATCTTCTTATTACAGATTCTGTTTTCTCTTTAGGTAAGAATGTACATCCATTGCTCTCATTTCAAGGGTACAATTTAGAGTGGATTTTTTTAATAACAAACACAGAAAGGTGAAAACAAACATGCTTTACTGTCTGGCTTTTAAAGACAATGACAGCTGCGGCCAGACTGATCTCATCACCCCATCGGCAATATTTTTATAGCAGTTAGAGTAATGGTAAGACAGAGACTCTCACACTTGCATTTATCCAACTGTTTTCTTTTCTGGTCCTTCTCTGGTGATATATAATTTTCTGATCTGTTTTTCACATGAAATTTTCTATCCATAGTCTCTATCCATAGCTAAGTTACTGGGAGTATTTTCCTGACACTTGGAGGTGTGTGAATTATGGCCTTGCATTGAACTTTTCTTCTTGGACAGAGAGAAAGGCTGATGGGGAGAAAGGGTAGGCTTAGGTATGTGCAAACATGATGCCTGCTCAGATGCATTTACCCAACACAGGCCTGGATATGGAGCATAAGATTTGCATGAGAAAGGCTTCCCGGAGGAAACAGCATGAGCCAGTGGACAGGCTCCTGACAAAGCAGTCCAGATGTCTTGTGATCCATCTCCAGTTTTCTCTACATTGCCATGTGATCTTGGGAAAGCTGCTTTCCCTGTGGGTCTTAATTTCACAATCTGAAGATGTTTAGAGGGGTTCCTAACCTACAATGTGATTTCAAATATTTCTGAAATGCCCATTTCAAGCAACTACAGTGCCCACAAATCTAACTCACTAATAATAACACGTTTAAGAGGGAACAAAGGGTCACCTATTACATGTTTGGGAGGCAAATCTCCAGCTTGATACCTCTTCTTTTCCCTTATCAGCAACATCTCTTTGCTTTTTCTATTTCACTGAATATACTTGATACAGGAATTTTTCTCATTACCAAAAATATTAACAACAGATTTTAAAATACTGTACTAGGAAGAGGAGAAAAGTGAGATTTCTATGTCATGTACTGTGATTTTGTCTTCAGAACTTCTGAATAAGTTTTTCTTTGAAAAGTACAACCAGACTTAGGCAATATTTCAGCCTAAACAAGCTGCAGCAATTTTTATTAAAAGGAACAATCTCTGTAAAACACCATGGACTGAAACACAGTAGCTCACAACTGTGCCTACTCTATTGCATCTGTATTGTAAGAAAGATGTGATTATAGTTTATGTAAGCATATGAAAACTATCATACTCACAGTGAACATCACAAACAAAGGACACAAACCAGAAGAAGAGAATTGAAGTAGCAGCAGTATTACTTATTAGTGCACAGCTTTTGGAAAGTCTCTGGCCGACCAAGGTGCAATAAGGTCCACACTGTTTCGTGTCGTCAGTGATGCAACAGGTAGAATAGATAAACTTCTTGCTGGGCTGAATAAATCCACTATGAGCTACAGGTTCATAGCCTGTAAACTGCATGGCTTCTCCCAGTATTAGGACATTTCAGGGACGTTTAAATGTCAGTTGAGGAAGTCCTGAACTTTACAGGGAAACCGTCTCAGTGACTTTGGTTTCTTCTGATGCTCAGGGAAAGAGACTTAATTAGACCAGCAATACACGCACATTCTTGTGTATGAGGGAGAGTTCCATCTCCACACTTCTTAACTATTTAAGCCATGCTGAAGTACTCAGTCATTTGATCTCAGTATCATCTGGGGACCAGCTGTCCTGCCAGCTCTCCCACTCCCCATGTGGTCTCTGCACCCCATATGTTTCCGGCCCTTTTTCCCACATGCCTTGATCTCCCTGTATCTACCAGATAACCAGATTTCAGTACCCTTGCTTACCTTACAAGTTATAAGTTATGGTCCAAATTTTATCCTTAGCAGGTAGCTGGCCAAGCTTGGCACCTGTTTTCTGTGGCGTTACAACAAAAGTAGCATTTCTGGAAAGTTCCTGTGTTGTTTGATAAAATAAATCAAAAATGCGAAAGATGAAAAAAATCAGAGGATAGAGGATTTTTGATCATCCTGATAATATACCTATTGCCTTGATATTGAGGAAGATATGTTCTTTGAGGGCCAGTGACTCTTTCCAAAAATATTCTGCTGACAGAGGAAGGTTGGTCACCAGACAGAGTCAGTTCTTTATCTCTTTCTCTCTTCTTCCTCTTCAGTAATGTTGAGGTCTATGTAGGTGTTACAACCACTCTCTGCTGTTGGAGTCCAGTCTTCATTATAATCTTAATATCATAATATATAATTCAATATAATATTGTATCTGATTATATCTGTTTGACTTTAGACATCCTCCTCTATTCTATCATCCTTTTTCAAAGGCTTTATGATAATTTAAGATTTATCTAGTAATATAAACTATGTTGTACTGTTTCCAAACACTTCTTGTACTCTGTTATATTTTAAAAATTGCATTTTATGCATCCTGTAATCAATCATAAGTATATATGTCTTCACTATGAGCCAAATTTAGAATGTCACTTTGAGTTGATTACACTTAAGGTAGAAACAAGGCTCATACTACCTAGTTCACTTCTGAGCTCTGAACAGCACATCTTGAGAGGTAGAAACAATAATGTTTTGCTAGGGTAACACTCCATTGGCTTCTCAGCAGCATTTCTTAATGGAGAGCAGCTACTCACAAAATGCTTTCAAAAATACACACAGCATTGCAAGTTATTTCTGCACAGTCTTTTTTATTTGCAGATAAGCATATTCTCTCTTTATATCAATCTAATGTTAATGCATGACCACACTTTTCAACCAGGAATTTTGCTTTGAGCTGAGAAAGTTGTAGCAACCCTAGTAAAGCAGCCACCTACATGAGTGAAATTCTTTAAAAAATTTGTTATTATAGCCAATATAGCCAATATCTGAAAAATGTTTCCGGCACCATGTAACTCTACCATTCAGGATTAGATCCTGAGATAGTAAGGCATCAAGAGGATTCATAATTTCAAGCATGGCAGAGGTCCACTTACTGCAGTATACTGGTGCCTCTTTTCATATTGGGACTTGTACCCTCACATAAATAACTAAAGCAGACCCAGGTGAAAAAATCTCACAGTGAAACTGAGGGAGAGAAATCTTGATCTCAGAGTGTTGCACAAGTTTGATGAGGCTTTTGGGACATGAGGATAATCAAGCATTGCAACAGGTTGTCAAGACAGTCCAGTCTGTTTCCATCTATGGAGGATTTCAACACCAGAGTAGATAAAACCCTGAGAAACCTGGTCTAAAACCCTGAGAAACCTTGTAGCATGCCATGCTTTGATCAAGGGGTTGTACAGTAGACCTTACTAAGACATTTACAACCTTACAACAGATTATCCCTATGGCCTTATGAACATAAGGATAAAAAAATTCAAAAATCAAAACATTAAATTGCATTAATTTACCTGTGGTTTTAATTCTCACATACAATAATATTACCATAATTTTTAAAAATATATGAAAAGGAACCATGTATAAGATTGACCTAATACATTTGGGTCCCAACTGATGGTATTTTTTGCCTGATGGTTCTCTGTCATCTACCTTATGATTATTGCTAATAAGCATACTGTTTTCAAAAACACAAATCAACTGGAAGGTATGATCAATGTCTTTAGTTCCTGATGATGGTCATATCAGTATAATAAAGGAACATAAGAATATGATCCTTATGTTATATTAGACATATGGGCCCAAACAAAAGTTGTCTAAGGTATTTCAGCAGCATATAGCTGGATGTGTACCTGAAGAGGTTTTCTAAATGGGTTTCTCTGACTGTGCTCCTTCACTTATGTAAATACTGAGAGGCATTGCTTGTTCATGTAGCAAAATATACTTTCCTAGTTCCTTTGTTTCTTGGTTGTAACACAAGTAAAATGGCAGAAAATATCATTTTTCAGAACAGAAAAGGACTTAAGCACTGAGAGGGACTTGAAAAAATTTAAAAGCACTTTACAAAACTATTGCAATGATATTGTCATAGTAACCTATTCCTCCTGGACTGTGATTATAGGAATCAGGGAGCGAGCAAAGCAGTCGTGAGGATTTTTCTGGGTTATCTGGCTTTGAAAGGATCATGTTCAAACCCTGAAAAGATAAAAGAGAGACTATACAGAATGTAAGCTGGACCGTTAAACATTTCCATATGACAAACTCCTCTCCTGAGATCTGACCTGCCTGTAGATTCCCCAGTTTGCAGATCTAAAGGAACCAGGCCCACCCGCGCCTGCTCTAAAGAGAAGAAGCTGGGCCTGACTAGCTTTTGAAAACTACTTTAAAATTCTCGCCAGAAAATACCTCAATAAAAAGGAAGATATATCCATAAAGCATTCAAAAGAAAATCCCATGAACCAGGATTTTTAGAAAGTAACTCGTCTAAAAGTGATTGTAAAAACAATATCCCATGTAGGCATTTATGAAAGAAATAGCTGCCTTCCATAGAAGACATTTCTTTTTCCTACAGATTATTGGTAAATTATGTCCTTGGGCAGAAATCCTGACATTTATGCTCATGCATAACTCCAAGCACATGGCTAGTTTCATAAACCACAATGGAACTATCTGCATTCCTAAAGTTAAACATATGTATAAGTATTTGCAGAATTGAGATCCGAAGTCCTAAATCGAAACTTTATCTGCCAGCAATAATTATGCTGATGAAGCAGAAAATTGGAGGCATGAGTGAGTGTTTCCCCACTATACCTTCAACATGTCCACAGGTATTAGAACTTGATCTCACCTTCCCATGGTGACAAGAAGGCCTTAGGTAAATCACAGGAAAACTTGGGTTTCCACTGCCACTCAGGACACTCCTAGTTGCATGCCTACCTATAGCAGCTAGTGACAGAGCACACTTTCCAGCTGCCATTGCACATTGCACCTGCCCAGGTCACTTGGTCATGTGGGTAATGTCAGGCAATAATGTAGTTCAAGGTCATTCCAGAAAGCCTGTGACATGTATGACAGGACCAAGTGGGATCTTCAGGCAGCCTAAAATCAGTCTGCTCTTCAAACAAAACAGACACCTTCAGCAAAGCTACAAGTATCTCTCTCACAGAAGAAAATATTGGTACTGCTGGACTGTACTTCTAAAGAGCAAATAATCAATGCAACACCATAATTCTAGGAACAAGGCTATCAAACTGATAATTTTAATCAATTAGCAAAGTACAATCAGGCACCCAGATTGAGTGAACAGCCATCATATAAATACAGATGTGAAATCCTTTCTAACATTAATATAAGTAAAGTTCAAATCCTCCCCTTAACTTCTGACACTCAAAATACATGGGTGCATACATCTTAGGAAAGCCTATCACTTAACCACTTAGAATCTATTCTTAGCAGATGAAGAACAGCTTCTCTGGAAAGTTTCCCATGTAGATTCTTTATAACTGTTGTAAACCCTCTCGAAGCACTCATTTCTCATTATGAATTTCCTGTTAGTCAAAAAAAAATAATAATATTGTTAGTCATCTAGATCGCTGCATCTAGTGAATGAAAAAAAGTCACTGGCTATTCTGATCAGCTAGCTTTTTTTTGTAATCTTAATTGGTAGTGATCTGTTCTGTATTTGGGAATGCTTATGCTGTCTGGAAACCTAGCCACAGGTTGTCCTTTAGCTTAGCTTGATACATTGCTGTCAGAAAGCCCATCTCAAAGGTATATCTACCTAAAGAAATTACTCTCTATAGTAATCAATCTGAGGTTCTAAAAATCTTCTTTTGCTTACCATATATATATTGCTTAACCAAAAAAATTTTCACTTTTGCCAATTATTCTTAGCAAGAGAAATGGACTAGTTTCTTTTCTTCTACAACTTTGCTTTTCTCTCTTTCTAATGCTATTTACCCTCTCATAAGGAATTGTCCTCAGGTAGTCCATGTGTTTGTTGTTTGTCCTTCAGCTGTTTGTTGTGTGGGTACTTCTTACCTGCAGCTTCTCACATCTTTTTCCCTTTGATGGTCCCATTGTTTACATATGTATATAAAGTCCTTTTACATTGTGCCTGGCTATGCCATCAGAGTTTTCTAAAATATTTGTATCCTTTTGCTATTTAAAATATGTTATTATGCTTAGATTTAACTAACCATTATTAATTATTAATTAATAGGTATAATTTCTAATTGCACAGATCTCTGCTTTGGCTTCAGAGCTCATCTTAAAAAGAGGAGACTGAGATAACTTGGCAGAGAACCTGACAAAAAAAAGGTGGTGAAGGGCTGTCTGTTAGTGATGGTCATGAGATTCTGGAAGTGCCTTTTAGCAGAGGAAATTTAGGGAGGAAAAAAGGCATGTAATTTTTAGGTGGATCTGATCAGTTTGTCCTATTTTTGAATGGAGCAATATGTTGTGATTTCTGCTGTGGCAGACAAACAGGTATGGTAACTCAGTTCAAGTTCTATAATCTTGTGTTCTCCTTCCATATGCTGATTGATGATTAAATCACCCAAGGGAGGAGAGAATTAATAGTCCATGCAAATAGAAACTACTGCAGTGACCTGCCATTATGCACATCCAGCACAGAATACAGTTCTTCTGGATCCCTTTGTGACTAAACCATTCACAACCTGCTCCTGCTTTTGTGAGGAGTCAATGAGCATTTAATGAGAAACTTCAGGCTCTGTAGCCTTGAACAGGAACTGCACTCTTCTTCTCAGGATTTGGGCCTGGATTTTCATTTCTATCCTATCAGCCTTAGAACTGAGACACTGCGTGACGATTTTGGAAGTATTATCTACTTGGTCAAATTAGGATGACAGTTCAATATTTCTGAAAAGGGGAATCTTGAACAATCCAATAGGAAAATAGAATTCATCCTCTATCTTTCACTTCTTAATATTGCGGTAGGAAACTAGAAAACACGGTACCCACTTTATACCTTACCAGCAGCTACTCAGTCAAAGCAGAATTCATAGCAGATAGAGACAAATCATCTGATGGCAGAGTTTAAAAGAAACCTGTTACTATGACAACAGATAGGGTCAGATAACAAAATGAACAGACACTTTTGATCTTCAAAAAATTCTTTTTCCTTTGCTCTCTCCTGTGTTATCTGGACCACTCCATCAAACACCTAGCAGATAACAGAGTTGAAAACTCAATCGACCTTCAAGGAAGACCAGAGAAGTTGGAAAGTCTATGGAAAGGTTACTATTGCAGTGGAAATGCTTATGATTATATTTTCTCTGTGTATGTGCATGTGCATGTGTATTTTACCAAAGTAACAGAGTACTGTTCAAAGGGCTCTACAAAAGCCTCTAACGTTGCACAGCTGAGAATTTTTTTTTATTTAATGCCATTCAAAGAAAGAAAACAGAATATAATGTGATTTGAAATTATCTGCTATATATTCATGTTGTACAGTTAGCATATTGTGAATGTAAAGAAATATTTAAACACTTTCAGGTTTTGGAGAAGAATTTATTGTGCATGCTGTACTACCTAATGTTACTTTTCTTGTGCTATTGAAGCTAGAAAAATGCCTCTGAATATGAAGCCCTAAAAATATTACCATGCCATATTTTAGTATTATTTTAGAGTATTTCAAAGATTTATATATTGATAAAAAGCTGTGTGTTACATACTGATGAGTTGGGAAGAGAAACAAAGCACCATACCACCACCACTAATTAAAGGAAAAATGCTTCCTCACCATCTGAGGCTAGTGAAGAATTAATCTTTCAGTGCACAACTTAAAAAGTGTGTAGGGTATGGCACTTCCTATATGTAGTAGTCCTGCTGTCCTAAAGGGATGTCTCTGCTCAGGAACTGGCTTATGTAGATGAACCTGGTTTTGGCCAGGGTTTCTACTCCAAGTTTATTTTTCAGTCCTCTCCCATACAGTAGTGCCACTGAATGGTTCAGAGAGACGATGACAGCTCCAGAAATTGTGTTGATTAAAGCTAAGTATGAAAGATCTGCAGTATTGCATGTTGTGGGTCAGGAATCTCTCCTGATCCCTCTGGTCCTTAATCATCGATGGTGCACATGTAGTATATTATATTTACCATGTGCACCAGAGGAAATGTTTGTCCTGCACAAAAACAAAAGTTGTGTGAAAATTTCCCAGCCCCGATTTCTCTGACTTTCACACAAAACCAACTGATTCAACTACCAGTTAAATTTCCAGTCATCAAAAAAAATAAAAAAAGACTTGGTGTTATGCTGTTACAGAAATTGCACTGCTGCTTTCAATGTTGTCAACAGTGAAAGACAAATAACCACCATTGTCACTTTAATGAAACTGAACATTTGTTCTTTGTGTTTTCATCAAGAAAGATAAAATCTCTAATTGATCAAAATCTATATTTAAAAAATATTAATTTCGCTTGACAAGGCAAGACAAGATTTTTTTCATTTTAGCTGATTCTACACTAGCACCCAAAAAAAGGCTCTGATTCTACAATTCCATGAAATAATTTCACACTTCATAAATTGCACAATCTTTTGTTTCATGACTAAACTTTCAAAATAAGTATTTTCAAAATATTTTTCTAATGTTTTTCTATAGCTACCAGAAAAGAAAACAAAAGTTCATGTCGTCATTACATACAGTTGTGTTGACTTCATTTTTCAGCCAAACTTGTATTTAAAATTTGGAACCTAAAATGTTTCAGCAATTTCTTATTCACTGTGTATTGTGTCTTGATCATACCAATAAGTGTGGGAGTTTGCTTGGCTTTCAGTTTTAGCACCTTTAGTTGTCAAAATGAATCTCTGTATTTTTATTTAACTTAACTGACTGCAAATATCATGCACATATAGCTTATGGCCACAATTGTAATGGATAAAAAGAACAAAAAGTGCTGTGCAACAAACATTATACAGTACTACTCATTTGCTGTAAAATAATCCACTACCGATAACCCTTGCATGAAAATAGTAGAACAAAGCAAGAAATAGACATGTCCCATGAATGATTACATGGCTTTACTATTAGGTGATCTTTGAACTCTTCAAACCTGAAGGGACTCTTCTGTTCTCAGTGAAATGGTGTCAAAAGCAAAAAGAAAAACCATTTGCATTCCTTCCAAAAGTATAACCATAGTTTGAAGTAGTGGGGAGGAAGAAAAGAGCCTTAGGAAATTTTGCAAAGATAGTACTATCATGCTAACATCTGTTTACCCCATAAAAGTATTGCCCTGTTGTCGTATTGCAGATTTAAAAAGTTAGGTTGAGGCAGCTTTGAATTTTTGAATGGAAACACATTGTACACATCTCTCTCTTCACCACTAAAGTGTGATGACATGCTATAGCAGTCATAGCTTTAACATAGTAGATATTTAAAATGTGGTTCTTTGTTTGCTTATTTTTTGTAAATTTTTAATTCCAGTTTTCAAAACTTTCCTTTTAATTCCTTACAATTTCCTTGACAATTTGTAACTAAGACTGTGAGGCATTTCTTTTTTTCTAGAAGTGAAAACCCAGTATTTATATAACAACTTATGTTCAGGTAAGGTTTCAGCAGAAGCATTACACATTTGTCAACAATGGAGAAAAAGACTGTTTATCAAAGTCATCTGACTCCTATATCAAGACTTTCATAAGACTCCTCATGCAGGCCTTGCAAAATTAATGGGCTTTATATTTTACTGCTGGAATATTTTACCTGGTATCTCCCATAAACCAGACACCATTAGAAAACAAAGAAGCCAAAGCAGACAGAATATAATGTAGTGTCAGCAAAAATGGAAATTCTTATTTATGTATTTATTTAGCAGTTGCATAATACAGTTGAGTGATTCTGAACTGTTTCCTGTGCTGGCCTGCTACCTCATGTAAAGAGGAACTTACATTCTGGAAACCTGCAGCCTCTTCTATTCAGCATCCAGACTGTACCCTTTACAGTGATTTTCTGAGACATATAACCTTTCTGTTCGGTCCTACAGTGTTGGCAATGGAAAGATGCTCAGAAACATGGTGGGCCACACAGTCCCACCAGGGAAACTGCTGCATGGGAGAGACATGGAGACAGAAATCATTTCCAGGAAATGCAGTTTGATGAACTGATTTGGAGGTCAGTAATTGTCCCTCCTCTAATTAAAATGCATATAAAATGCGTTGTACCAGTATCTCAAAACTATAAGATGCATACCTGTAAAAAAACCCTAAAACCAACAAAAACCATCAGACAACTATTCAAGTGTCTGTATACATTCCAAATTATTCTTAAACATCAATGAGTTGGCACTATACAGCAAGTGGGGATACTAATAAATGAATATTTATAGAAGGACCCAGGGCATGGGCTTGGGAGTCCATCTCTCATCTGCTCATATAGCAGACTGCAGGATAGAAACAGCTGCTGAAACTCTTCCTCCCTTCAGGTCTTCTCTTCAAGTCACTCAGCCCCTCTGTTGTGGAGACAGCAAGATCACCAGTTTGTGATTATTACTGGAAACTGGACTTGGATGTGGAAGGCCTTTTGCTCAGGTCACTTGAAGAGTGGCCAGTCACTTCCAGCTGTCATTCACCTGATCTTGAGGTGAACCAGAAACAAAGCAATCTATCCTAGATGATTTTCAAAGGACATGTGCTATATCTAAGGAAGAAAAAAGTATTATTAGAGGAAAAAAAATTATATATGCTACATATTATGTACTTCATCAATGTATCTGTCTCAAGCTCAAAAAAAAAGTCCAGTCCCCTTTTTAACTCTATTTATATGGGAAAAGCAATTTCTGATTTCAGACGAAAAATGTCTCCAGATAGTGAGTGTACTTGTAACACTTGCTAATTTTTCCTTTATTATTCTTCCGTTTAAGAAAACCCTTAGGAGAAATGATTTTTAGATAATTTCACAAAGTTCTGGTTTCAAAAAACCTGTAAAGGGCTACTGCTCATCAGCTATTCAACTTGTCTTTTTAACAAAATAAAAATGTGCAGGTGAGTATTGTACTGTATGTCAATAACTGGGAAAAAAAAAAGAAGTTAAAGCAAGCTAAATAATTGCCTAACAGTACTTGTGCTAATGACCATGAACTTCTACTATGTTAATTTTTCTCTGCACTTTTAATTACAGATCAATAATACTTTGCAGTTGACATTTAAAAATGCTGAACTGCATGTAGGAACACGGGCTGAATAAAAAAAATACAATGTGGTACTGAATTTGCCAAATCAATAAACTTTGCCATTTAACAAACAGTAGCATGTAAACAGTCACCAAAATTAGCAAGTGTAAAAGACTATGCTTCAAGTGCTTAATTATTTTTTAATAACACTAAGCTTCAGTTCATTGACAAATTCCACTGCTGTGTAAACCGCCAATTCCATTGCTTGTTTGCGTATCTTTCCATGATTTGATCTTCGCTCAAGGAAAGCTAAACAGCACCCACACTTTCTCTTTAGAAAATAAAGTTCTTAAAGATCAAAAGGTGAATAACATAAGTTAACAAGTTTTGGCTTACCTTTCCTTACTTAGATAAATGATCTTTTTTTCCTTTTAAAATGCCTTATTGTGACAAGTACATTTAATAAATAGGATCATGGCATTAAACAGTAGTTACATATGAGGATATCAATACAATATCAATGATTCTGTTTGAAAAAAAAAGGCTAAAATCAATAAAATGCAATTTCATTTCCTATAATACTTCCTATATGCTAAGAGAAGCATAAAGAAGTAATTTTTTTCAATATTCTGAACTCTTCAGAATGCTTTTTTAATTTACTCTTTTTTCTTTTCTTTTTACTTCACTTTTATTTTCCTCCTCTCAGATTTTCTTTTCACTGCAGCAGTAGGCTGAATTTTCAGTAAGCATTGTTGCTACCTGATTCCCATAGACACAAAAACATTTCTAACCATGTTGAATGGGTTTTTAAGTCAGGAGTATGGAAGGATACATAAGTGAGACTGAAACTAGTAGGTCAGTGATTCTGTCTTGCTAATTTGTGCCTAATAAGTTTGAGTGCTCTTTTACTGTTTCAGTTTTCTGGCATGTGCTAAGATTTTTGAGTTGAACAGGGGTAGCTAAAGCTAAGGTTGCAATTAGGATCACCAGTTCATTAATTTCTACAATATTATATAAAACATGTCACTCCTCCACAGTTCCAATCTAAATGATCATTGTAATGACAGATACTACAACAGAAATGTTCTTCTTTTGCTACTGTATAAGATATGGCAGACATTCTGACACCAAAGCTGGATATAACATGGAAAATCCGGCACATGTAAAGTGTTACATTGTCAAAAAAAAAAAATGTTGAATGAGGACACACAAAAAAAAATAGGATTCCACAAGTGTCTTGTTTGTCCTGCATCCAGATTTGGAGGAAGAAATAGATGCCAGGAGCAGGTGATTGGGGCCTTCTGTCATCTGCCTGTACTCCAACTCATCAACTAGTACAGTGATTAGTATTTTATTGAGAAGACCAAATATCTGTACTTTTGGTATCAGGCTGGTCTATCCTAGAGTATAGAAAAAAATAATTTAAAGGAGAAAAAAAAAGGGTTTTCCATTGGTAAAACATTTCAGCAGATTATTACCTACAAGCTCTTGTTGTTTACTTTCTAGAACTCTCAATCCGAGCTGAAAAGATCCAAAAAATTGCCTCATTAAGACAGCTGTTGCATATTTTTAAATTTAGAACTCAATTTCCAACTGTTATTGACATTAAAGAGCACTTAGTCTTGTAAGTGGTTCAGGTTAGGACCCCTTTAAATCAATGGATTTACTATTTCCTAGCAGGGTTGACATAGTGTCTACATAGTTCCTAGAGCTGACTTAGCAAAATCTGCTTAGGAGATTTTACACAAAAGTAACTCTTACAAAACACACTGAGTGAATAGACTTTCTCTCTATGGAATTTTCCCTGTGTGACATCACAGAGTGGTGTCAGTGGCACCATGCAGCCTAAGAGTGGAAAGGAGAAAGAAATGTGCTTGGAAAGGTGGAACTAAGGAGTGTCCATCAGAGCTGCTTTCACTTTCAGGACTTTGTACTGCTATTTTCACTTTCAGGACTTTATGCTGCAGTATACTGCAGTATCAGGTGGCCATAGAATTGAGATTGACATCGTTTCTAAGTGTTGGTGGCCTGGTCTGCACACCAGTAGGTAGTGTTCCTAGGCATGCCTGTCCCAAGGTAAGCCTGTCCCTATTTCTGCTGAAGGACTCCCAAGCACAAGTACAGTCTGGGTGGAGAATGGATTGAGACAAGCCCTGGGGAGAAGTACGTGGGGATGGAGGTCAACAAGTAGCTCAATATGTCTCAGCACTGTACACCTGCATCCCAGAAAAACAAGTGTATCCTGGGCTGCATCAAAGGAAACATAGGCAGAAGCATGAGGGAGGTGATTCTGCACCTCTACTCTGTCCCTATGAAACCCCACCTGGAGTACTGCATCCAGCTCTAGAGCCCCCAACATAAGGAAGACATGAACCTGTTGTAAGGAGCCCAGAGGGACACTAAATTGTTCACAGGGCCTGAGGCAAACACCTCTCCTTTGAAGACAGACTGAGAGCACTGGGGCTGTTCAGCCTTGAAAAGAGAAGACTCTGGACAGACCTAAGAGCACCTTCCAATATCTAAAGGGGCTTTTCACAAGGGCATGCAGTAGCAGGGTAAGGTGGAATGGCTTAGAAGCTGAAGGAGGGTATATTTAGATTAGATATTAGAAAAAAATTCTTTACTGTGAGAGTGGTAAGATACTGGAACAAGTTGACAAGAGAAGCAGTGGGTGTCCCATCCCTGTAAGTTTTCAAGGCCAGGTTGGATGGAACTCTGAGCAATGTGGAACTTGGAGCAAGTGGCAGCAAAGCAGAGCCTGATGTGCCAGAAAAAACTCCCACTTATGTTATCAGTACATCTTAGAAGGAAGATGTAGAGGGCTGACTCTGGCTGGATGCCAGACACTGACCAAAGTCACTCCATCACTCAGCACCACAACTGGACAGGGCAGAGAAAATGTAACCAAGGGTTCATGAACTGAAATAAGGTTTGGGAGAGATCACTCACCAAATACCATTGCAGGCAAAACAGACTTGAACTGGAGATATTAATTGAACTTATTAGCAAAAAAATCAGGGTAATGAGAAATTAATAAATCTTAAAAACACCTTCTCCCCCCCCTCCCTCCTCCTTCCCAAGTTCTATGTCTTCCCTCCCTGCAGTGCAGGAATACAGGGAATGCAGGTTATGATGAGCTCCTCACACGTTGTTTCTGCTGTTGCTCAGGGAGGGGAGTCCTTCCCCTGCTCCTGTGTGGGACAGTCTTCTGACACAGAAGACAGTCCTCCATGAACTTTTCCAATATGAGTCCATCCCATGGACAACATTCTCCATGAACTGCTGCAGTGTGGGTCACTGTTCCACAAGGCGCAGTCTTTCAGGTACATTGGATAAGCCAGTGGTAGGACACCAGTTGTTCTGCTCATCTAGAAGTCAAGAGAATTGCCACATGTGCTATCATTACTCAGTGCCTGTGGTCCCAAAGTTCCCTAAGAGCTTTGAGTTCAGGGGCACTCCAGGCACCCAGAGCCTAGTGTACTGCACGCTTTTGACAGTCTGCACTGCGACTTAACGCAAGATATGTCTCATCTTCCCCCTGGGTGAGATTCATTTAAACACTTGCAGGAGCATCCCAGAGCTGTGGGAGGTAGGAATCCTGGCTGCACACTCTGCTGTCATTCCTGGGGCCAATGGGACAGTCAGTCTCAGAGTCCTGTGATCCATTTATTATTCTAACTAATGCTACATGTCGTTTCCTGCATTTTCTTCCTTGAAGAGAGGTAATTTCGGTGTCCTTTGTCTCTATGAGCATTATTTTCTCTAGAACTAGCAAATAATCAGCATCAGATTTCTAAACAACAGCTTTCAGGAGATTATCCTAAAACAGATAAGCAGCTGAGTTTGATCCTGAGTTTGCCAGAAAAGATAGCAGATAATGCAGACTCATCAGCTGTATCTCAGCAGTCATGGTACAGAATGTTCATACTAGGTGTTGTCAGATCCTAAGACACTGGAAAAATGGATTGGGCTTGTGGTGAAACTGCTGCAGTGAATTTCCAAATACATTGCTCAAAATACGTCATTGTCCAAATACAGCAAAATAAGAAGAAATTTCTGGCCTGCATATATGATTTAAAAATTATTGGTTTTCATCTCTTTCATATGGAAGAACTCCTGCTCAAAGACTGGCAACACATTCTGCAACAAACGTCCCTTACAAACTGTCTTAATGATAGGCATGCTATTCTCCACTTTTTGCTGTAATCCAAGCTAGAAAACAATGTGTTCTTGTTCTTCAAATTTGTTGGGTTTATACACAATCATCTAGGATCCTGTACACCCCTCTATACCTGCAGACCTCATCATCCTTTGTACCAAATCAAACCTGAATCTCAGCCAAAAAAAGAGGAAGGGGATTTAAAGATCGGAGTATGCCATTACAGCAGCCTCTTTTGGCTTTCCTGAATAACATAAGCCTGAGATTTCTGCTAAAGGTTTCCAATATGAATTCCACATATTATAATTAGAACATGCATTTTATACAGTCACCAACTTTTTAAAACTTCAAGTAATGCAGAAGCCATCACTTAAATCAACAAGTTGTGTTGATAGTCCTCACCATTAAAAATATGCACTTTATCTGAATTTTTTTCTCTTTAACCTCCAACTGAAAGTCCATCATACTTTCTCAAGCTAGATGAAGGACCCTTCCATCTGAAATATTTTCAACTACACATAAATTAAAGAAGCATAGTAACTCAACTTTTTATCAGAAAAACAAAACAGATTGACTTCTCTAGTCTATCCCTTAATGCACTTCTCTAGATTAGGAATTATTACTATTGCATCCTTCTGAATCCTTTGAGGTGAAAGTAGCTCAGTTCTGGTGTTAGTGGATATTCTATCAGGTCTGCTATAACACATATATTAATGATTTGTTTACCTAAAATAATATGAAAAAAGACTCTTCAGAACATAACTGTGGTAAAATTTATAGTGCTTTTCTTAATCTATGTTTGTGACTTGTAAAACACAAGATTAATTAATATGCAATATGAACAGTCTTGTCTTAATACACTCACTTATACATTCAAATGAATGAGCAGTATTTTCTCACTTTAAGAACATCTTTCCAAAAGATTTTGACTAATTTTATGAAACATTCATTTATGTTTATAATTATTTAAGTGATAATATTTAAGTTAAATATTTAAGTTAAGTTTGCAGTTACTAACTTCTAGATTCCTGGAATCAGAGCTACTTATTTTAAGGGCTTTGTAACAATGTGTGTGTCACTCGTTGAACCAACTTTTTTGGTGTATAGAGCTTCAAAACAATACTAAGTGTGTTTATTAAGACAGATCTCTTGGGGGGAAAAAGAATTTGCTACTTAGTTTCATAAACTCCAGAGTTGCTAAATTCCTATACCTGACAAGTTTAAAATTTTTTTTGGGCCAGTACTATGAAAGTTCTGCATGTTTCAATTACCATAAGCCCTGTGGCAGAGCTCTGAAAGATGTTTGCAAAGTTTATTAAGATGTCATCATATTTTTTAACTCTGAAGCTCAAATGTCCATTAGCAAAACATTAGCTAACTAAAACTATACAACAACAGGAAGTATTTATTTTGGAATTCAGGAGCCTGTAAAAAACCCATATTGCTAAATGCAGGTCAAATCAAGGTAAAATAGCTTCAGCTAGAAATTAATTTACTCTAATTATCTTGGCACTTACTTCAGATGTTGCAGATAAACCAAAATGAGCTGCAGATGTAAAAGCAGCAGAACAGGCAAGAGATAGTCACTGTAACTGAGGGTGAAAGCATGGACTACACCAACAAATTCCCAAAATCTAGAAAGAATGGCCTGTCAGAAAAATAAAAAAAAAAATTCTGTTACACCTACATCCCTGCTGATCTCTGAGCTTGGGCTGTTAAATGAAACTCCTCTCCTCAGCAACATAGGAATAACTTTAAATCCTAGGATACATCGGTTGCCTAACTTCCAGTCACAGCCCAAACACTGTGTCCAGTATGTACCTGCATCTGGGTATCATCACTTGCTGAGCCTGACTAATATGTTAATTGTCACAAAAAGTGAAAAAAGCTTAGAACATTTTAAGGACCAACTATCTTTTTTTATATTGAAGTTGTCAGGCTTCAACCAGAGCATTTTTAGCTTTACTGTGATGAATAATTTACTCATTCTTCTCTAAAGTTTTGTCATGTTATGGGGTGATCAAATTTATTGCTAAAGTTTTTGCATCCTGTGTTTCAAAGAGAGGATATACACTGTTTATCTAGTCCTGCAATGGCATCAAACTATTTCAGATTGCTGAATGCTCTTCAGATGCAGAAGATCACTCAGTCCAGTTCCAACACAACTGGACATGCTGTAAATAGCAAAGGAGGCAGTTCTCATATACAAGGCAGAAATCCCAACTAAAATAGGATAATCAAACATAAGATTTTTTTAAATAGATATGCTAAAATGGAATTTCATGTCTTTTGTAGCCTATGTATCAGACAAGATAAAAAATTAATATTTAAAAGGTATGCTTCAATAAGGAATATTAATCTGTTCACATATAGTATAGTTATCGATTATATTTTTATATTAAACAGCTGTCATTTAATTTTTTCTTCCATCTGAAAACAATATTGTTTTGCTGTCCCGATTTCATAATATAGGTATGCTGTGTAAATGGAAAGCTGTTCTATTTCTATTAAAGTTTAAAAGTATTCAATGATCAGAGGTGTTGCAGGAATATAATTCAATTTAAGACCAGTAATTTGTGTAAATAAATGTCTAATATGAAAGAATCACCACAAGTGGAAATCAAGAATGTTCAATTTTTCATGATACTTATCAAAAGAACAAAAGAGTTCATGCTCATTAAAAAAAGTTCTAAAAATAGCAAGGTTGAGTTCCTCCTATGGGTTCATATGAATTTTTTATTTTCCATTTGAAAATTAGGATTGTGCCATATACATGCTTTTTTTTGTGCATGCATGAAATGAATTTAAACTTTTCTGTTAAATTATTAACCATGGTTTTAGTATGCTCTAAGGTGAACAAATTAAGAAATCTTAGATTGTAGGAGCTGTAAAAAGTGCTCGTATCAAGGGAACTGGTGTTAAGATTGCCAGGTGTTATCCAGGAATAGGTACTTAATATTTCCTTGCAACAAGAAATTGTGCCTGATTTCAACCCTAGGTTCTTTTGGCTTTTGCTTGGTTCACTGACTGATTAATGCTGGTAGATTACAGTAGGCAATGTTTTTTCCACAAAATTGAGTTTAATTGAAACTGAGGGCATTGCAATATAAACAGGAGATGCTTTAAGGTTAAGCTCTATATTACTTATGTATCTAAATATCAGTCTGTCCTTAAAATTTGGAAATATGTTTTCCCAAATGCTAAAGGAGCAGAGAGGTTTACTTTTGATCCCTAGAAACTGAACATGGGCAGTTTATACAAACCCATTCTAGATTTGTATTTTAACAAATTAGAGGTAAGCATGTGATAAATTACTAACTTCCCAACGAAGTGAAAACACAGTAAACAAATGACTGTAAACTCTCTTTAAGAGCAATACTGTCAAGTTAAGGGCTGGAGTTCAGAATTTTGGGTTGGATTTGATGTTTTGGTTTGGTTTGGTTTGGTTTGGTTTGGTTTGGTTTGGTTTGGTTTGGTTTGGTTTGGTTTGGTTTTTTCCCAGAGACACACAATAGTTTAACACGGATTTAAATGTAATCATTCTGGAAGGGCTAAATTCTGAATTCTTTCTGACATGACAAAGACTCTTTCTGTACAATTTGTTATCTAACTGCTCCAGACTATGCCTTCCTCAATGTACCAATGGCAACACTTGAACATGCAGTGGGAGAAATTGAAGTCTCAGGCTGACAAGACAGCATCCTCTTGACGGCAGTTTTGGTCAGTTTTGTCTACTGAGAAGTAAAGGCTTCTGGTAAAATGTTGGTCTCTAGTGTCCAAGCAAGTCTCACTCTTAATACTGTCAGCTTGTATAAATAAATATTTGTGATTATAAAGATTTTAATTTTCCACATAATGGTCTTTTTTCATAGGCTTCTACGTAAGAAGACAACTCAGAAAATATCTTCCTTATGAATTTTGGCATTAGCTGAGTTTTTATCTGTGGGGATAAAATTAAGCTTGATTAAGCTTAAATGTGATTAGGCTTAGATGTGGCAAAGATATATAGCTGATCTCTAGGCTGAATATCAGTTCCCCATGATGACATTCTGATGGAGTTTTAGACAATTCAAATTTTATGTCTACATTTGAGCTCTTTACTTTAGACTGCAGTTACAATCAATGAAGAGAAGTGCTCCTTAAAGGCAGTCCAGCTGTCCTATTTTAAATGCTTGTCTTAATGACTCTGGAGATGCCTGTCTTCTTCCACTGACCACAGAGAGCACACAGTGTGACTGCATCAAGACTAGACCTCATGCCTATGAATGACAAATTGCAGCAGAGGTATCCATCCTCAGCAATGAAAGTAAACTTGTGTGATACTGAGTTTTCAGCCCATTTGCAGCCTTTTTGTTCTTGGGCCATTGGGCCACAGAATGTTGTTAACTCAACTCCAGTTCCTCATTAAGTAGAAGTGTTTTTCTTCTCTGAGAATTTGGTCGTCTGTCCATAGCAGTTTTGTGCAGGGTTATGAGAAATTCTGGTTAAATCATCTGCCACCTCTCTCATATGTAAGAGGCTGCAGCGTGTGCATCTTTCTCCTATCAAACTTGGATGACTATGCCTTCACCTTCTGAAGTCTATGTGAAGTCAGTACTTTTAGTTCAGTCCATATCAAACAAAATGAAGCAAAATGTCAAAGGTTCTCAACTGTAAATATGAGGTGGGGTAGTTGCAATCCCTTTACACTAAATTACTTATTCTTTTCTAGAAAGATTTTTAATTTCTGCCAAATATTTCGGCCTCTGTTCCTATCTCTTGAACTTAGCTCCAAAAGCAAGCAATATGTTGGGGTTTTTAAAGGAGTCATTTGAAGCCTGACTAGTCATTTTTAAATTGATATATTTAGGCAAGACTTTAGGCCCTCTAGACTGAGCCACTAGAAACTTTTTTAACTCATGACATCTACCGTAACCATGTGAGTTAGTAGTGCTATTAACCAAGTCAAAATATATAAAAATACTAAATAATATAATTTCAGCCATTGTATTTTAGAAGACACTTTACTTAATCTTTCTACTTGTCTTAATAAATTGTTTAATATTGACAATACTTACGGAAATAATTACCTTTATTTGTTTAACATTGAGTTCATACGAATGATAACATCAATAATAACTTTACTTGGAGAAAATAAAATAGGCAGAGTAATTATAAAACTCTGCTTAATAAAAACTTAACTCCTTTGCCTTTAGCATTGACAATATAGCTTCGTATAATGATTATAGTTTTTAAGGGAAAATAACTGACATGTTTGTCTCACTATCTTTATTATTTAAATGATCATATATTATATAATTACCTTCAATGTAACCACCTTATCTCATGGAAGATCTGCGGGAAGGGAAAGCAACTTAAATCTAATGACTTTTCTGGCACAATCAGTCCTTCATTCTCTATCCTTTTATGTGAACGAGAACTGATACAAATTTGAAAAGGGGAGTCTTGAAATGCATAAGAAGCACTGCCTCAAATTACCTGGATGCCATAAAGTAGGCCTTTCCAGTCATCTGATACCCAGATCCTATTCCCAGAAACATATCTATATCTGTGCTAAACATCTAACTCATCTTGCCAATCTCTACTCAGACTTTTTCAGAGGACCAGTTTCTTGTTGGGGCTTTTTTCTTTTGCTTTCTTTGGGTGCACCTTCAAACTTATTCCCTCCTCCCACAGCTTTGCACTTCTGTCCCAGCTCTCTTTGTAGGTGCAATTTCATAGGAAAATGTTATCATATCACAAGACTCTCTTTGCCCTCCAGCTCAACTACTAACTGAAACTTATTATGCTAGCAAATTTCACTACAAAGCCACTGGTGCTCTGAACCCAGTGATCAGTGAGCATAGGGAAGGGGGAATCTTCGTGAGAATGAGAGAAGCTAGCATGGGAGCAAGAGAAGAATCCTGAAAGCTGGAAGCCCTCCAAGTCTCATATCTCTAGATGACTGCTTACTTGATAGCAAGACGTGGGCTTCTGCAGATAAGTTAAGCTGTGTCATACACAGCTGAGACTAAGGGATGGGTGATAGTAGCTTGTTCTGCCAGCCAGGCAATTTTGTGGCAGACAGGACAACTGGCGTTTGTATTGTATGGTACTTTGTGTGACACAGGACCCCTACATCTTATTCTGGAAGAGTTCACGCTTTTGATTTGTTTAAAATGATGAATTTACTGCAGTTCTATCAAAGCTGCTCTAGGAGAGCCAGTGGCTCCTCTGGGCAACCAGTCAAATGATCATTCTGCCCATCACATCTGCTGTACCTAAGAAAAGAAGCAGAAGCTGGGGAGCACTGCCAGAGACCGAGGAGCAAGCCAGTATATATCCCAGCAGCTTTCCCCATTCCTTATGAAACAGAGCTGTCCTCAACCCCCAGCTCCAGTCAGTTTTCAATTTGCAAATCCTTCTCTTGGTAACCCCAAGTATTCACCCATTTACTCTCCCTAAGGTTGGAAAGATTTGTATAGGTTATACCTTCTCTCAGGCAGTCTTGAGAGAAGATATGTGGCCTTATCACCTGATGTTTACGATTTTGTGTAAATGAGCTGGAAATTTTGGTTTGGTCAATTAGCTAATGCCAAATACAGAATTACAAAAAGCTCAACAAATAATTCATCTGCTCCTGGCCACAGATTTGGCAAGACTGTAAATTATTGCACTCTGGGGCTATATAGGCATAAGTAAGCGTACTGTTGTGAAATCTGAGTCGTTCTGCAGCACGGAGAAATGAATGTGCATCTACTTTGGGAAAATACAGATGACTGAGAATAAATGATGGACTGATTAAAAAGCATATGTTTCTGATGAAATTTGAAATACAGTGTCACAAGTTATACTACAGTCAGTGACTAATTGAAGCCCCTTCAGCAAATAAATATCTGTGTCATGTGTGAACCAGAAGAGACCTAGATTCCTCTGGCTTCAAACCTTGAAATTGAGTTGGCATCAAACTGTATCATGGTGTGGTGATTAGCCACACTGTGAGTAAGCTTGCAGCAATGTTTCTGTTTGAAGACAGATTCTCAAATCCCTCCAAAAGCCACACGCAGTGATGTCACCTTGAACACTGACAGAGTGGGTTTTTCTTGGGTCTTTCAAATTTGAAGTCTCGGGTTAGAAGTCCCACATTCTGGTTGCACCCAAGGAATAGAAGATTGTTTAAGTAAAAACAGCAGGGGAGGATGAAAGGGGCTGACTGAGCAGAGGAGTCCACATGTCAGCAATAGGGAGCTGGTACAGTTTGAACTAGAAATGTTTAAGAGCCCTCTCCAGCATGACGCACCCCATTCTGCAGGTTTACAAAAGGACACCTCATAACCTATTTCTACAATTCTTCAGAAAAATCCCTTGGCAGGCTATAAAACACGAAATATGACAGTCTTTACAACAGTCTTTTTCTCTTTGAGGCCCTACTTTGTGCTGAACTTTGAAGGGAGGTGTTGCCTTCTTTGTGGAGCAATCAGTATTAAAGCTGCATGTAAAGGACTGAGACGAATTTTCAGATTTGTTTTTCAATGCAGCAGTGCTTTAAACAGCTAGTAAAAATCTGATTGAGAATTGCAACTATTGTGTTCAGGATGTTGTAATAGGATTCCTTTTTTCAAAACTTTTTGTAAGTAGGGCCTGACAGCAATAGGACTGTGTGGCAGACCCTCAAAGGAGAGGTGATTGCTGTGTTTTGTGGCATGAGAACCACAGGAATGCAAAAAATGACAATTCAGAGTCTTTCATGTTTGTGCCATTATGGATTCTGTGAAGTTAATGTTAACTGTTCAGAGTGTCTAACATTAGTCAAAACTTCCTTTAAATTAATATACTCTATTGTTTTCCATGTCTGTTGAATTTTAGCAAATTGTTCAGTTGCCCCAATATTGTAAGTTTAAGGAAATCTAGCTGTCAATTCCTATTAAACTGGCCTTAGTTTTATATTGTTAATTCAGTTGTCTTTCACACTCTAGCTGCTAAATCTAAAGAACTCTTTACAAAGGCAGATTTATGATGGATGCCATCTGGCCTGATAGAAGGAAACAGATATTGATTTTTAATATTTTCTCCAAACTTGTTTACTCTAGGATAATACAGCAGCTGTGTGGCGGCTTGTCTCAGAGTGGAAAGGATTATTACCAGTGCCTTTTGATGAGATAAATTACCTAGAATGACTTGAATGGCTAAAGGGTATACTTTGATGTTATGTCGCTTCATTTACCCTTATGACTAAATGATTATTGATTTTATATTTTTAAGCTCTTGAAACGTGAAAATAAGTTGGTAGAAAAGCCTAGCTGTGTTAGTTTTATTAATTTATTTCTGCAGGGCATAATTCACTTTGGACCAGGTTGTGAAGGTTTTGGGTTCATGACCGACTCCAGATACAGTTGCAAAGAAATGGCTTATTTATATAGTCATTGCAAGTAGTTCCAAAATCAATACAGTCTGGGATTGGATGATTAAACTTAGTCCCTTTGTGGGATTCATTCCTGTAGCTACCTCTGAAATGATCTTGACTGAAGCAGATTCATGTGATCCAGTCTACAAATAGCAAGTTTGTTCAAGTTGAAATACTATTTTTTGCTCATCATTTTTTTTATCTGCTCTGTTCACTCAGTGACATTTTAACAACCAGAAAAAAAAAAAAAAAAGCAGTTGATTGACTACTTCAATGAAATCACTAATCTGCATTCAAAGAGTTGCCTCCAAAGACTACTTAGATTTTCCATGGATAGATTTAACTACTGCTTTGATCAGTTAGTCCCAGTATGCAGTGGATTTAGGTCTCTGTACTTATGTAGGCAGCAGGAATCCAAGGTGTACACTAAACCTTTAAATAGTCTTCACAGTTCAAAACAGCTATTTGCCTTTTGTGTACAGCAGACACATACATATTTCTGTGAACTATTGCCTTTTCTATCATCATTTAACATGTTGGTGCTATTTAATGTTTGCCTGAAATGTGACTCTCTTGTCAGTCTGTTAAAGTATTTTGTAGACACTGGAACAAGTGCAAAAATGTGCTCAAAAAAAATTCTTTCTCTCTCTCCAGTTTCCCACAATGACTATTTATATATGCACTTTGCTTGGTGCTTCTTTATACTTTAAACAGCAATACTTTTAAGCTGAATTTCTTCTGGAAAGTTCCAGCAACAAATACACTGTCCTGTCTTATTCAGTTGCAAAAACTGAGATTCAGAATCCTGACATTTAATTTATATAGACCACTAGTAAATTACAAGTGTTGCTAATACTATTTCAGCTGTCTAGGAGGAACTGAAGGCAATAATACATATTTAAAAAGTTATAGCTCTAGAAAAGTTTATTACTTAGAATAGTTAGCAGTACATGAACCTGCACAGGACTATCTATATTTAATGATAACAATATTTCACAATTTAACAGTACATATTCTATCCATTTCCTGTACAGGCTGTTAACCATGTGCTTGTCTCTTGCTCAGATGTAACTAAATGTGAAGTTGTGTGGGGTTTTTTAAAATGCGTGTTCCACCTAAAACTGTGTTTCTAAAACACAAGGATCTTTCTCAATGTTACATTTATGTAGAGAACATTACTTTATAGAAGTCCATGTGTGTGTGTGTGTGTGTGTGTGTATTGTCATTCAAGAATATTATTCCCACAAAGGATCTTTCATTGTAATAAGCCTTGGCAGCATATTTTGCAGAGTTAAAAAAGGTGTAAAACACTTTTCCATACTTTAGCCACATGATATGTATAATTAATGTGTAGTAAATTATATTGCCCAGTTTAAGGCTTGTTTAAATGCATAGAATTTGAAGTCTAATGCAGGAATAAAATAACTTTTGGATCAGTGTAATGTAATATGTTGATCCATTTTACAGGGTGGTGGTGATTATTTAATTAATCACCTTTTGACAATTATTCACACTGGTCCAAATCAAGGTCTCCATTAAAACCAAAGAATAGCTTCATTACAAATGACCCATAAAAGTGTCAAGTGCTGGCAGTGAAGACAAGTAATTTCCTTTGCCTTTAAAACCATTAGATCGAATGATGGGGGTGGGGAAGGTGATGAAGTGCGTAATAGTGTGATTACAAAGAAAAGCTTAAACAGTAAATTTGACAGCCATGTTAGAGTGGATAGAAGATAAGGGTGATAAACTGTTGGTTCTATACCTCCAAAATATTTTAATTTTATAAGAAGGCATGAATGAGTGGGTTGTATTTTTGAGAAACTTTTTTATTTGTCTTTTGGTGTTTATTTATAAATTGAGATTTGAAAAATGTTTGACTCAAAGCCTTGGAGATACAAAATAAACACTATCTTGCCTTCTGAATATTGCTTAAAATAGCAGTTAATTGAGACAAAATTGCTTTACAGCTCAGCAAGTGTTTTCAAAGCCTGCTTATCTACAAAATCTTTTCGATATCTTATTGGTGAGGATAGCAGCAGGACCTTTATGTCAGTGTAATTATATTGGGCACTCTCTTTTACATCTGGAAAGTACCAAGAACTACTGATTGATTTTGTGTAGAGATAAAACTGCTCTCATCTTTGATTAAAGGTGGATCCTGCACCTTTTGCTCAAAGACCTTGTTTTCTTACTATTCCAATATATGCAAAGCCCTTTTAATTTTCAACTTCTGACAAAAACTTGTCTATTTCTCTAATGACCACTGCGGTTTCCATACAAAAGGATTAATTTTTGAGTCTTTCAAATCCAGATATCATATTGCAGTTTAATATTAAATCCTGCCAAATAGACACATACTGAAATTGTACAGGAATGTAGCTTCAGAAAGTAAAACTAGAATATTAGGGTGTCAGTTTCAGAGAGGCTGAGCTAAAAAAAGCATTATTCATGCTTTCAAAAGCATTCATGCTTTCAAAAGCATTCTGATTTTGAGCACACATTTAATAGTGCTTGTACACTTGGTTGTAATTTTGTTTAGTTGAACTTTATCTTGTGGAATAGAGTCTTGCTAAGGAATTCCATGTACTGACCTTACCTCTTATGACATGCCTTCAAATTGTGAGAGTTAACAGGTGGTGGTTCTTAGCTCAGTTATCATTGCAAAAATAAGTGAAAATAATGCTTTCACCTGAAAGTTCTGGGTAATCTTGCTAGCATAGATTCCACTTACTACAGGAGGTGAATATATATTTACTAGTTTTTCAAAAGAGCAGCAAATATTGACCAGTTCCAGAGATGTATTTGTTAAGTCTACTTGTCATTCTTCCTTTGATCTTCATTTGTTTCAAAGTCTTGCACCCAAGGTTGGACTAGTTACTGTAAAAAAAATCCCAAAAGTTCAAGTGCTGCTTCTAAAAACTAATGGCTATTGACGTTCATTAGGATTTCTGTGATGTTATCTAACCCTGTAAAGACATTTGCGGTATGCAGTTTACATTGTATCTGGTGATTGTATAATCATTATTGATTTTCCTTGCGTGTAGTACCTATGTCAAACAACCTAATATATTTAAATGGTGATTATTTCAGCAATATATCTATTATTAGATAAGATCAAAGGCGGTTAAGTGTGTAGCAGATAGTGTGATAAGATGATATAATGTGTGTTTGTGCCAGTGCCTGTGCCCTTTTGTTCATAAAACTGCAATTCATAGTCTTTAATGATTAACTCTCTGAAGCATGTTGTGATTTCTATCCTGTAGTAGAATAAAGTATGACAGATGGATTAAAAGAAGCCCACTTTTTAAGCAAAAGGCCTAGGAGTTATGTAAATGTAATACAATTAGATGAATTGATTTTCAAAGACCATGGGAAATCACTCTCTATATTCCGTTCGCTTCTTGTTTTCCTACCAGTACTTCTGAAGAAAACTAGAAATATATTTAGAAAGCTGCATGATTTCCCAAAGGATATAATCGCTGTTAATCCCATGTGTATGGATTAACAGAGTAACTTGGTCCATAACAGCAAGTGATTTCTCAGGCTAATCTCATGAGTAGAATGGTTATTGTATTTTATTAGTGATCAAACAGTTTTCTACTTGGACTGTAGCAGAAAAGCAGGAAATATAATGCATTCATTTAATATCAAAGAATTATATAATTTACTTGTGGAGTTTTTCTGCTTTTATTAATATCATTTAATTGAAATAAGCTTCTGGTTAGTAAATGAAATTTTCACTATACATTTAATGCAAATTTTAAAAATTAAAAAGTACATCCCCCAAAAATTAATATACCTGTAGAGCTGAGATGAAAGCAGAAACCCCATGTTTTTGCTGTCTTTTTACTGTAAATATTTTATTGCATTCTGCATTGCCTTAAAAAACAGATTATATATTTGAAAATATGGTAAGTGTGCATATAAAATGTAGCACCTTTTGTACTTTCTTAGCAAAATTCTACTAGGATTTTTAAGTAGTTCTCAAAGGTAGGCCCCCATGATGGCACAACAAGCTTCATTTTCTGTAGCTCCATTTGCAGTTTTGAGGTGGTTCATGTGCAAGTACTGAGCCTCAAATGTGAGTTATTGCTCACTCACTGTGTTGTGTGCATATGCCAGCTGTGTTAGGGTTAGACTGAGATCCTCTCTGCCACTCTCCATCACACAGTATGGAGATGCATGCTTTGGTCACTAGTTTCTACTAATGTCCACAAAATAACTCTTTGATTTCACTCTTTGCCTTCCCCATCCAGCTGTAAGAATTGAAACCATTATGATCCCAAACTGTGTGTTCCACCAGGGAGTTACCAACATTGACAGTCAAATGCTGGAACAAATCATGTCCATCTTTCCCAATTAATCTCAAGAAAAATCATATTATTTAAACAATTAATATGATTTTGTGCCACAGCCTGTGTAAGTCTGCTTGAAGTAGCTGAAGAATGTCTCAGAAACTCCTCTCCCAGCTACTCTGGTGAAGGTGACCATTCTGATGACCAAATGCTAAAGGGGTAACTCCACCAGAGAGCACAGATTAGCAGTCAGAGCATTTGTCTGTTCACCGATATATCTGGACTGTGAACAGGATGTTCACAGTGGTCTGCTTTGTTTTAGCCTGTCCACAAGGATGAGGATGCCTAAAAGCTTGTAGTGCCACACTGGAGTGTGCTCCAGTGCAAGGTACTCACACACAATATCACTTTGCTGTAGTTTTCCACTTTGGCCTGTTCTTGAATTCCCATGATGCTCCACAATGACCCCTATAATGGGTAAAAATGACAGTCTTGATGATGGGTACTCTCCTCTCAGATAGGAGAACATTGCTTTCAGTTGTAAAAGCTTCTTCAAGTGATGGTGAATATCCTTTGTTAATTCCCTGTTGTGGTTGGAAAATATTCTTATGTGACTGAACAGTAGAGCTGAATGATAACTTATTTATTTTAATAATTTTCTCTAGATCCTAGTTGTGCAAGTCTCACAATCAAAGCAATTGCAATCAAAGAATTGTGAGGAATAATTCTATTGAGGCTGGTAGAATAGTAGCTATAAAGCTATTTACCATATGTGAATGACAAGGACAAATCTTAGACTGTAAAGTTGATTCCTTCATGTTTAACATTAATTAAAGATATCTTATTCAGTACAAAGAGTTGAAACACTCCAATAATTATTGACCTGACACTACAAATTGACATAGCTATTGCTGTGCAAGCCATCCAGATAGGCTCAGTTGTAGGACTTGGACCTATGTAATCATCTCTGTTGTACATGCAGAAGCACCAGCTGAACATTATGCTACCCTGTAATGTGTCAAGAAGGCGAAGAGAAGTAGTAATTGGTGGCTTGAAGAAGAGGAAGGTCCTAAATTAAGCCATCATCACAGAGAACATCCCACCTTTCTTCCGTGTACTCCTGATTCAAGTCCATCTTGGCACTGTTCGGAGCTCTAAGTCAGCCTCACAAAACAATAGGTGGAAAAGCACAAGTGACTTGTTCTTAGGACTTTATTTCCCTGCAGAAAGTAAAACAACAGGAATGTTGTTTTCATTTGGAAGCTTAACTGTATAGGAGTTTCCTCTTTATCCTCTGATATTTTACACTTGGAGCAACAATGCCATTATTTGTGCAAGACTGTGGTTCAGCCTATTGTAGTCACTACAAAAAAATGAAGAAGAAAAGCTCTACGATAGCCATGTCTGGAGTCTACACTTCCTTCTACTACAGAGTGTGGGAGAAGTCAGAGTAAGCAGCCAGGAGCAGTGCTATGAGCAAGTTTGCAGGGGGTATCCTAGCTGTCAAGTTATTCTTCTACATTTCTGAGTGCGATCATTTAACTAAAATACTCATTTGTTTACTTTAAAGTGGTCTTTTCCGTGTGCAGGCAACCAAGTACCCAGACAGGAACAAACTTGCTCTTTATGTAAATGCACATTTTAATAATGTTTTAAATGTATTTTTTCAGTTGATACAGTTCTTTCTCAAACTCCAGGCATATAAACATTCCAAATGAGTCTGTATTTACTGCCTGAAGCTTTAAAAATGTCTGTTAAACAAGCCCAAGTAAACTCCCCCCAAACCTTAAATCTTTTTATGCCAAGTACTAAATCTCATGGCATAAGGATCCAGAGGCAAAAAGAGTGCCATGGGGTGAATTGCAGAAGAAGCCTCTAATTCTGTGCATCCTTGAATTTTATTGCACAATTTTTGTCATTCCTAAAGGGTGCAGAGAGGAAGCTGGGAGAAGCACATTGAGAGTTACACTGTTATTATGTCTCTGCATCCCATCGAGCCGCTGTGCCAGAGAGCTCTGTAGTGGTTGGTTACAGCAGCATAACTTCCACGCATCAGAGCTTTGGGCTGCAGGGAAACAATTCTCCCCCCTCCACCCTTCCCTTCAAATTGTCATTGTTTTTCTCCTTTGCTAAGTCCATCCAGGCAGACTTTGAGTGGGATGCAGGAGAGCTGGAATGACATTCCACTCCTCCATTATCACAGTGCTTATGGACTTATGCTTGGAAGAAATTCACCCTCCAAGGTGTGTCTAGGACCAGGAAAACCTTAGAGTATGTTTCTGTAGGGTAGGATGCCATCTTTGGTCTTTTATTTTGTGCTACCTTAGAATGTGTGACAGGCAGTCTTCCCTCTCTATCCTCCTCTCAGCTCCCAGCCTCGTGACAAAGCCTGAGAGGCAGACACCCTGATGGACACAGCCTTGTGCTAGGGTGTGTAAACCCTTGGAAAAAGTTCACTTCCAGATACATGATCCAATAGAGACACTTGTACGTTCTTCTGTCGTCTGCTGCTAATTATACTCAGGCCAAGGATTTACCCCATATCCCAATCTCTTCCTTTTTAACAGGCCATCTGGCTAATGTGCCTCCTCACCTCTCCCAGACCCACCTTCACAGCTATTGAGCATGTCTGAAAATTTTGGTGGGGAAGAAAAATCTCTACCCCAAGAAAAAAATAAGAAAAACACCCACTGTTCCTTTTTTCTCCTGTTTGACTTTGAGACAAAATTAAGCCTTTCAAAATATTCCATCCAAACCTGTGGTACTTTAATGGGAGAGAAAATGGGAAGGATTGTTGTTTTCACCTTTAAAAATCAAAAGGCTGGTAGGAAAGGTATTCCCTGCAGATGTCTGCCATGAGAGGCACAAATGAAGGCTTCTTCATGGTGGAATACAGAGCAGAGACAGGGCTTCCCCCTGTTGGAATGGATCATCCTCAGATCTACTATTCCAGAGTCATCCCATTGCCCTATTTGAGCTTCATCAAGGGATGTTAGGGGGGAGTACCCAGTCTGCTCTAGATCCAGGCTCTACTGTACTGTACTTAAAATGAATCCACTTACTGTAAGCCCTTCTGCATTTGTTTAAAAAAAAAAAAAAATCTGTCTTTTCATGTGCTAAACATGGAATAGAAGATATTTTACTGAAATTTCAAAAAAAAAAAGAAACACACTGTATTTTAGGTTATAGTCATTACTTATACAAAATAAATGATCAAAACTAAGTAACAAACTCACATCTCTCTTTTGAGATTTCTATGCATAAAGAAATTGGGTTATCTACAAACACATTATGGATTTGAAATGTGTTACTGCATTCTAAATACTTGAATTAAAACAATTTGGTTTGAATTGTACTATTATAGCAGACTCAAAATCCTTTTATCAGAGGTTCTTTTTTTTTCCCCCTTCTTTCTTTTTTCAGTGTTATTAAAGCTTTGCAAGCTTTGTTATTCGAATTAGATAAACACTATGGTAACTAGGAAAGCCAGCATGTTTTAGAAGTCTGCAGTTCTGAGTGCTTTCCAAAGAGAAAAGGTAGTATCTGTATCCTAATATTCTCTCAACACATGAAATGTAATAAAAGGGAACTATTTCAATAATATTCCTTAAAAACTACAAGGCATAAAAATCCTGACAGAGTGAAGATATTGCTTGAGGCACACCTTCAGGATCGAGGTCAGTCCTTATGCAAAAGTATCACAGAGTGGAGGAATCTTGTTTTTTGTGGAATAGAACACAACTTTTTTCAAGTAAATCCTAAATGCTAAAGAAAAATATTTCACTCACAGGTTTGTGAAGATTCTATCTGTGTATGTCCTTTTTTTTGTGGACAGGTGGCTTAAACAGCCATGTGAGAAGAATAACATATGTCTTTGCTATTCAAATGAAACAGGAAGTCAGTACTAAAACGTCCATGATTGAAGCTTACTAAGTAAAGATGGCCAAATTTCAAAAACCTTGAAGTTTCAGTTTACAGCTCTGGATATAAGCGTGAAGGCTTCTGAACTGTACAAATGTTTTGGATGTGAAAAATATGGATGGACATCTTGTGAGAATTGTCTGTTTCATTTCAGAATATGTGTCCCTCAGACTTTTCTTATTTCCTTTTTTGAATCAGAGCCATGTGCATGAGGACATATGGCATTGTGCACTTGCTAAAGGTCACAGATCCATTGAAAGGTGTGTCATAACCATGGTAAAAAAGTTCAAATACAAAAAAAAAATTAGTTTTCAAGATGTACTAACACCCCCATTGTATTATCTTACTTTAATTAGCATATATCTTAGACATATTACTTTAAAATAAATCACTTTTTTGACTGCTCTGAAGTTAAACATCACTGAATTTTTAATTTCACTTTAGTTTATTTACACCACACATTTTTGCTAAAGAAATTACAGATTCAGAGTCTTGGTGTGTTCACCGCAAATTCTCTGCCTCTAGAAGAATTAACTACAAATTTTAGAAAGCTACTCACTGTTTCTCTACCTCAAATTCCTTTCCATAAGCTAAAATACTATTTGTTCTGGATAGACCCTTTCATCCATAGACAGCAAAAAGGCTTCTGCAGAAGTGGCAAATATAACTAGACTGAGTTTGCAAGTAGGTCAATGGGTCTGCAAACATATGAAATTATTTACTCCACATTACAGATTAAATGTGAGTCAGTAGAAGAATGAGAGTCTACTATTCTTTTCTGGGAGTCTTTGATCAGCATGTGTTTTAACATTTTAGTGACTTATTTTATAAATAGCGTTTAGGATGAAAAGTTTTCAAACATTTTACATATTTAAGATGCTTAGGACATAACTTCTGTAGGTACTTAGTAAAATGCACTGCTTTGTATCTTTAGTTCTAATTTTTGTCTGCTCTTTTGAGTTAAGAGAACTCAAAATGTTAAGTACAAATCTAAAAGACAAGAAAAACACAATTAATGCATACCATTGACATCTTAATTTAAGTCATCTTTTTCAGCCTGGCAAAAGGGCAGCAAGGCAAATGTGTCTAAACATTGCCCATTTTGGATGATTTACATCATCCTACTTGGTCCTCAGTTGTTGCTCCAGAAGTGTATGGGTCTTCTATGGGTCTCATGTCATATCTGACATCCCTGCATAGGACTTCCATATATATCTGGACTCTGTTTAGGCACCTGAGTCATTTCCAGGAACCCTAGGACAAAGACACAGAGAATATTCCAGGACAGCATTAAGCTGCCCTTCGTCTGCTAGCAATCACCAGCTCTGGTCAAAGCACCGTTTTCAGTATCCTGACAGACAAGATGTTTGTTTGTTATGCTGCCTTGTTTGAATCCAGAAGCAGGATTCCTCATCACAACCCCCCTCCCCTCTTCAGCAATTATATTTTTGATCTCTGAATATAATTTTTCCCTAAATATCAAAAATGGTGTTTGCATGAGTCTTTCAGGGCATGGAAACGTTAGCTTCCCTTTTTTTGTATCTTGGCACTAGGCATAAATGTGATGGGAGTAATTGCATCTGAAGGATTCTTTAAATTAAAGCACAGTCCCATTGGGCTATTACTCAATTACTAATTAGGCAGGATACTTGGAATATTATGAAAAAGAAAATAAATCCTGAAAAATAGAAACTGTAGAATTGCCAAGAATTAATGCAAGAAGGCAAAACTCTGTTTGGAAGAAAAACAGATTATATTGGTAGACAGTGTTATGATGATGAAACAATTGCTGATGGAAAATTTGTTACCTGGATGTTATACAGCATCTGTTAAAGCTAGACATTTTCAAACCATTAACTCTTGAAAATACGCATTTTTTAAAAGATCTTATGAAACAACACCTTAGATTATTAGAGCTATTTTTCTAGGCATTTGGAAATGTTCCCCAAAATGGACATGTTATTGTTTCCATATTTTAGAAAAATAAACAGGAAGACCATAGTGATTACAGGCCCTGGACAAAGACCATAGTGATTACCTGACACTGGACAAAGACTAATCAAGCATGATATTATTTAAAAAATAATTAGGAAGAGTAATATAACTGATCCAATTGAATATGGATTTACAGAAACTTGCTTTATACATTTTTCCATAAGACATCGTTAAAAAAAAAAAAATAGAAAGAAAGAAAACAACAACAAAAAGCAAGCAACCAACCAATCCAAAAAAAAAAAAAAACCCAAAACAGAAACACACACATACCATACAGAAAGAACAACAATGTGGTGGGGGAGAATTTCAAGCAGTATAGTGAAGGATTGTTTTTTTGTTGACCAAATGCTATATATCCTAATAAAGAAGTCAAATTAATAATGAAGCCTAAGTAACTTTCATTAAACAAAGAAGAAATCTGACTGCCCAGCAAAAATATGAAAGGGAAATATTATTGATCAGTTCTTATTCCTTCCTGCTTAGTCTCTCTATCAATAATCTGAAACTATTGATAAAATCAATGATTGATAAACGATAGGAAATTAATCTGAACAGAAAATGGGCCTCAGATTATTGGGCATGTGGATAAACACAAAATATTGGAGAGATTTTTTGTGACAGATAATGATGCTTGAAAATCCTAAAAAACTTTTTTGAAGGAATCAAAGCTTACACAAACAAAAATTCAGTTGATTAATTTTTCTCAAATATCTAAAAGAAGTTCAGAAAAACTAATTTTTTAAGATTTTTTGGTGGAAGGTTCTTAAGAGTTTTCCTCAAACTTGAAATGATCTTGTGAAAAACCATGTTTGGGATTGATGCCATTAGCAAGAAATATCAACTACAAACGAATGCACTAATAACTCCAAAGCACAGAGTGACACCCACATAAAAATACTTTGTGACACTTATTCTGCCACATACTGTCAACTTTCAGGATTTTCCCACCAGTTTAGCTGAAAGGGTTAAACATAAATGTACAGCTTTTTCAATTAAATCTGCTCAGGCAACAGCTAAGATGAAATTTTGGAGACCTGGGACATATAAATGTTAGTCTATGATGACACAGTCTCTCAGTGGGTCAAACTGTGGAATTCCTCAAGGCTGAAGTTAGATATCGTTTAACAGAGGTGTAAAGAAAAAAAGACATTATAAGGGCAACATCAGTACTACTAACATAATATAAATATAACAATATAAATGTCATATAATGAGAAAAAATGTTTTTCTGTGGCTGAAACATAACGGTCAGATAACAGATCAAAATGGGATATCGCTACAATCTAGGGCTGCAAAATATGCTCAGAAACAACAATACATGTTTTGAAGTTAGTGGTATCTGAATGACAGATGGAACATTCATTTTTGTTTCTGCACAACTTTCCTTTACTTCTTTCTCCTTTACTTTCCTCTTTCTCTTTCCATATCTGTAGAAAGAAAAGAATCTATTATTTTATGAGAAGATTAATAGTAGAGTTTATTCAACAAGGTTAGAGGGTGTAGATTTCATTTGGCTTACTCATCATCCATTGACACTAGAGAAGGATGAAACCTGCTGAATTATGTAACATTGGATTTTGGGAGCACAAGGCCTTAAGAAGCTAAACTATTACTCATTCTAAAATATTCCATACTCATCAATTGCCCAGTGATCATTTATAGTTTTACTTTTGTGTAAGCATTGCAAGAATGTTTGCAAAATTAATTTAATGTCAGCAGTAGAATTGCTGTATTATAAACCAGTTAATAAATAAATATATAATTTAAAGGCTTTACTTGAGGATATTCTTTATTTTGTAATAATTCAACACATAATAATTATACAAAAATTATTTTTAAGCATAAGCATATTTAGTATTTTTTTTCCTTCAGGAGGGTGTTTGAGATGTCCCTTGTTCATGTTGAATACATCTGCATAGGAGCACATTTGACAAATTATAAATGCTGGGGTTTGCAGGGACAACAGTTCAGTATGCTGTTCAAACAGCCTGAGGCACTAACTGGACACCATTAGTCTTTATCAAGCTCAGTATCCTTTGTTGCAACTGCTGCCTAAAAAGACGTGACAGTCTTTGTCATGGTACAGAATGGTGGATGAGGTACATAGCAAACAAGTGGAGGAAGTCAGTGCCAGACTAAAGGTGCAAGAGACTGACAGTATTAAATTTTGTAATTCTTTTTGTCTGTAATGTCCCTACAGAGGTTATTCTACTCACTTCCCCACTCCAGCAGCTTTTAAGACAAGACACGTAGTTTCCCAAACTTTTCCAAGATTCCAAGACTTTTTCAAGTGAGCTTTCATATCCAAAAGTACATTGTTTAGTCTTTTCACTTCCATGCATATTTTCAGAAAAGCATCCCTTCCCACTAACTCTTTTGGTTGTCTGCCACAGCACAGTGCCCCAAGACATCATCTCTAGCTGGCCAGAACAGATGGGCCAGCTACAGAAGATGGCCCGTCTTTTTCATTCTAAAAAAGAACAAAAATGACCAGTTAAAGACCTCCTGACTTTCTTCACCTGTTTGTTTAGGAAAAAGTCTTGGCCAGGGAATAGTTCATCCTTCCACTCTAGCAGCTAGTGCTTATGTTTGTTTTCTACCATTTGTTGTATGAGCTGGGTGAGCTCTGCCCACAGCCAGACAGGAGAAGTCAGCTACATGGGTACCCTGCTCTGCACCACAGACAGAGACATTCAACATTGCAAACACACTGGGGAAATGCTGCCCAATTTACTTTGCAGCCATACAATTCACACGACAATTCTGTACAGAAATTTCTATGCAACTACTTTATTTTCACCCCTCTTGTCTCCAGTTTAGAGAGAGGCCACATGGCAAGGTTCTACTGACTTCTGCTTTCACTATCATAAAACCTTCTGCCCTTACAGGGACTAGGGCAAACACAGATTAGAGAACCCCATTTCCTATTTAAACGCTTTATTTCCAGCAATCTCCTAGCAATTTGTTGTTTTGACCTTTGCACATATTTTTGCAGACTGAAGATGGGAGGAGGCAAGTCTGAGACAGGTGTAGGGAGGCTGAGTTATAAAGAGATAAGTTCAGAGAGGAAGTAGACAACTACTAATTTTCAAATATCCTGGCTTTTTGTAAAAGTAGAGAAATGGGCTTTTTAAAAATATATATATTAATTATTTGGATGGTAGCTGGATTATACTTTTAATGGGAGCTCGTGCCATGGTTCTTAATCCTCAGGTTTGTAAAGGGTTTTGTGTATAAATAAATGTACCTGCTATTATTACAAGCTTCCAGACCATATTTTGGAAATCACTGATCAATGAAGTCTCATAAAAATAATCATAGAGCAAACAGAGGCCTGATTATAAGGGGGTGAGACGAGGGACAGGGTGCAGCCCAGCTCTGGCACCATGAGGGCAAGAGCAGTGTGAATAAAAGAAGGTGTGCTCAGTACCCTCAGCCACCTCTATAAATTCACCCTGGCCAGCTGTAGTCCAAGAACCAAAAGCTCATAACTGAAGAATCAAGCCATGGCTTTGCTTGTACAAATTACATCCAGAGAACTGCGTACACACACACATGAGTTTCATAACATGCCTACTAGCAGATCTAGATCTGTTCCAGGTTAAAAACACATGCTAATGTATTATTCCTCGGAAGTGATTTCCTTAGCTGCCTTAGAGAAATGGGACCTGAAGGGCAGAGCAGATGGGAGTTCCCCTGCTGGAAAATATGCCCCTTTCCAGGTGTGCACATGAACTAGCGGAAGGGCAACTTCAGCTTATGAATACGCTGTGCTTCAGGCATCTGCTGGGGTTACTAGCACTAGCTCTTTCAGATCTGCTTCCAATACCCCGGGTAGTACTTAAAGACTAAAGAGAATATTCCAATCAGCTGCCACAGACAGCCACAGACAGTATTTTTTGCAGCCAGAAGAATTTTAAGACAGTTAGTTCTGCCAGGTTAAATTAAAGAAGGCATGTCATCGGTAGAAAGCAGTGCTTTGTATAGGTATGATATGGTATAAACTCCCCGCAGCGTAACAGGGCTGGCTGTAAACATGGCAAAGTAGGCAGTTCCTGGAGGCAGCAAGTAGTCCTGGGCATTCTGTCTACTTTCCCCCTTCCTGGTGAGCCTGGACTGAGGGCGGGGGGGGTGGTATTTCATATTCCCTGCCATAGAAGCAATTTGCCCAAAGAAGACAAACTATTTGGGCAGAAGCAAAACTCAAAACAAAATACAACACAACACCACCACCACCACCAAAAAAAAAAAAACCACCCAAATAACAACAACAAAAGAAAGACCAACAACAAAAAAAACCACACAACTGCAACTACCTTAACTCTCCAGGGTTTTCCGTTGTCCTCTTGGCTCTTCATTTAATTTTGCTCTTTCCCCCTCTCCGTCTCACTTTCACTGCAAGCATCCCTACCCTTCTCCTGGCCCTTGCATGTCAAAAAAAATTCAGTTCCCTCTGCAGCCACTGAGAATCTCTGAGCCAACTTCTAGCCAAATGAGACTTTTCCTCTTGCCTTCATGGCTTCTTTTAATCAAGCTCTACTAACTGGACACTAATGCCCTCCCTGTTTGGACTCATAATATGGTAATGCTATTTTGCTACCCTGAATCTTGCCCTGAGACTGCTTTTCTATGTAGCCAGTGGTTGACTAATGTCACCACAGACCTTAAGGGAATGGTGGCATGAAAAAGGCCAGGATCCACACACCATCACCTCCTCCTGTTAAGTTCTCCTGGAAACACAAGCTTCCATAAATATATGCAAGATTTGATACAAGGCTTAGACATTACAAGGCTGATGTTGTGACTGAAGCAAATTTTTTGCTACATCTCTTTGATCAGTTGTCTATGATGCCATATGTGACTGAGTGAAGTAAAACACCTGGGACAATAAGGAGAAGGTTTGCATAGAAATGCAATGGACTTTTCATTTGCCACATTTTGTCGTAAGGGGAGAATGACTGCACTGACTGGGCATTCACAAATTCTTATTCAAACACATTCAGTAATCAGGTGGCTTTGGATAGCACAGTCCAAGTGGTCTGCCCAGCTTGGTCATCATATTTCCTGGCAGACATTCTGGCTGTCACAAATGATGGCAAGTTATTGTCTGCCTTTTCAGGGATGAAAATATTCACCCTAGTCATGGCATAACATATGATATGATAAACTGTGCCGTTATGAAAGTTTATTATCCCTTGCTATTAATAAGTGGGGTGGGCAAAATCCCTTATATCAGAACATCCGCCTCTGAAATACAAAGTAACCACAACACATGATCTGTCAAAAACTATCATGATGATAAACAATAGGGTGAGCTCCAAAATAAATAAATAAGCACTGCCAAAGAAGTTATTTGCATTTTTTTCTCTCTCCCCAACCAGTGCTTGAAAAATGTCCTCATTCAATGTGCTTGCTCATCCACGCAGCTGCCAGCTGTGCCTCCTTCCTTCAGCAGTAGTCACATGTTAAATGGTTTTTAATACTGAGTCCATACTGCTGCAGAAACCTAAGCTATGCAATACAGCCCCTTAGAATCTGTGTGGAATTGTGATTTCAGTGCTGCAACAAAAACTTGACATTTGGTTGAAGACTGTGGCACGCAGGAAACCAAGACAGACAGAGTACAACCAAAAATGTCCAGACAGTAAGAGACATCTCCAGCAACCCTCATGTAATTAACATAAATCTGAGCTGCCAAAAGTACTAACGGCACTTGAAGCAGCTTTGAAATCCCAAATGTATGACTTCTAAATTTAGAGCTCTGTTCTTACTATATTCTGTTATGCACATGTTTAGATTTCTGTTGATTGTTTGCAGAAGAAAAAGAATATAAAGGTTGCTTATTTAGAGTGAAACCATGGCCTACAACTGCAACTCAGTGTTGGGGGATGAATAAAAACTACCCTACTCACGCAGGAATTTAGAGTGGCATCATGATTCACAGCGAGCTCAGAGCTGAGGCAGCTGCTGTGTCCTTAGATGTGTTTGCCAGCACAGGCAGGCCACCCCATGCCCTGTGCTCTGCCTCTTGCAGATGCTAAAAGAAATGGTAGATCTGCACAGCTGCTGCACTCCCCAAGTGTGACATCCTGACTGTAACTGTTGCCTGCGTGGATGGCACAGACATGGGAGAGAAAATTAGAGCACAGTATAGTGAAATTGAAGATGGTTGCAAGAGGCACTGAGTAGAAATACAGACTTCAAAGATGGAGGAGGAAGGTAAGGACCAACAGGGATTCTTTTTCTTTTTCAGGACCATCACCATTCCAAATCTGGCACTCAACAGACAGACGGGTGTTTCACACTCCCTTTAACTTGTCAAAAACAGCTATGTTTGGCTACAACTTCATTGTTTAGCACCACCTAATTATCCATAATGTCTAAATTTTTGATCTGTGTATTTGTTGCAGGGCTTCTACTTCAGCCCCCTCCCTCGGACATTTTTCCTATGGGCTTCTAAGGCATGTCTGTGCCATTACATAGCTGAGAGAACAAATGCATATCTGCTTTTTTTTTTTTTTTTCCACTGGTGTATTATTTATTTATATGCTGTATGGAAAGAGATAAATAAAATATCATCATTTTTAGCTACTTTTTAAAATGTAAAACTTTTGTATTTCCTGTTTCTCGATTTAGGTACACCTTAATGAAAGTGAAACTGCTTTAATATGTGCTTTTACATGTGCTTCTGTAATGATGAGACCATTTTAATTCATTATTATAAAGCTTTTATGTCATTATGAACCTGGAGATTTTTTTTCACTTAATTATTCCCTTGTAGTTCTATTAACTCAATGAAATATATTTTGATAGGAAAATGTGATAGCAATTATTTATTGGTCTATATCATTAAGTTTCTCATTTTTCTCCATTACTTGTGGCAATTCTGTAAGAAATGCCTCCTTTTCCCAGGAACATGAAAACAGTGTTTTCTAAAGTTCGAGGTCTCTTTATAACAATACACCTTCTTTTCTTTGTAAGTATTTTTACCAGTAGTCTAAAGAGGTAGAGCGTGTACTCAGTGGAGTACACAAATACTAAGGACAGAGACAGATTGCTTGATTCTAATGAATACCATCTCAGTAGTGGATGGGATAATCTCTAGGTAAGGTACTAGGTTGCTGTTAATGTAACCATGAAGGCAGAGGATGGTAACAGGATAATCCTAGTAGATAACCTCAGGTGTTGAAACCAGTTTTATGGTATCCTCTGCACAATAATGTAAGCAAAAGGGATCAGATAAGTAACATATTTTTAACTATTTGTGTATTGGTCAATGGAGCCTAGATAATAAAAACAGCAGCTAGAGATGCTCTTGCCTGAGAAGAAATATTCTGCATTTAGTATTGGAAATAAGATAAGCTAGTTGTTAGGACTAAAACAGCTTTCCAAACTTCCAGCTTCTCCCATAAGCATAAAACGGGGAAAAAACTACACAGACAGTGTCTTCGCATCAAAGATGTTCTTAGTTGTTTCTGAAAGGTCAGAATAGCAGGCAAATGTTATGCATGAAGCATCTACATAGAAGAAAAAAGAACTGAAAGAAAAATCTATGGGCCAGTCTGTAGAATCCACAACACAAAACCTATTCACAGTAGATAACAGCTTGTACTGTTCTTTAACATCTGTCCTTAATGTGTAACAAAGTTAAAATTTTTAATAGGGATGACTTCATCCTGGAAGAAGTTTGCTCATCATCTCATGCATCAAAAAATTTTCCAGCATTTCTAAAAATAATAAATGTTAATATCTTTTTGCAGAAAATCCTGAGATCAAAAAAGATAACTGGTTTGGGTCTTATTTACATTAACTAGGAGTTAAATGCTAACATAAAACAAACTGTTTCTAGGTATAGATGTCATGATCCGATTGTATTTACCTTGTGCAGACTTAGCATATGACCAAATTATTTGCTTATATACACATATATATATATATTTATATATATATATTCATACATATATGCATACATATATGTAGTTTTTGTTGGCTAGTTTTCCTATATTTTGCAATGAAACAGTCATTGCAACCACATATTTAAAGTGATAAGTATTTTCAAAATATGAGACCTGTCAAAAAATAAAATCCTAGATACACACAAGCCTGGTTCACAAGTAAAACAGATTTTACAGAGCAAGAAGATATCCTAGTTTAAAGAAGATTGAAAACAAACTAGAATATAAAATATTAATATAAAACCTGAGTAAATAACAAAGCATTATTAACCACAAGTTGAAATATACTCAACCTGAAGAAAGGACTGCATGTCCAAAAGCTTGTTTGTTTTTTCCAGTTGCATATATGAATTCAGTAAAAAAAAAAACCCTTTCCTTGCAAAATTTGCACTAAATGTACTTTTCAGATAGCCATGACTACAGCAATACAAATTTTAAAAAATGATTTAAATGTAGAGGACCAAGAAAATCTCTAGGTTAGTATGCTTATTCTAGATTGCAAACTGTAGCTAGATGTGAATTTTCCGTAGAAATTTTGGGGGGTGTCATTTTAATAAAACACTACACCAATCATATTCAATGAAGTGCCAGGGTCTGAGTTTATCACCTTCAGAAGTTGGCATGAGGAAATATGTGCTAAGATGATATCCTTTTAACCTAACATAGTGTATGAAAATATTTTACATGCAAAAGCTGTATAGAAACTTATCATACTTTTGAGCAACCGCCACTATGTTTTGTAAATACATGAAAAATGGGGAATTTTCAAGTTATTAAAACATTTCCAATTGTATCAATGCAATTCTGATGGAAGATCACTCAACTTCATTTAACTAAAAGATTTTGAATTTAGGATTCTATTTACAGATTAACTAAGGTAAAAAATTGTGACCTAACAACCATTTTTGTCAAGACTACAAGTCTAATCAATGTATGCTAGCATAATAAATCTGGATTTCTCCAAAATGCAGGACACTTTAAAATTGACAGACAGGACACAGATCAGGTTGAAATTAGCTCACTGAAAGATGTCAGACTTGACATTCCTGTTCTTTAGGGAATTTCTTTTCACTATATTATTTTATGCATGTGGCAGTCATCTAAAAAAGGGTATAAAAATCTTTGTAAATAAATTTTGCAGATAACTCAAAGATTAGTGAGATACATAACCGAGAGGATCTTCAAGAATGATCCAAATAATCTGCTTAAAATGCCATCCTCCCACCCACAATTTATTTGTTAATATTAATATGTTATCAGGTAATATACTCAGGATTAAAGACTGAAAATTGTGCCTATACACTGAGCAGTTCTGCTTTAGAAAATTGCAGCAAAAGGATCAATTTAAAGATACTGTGGGTTAACCACCTCCACTACCAGTGCAAGTGAATGGGAAAAAAAATAAAAATAGACTTGACATGATCCACAGTCTTATGAAACAAGAATAATTGAGTGGAAGCAGAGAGGTGGTCTTGTCTCCACACACTGCCTTAGCTGTCAAGCACTGGCTGTGAGACTAGTTAAACAGGACTCTAAGTCAAAAAGCTCAGCTGCCACACAGACTGTGGGTAGAGATAGCCTGTGACAGGGGCCACCCAACACACGAAGCTGAGCTGCACTGCTGTGGGTCATCTCACACCAGCCTCTGACTGGGCAGAGATTTAATGAGGTTTTGCTTTCCTCCTAGTGATAGTGTGAGGAGCATTGGTGAAGAAATCCCCTCCAGTCAGTGGTGCCATGGTCTTCGCCTCTCCTGTGAAAGGCAGCTTAGCATCCCTAAAAACTGCAAAGTTTAAATCTAAATAGCTTGCTTGGTAGAGGAAATTTATTAGAGGCATCTGAGCCATGTCTGGCACTGACAGTTTGGGTCCTGGAGAGAGCACAGCCGGGAGCTGCCGCGCCTGGACTCCGTTAGCTGTAGCGCTTTCAGCACTGCTCCCAGTCTAGTGCAGCTTTATTGCTTCCTGCAGCTGAGCTAATTTGTTCAGAGGTAGCATGTGTATCTCTGCACAGCACTGCACCGTGTCATGTGCATATATACCTTTTAGGGGCTGTAATGCATGGGATGTCAGGCTAAGATGATCTAATAATCCTTTCTGGCCCTAAACCGCATGAAACCATCATCAGTCACTTCCATTAATCTTCCATGAAAGAAAATAAGACACCTGAACATAGCAAGACAGTGAGATGCAGCAGTAAAAATGTTGAAAATGTTTCTCAACTTCACCCTGCTCTCTGTCTCTAATTCTGCCATAAATTACTAGCCCTCATCCATACAGACACTGAGATACTCTCAGGCTGCTGCAGAGGACTTCAACTTGCACTTGCTACCAAGGTCGAGGCAATTAGCACATTTTGAGGGGAGAATAAGAAAGAGATGGTGGTACACAAAAAAGTCCAGCATGGTTATCAAAGCCCCTGCACGGTAGCACAAGGATTTTTCGGCACAGGCACACCATGTTAGACAATGATGGCCGTGCAGCCCTTACTATTTTCATTAGCCTGAAAGAGAAACAAACAGTCTCGGATTAACTCTCTCTGCTTTCATGTGTTGCGAAAAACGCAATGAGCAAATTGCAATCTGGAAATGGGTAAAAAGCTTTGGATCAAAAAATTCCGATGGATCTTGGCCAGTTTCTGCAGAAGTTACCATAACAGGGTCTCATTGCTCCATACACAGGAAACAAACAGCTGGAGGGCCTAAGCATTCACATGATGAGGGTTTGAGAGAACCAAGCCTGGGAGATGTGCTGATTTTCTCTTCTGGCATGTGAAAAGGTTTATTTTGGACAGCATCTGTTTCACTTTTTATTCTCCGTTCCTTTAAAAAGGGAGTGACTAGGTCAGATGGACCCCCTGGAAGGAGCAGAGATTCCTCCTTTCCCTGGAGTGCAGATGAGCATGCTTGAGGACTGAGTGGGAGGAGGAGGATAGGAGGAGCTCCCAGGCTTCTTCAGGATATACTGGGGGAAGAGAAGAGAATGAGAGCCCTAGTGAGGAGATGGAAGCCTGCTGTTCAGGAGAGGTTCATGAAAGGAGCGGGGGACATATGCACAGCCAGGCTCCCTTGGTGACAGGAAGAAACTTCCTAGGGATCAGAGGAGACTGCACAGAGCTTGCTGCAACCCAAAAAGTTAATAAATTGACTGAAACCAAACCTTGAAACAAGTACCCACCTATCTCCCACACAGAGGGAGAAGAATGAAGCTGTTTATAAACTTTTCTTCTTTTATATATATGTATGTATATTTAGTCCTCACAGATAGAGATACTGTTTCTTTATTTATAAAGTTAAATGTTCTCATTTCTAGTCTATACAAATTGTCTTTGTGCATTTAAAAGACCCTTTGGTCTCTTCAGGTTGCTTGCAGGAAAGAAAAAAGGTCTAGATCATCATCAAAGCTTTGTCTGTCTTCTCACAAGATGTGGAGCCCAAAGTGACCCACCCCAGTCTTGTTCCTCAGCACTAAAGATCCATGAATGATAGAAACACTGTGAAACAGTTATTGAATTTCATCTGATATTAAACAGCATCTAAAATGTGTATGAAATCATGGGGAAAATATATTTTTCAACATCTTAAATGTTGAAAAATAGGTCAAATAGGAAGAAAAATGGATTTTGGTTCATTGGTAGCTCAGGAAAAAAAAAGGAGCAAAAAAGGAAAGTGTTTCTTTATGATCAAATTTAAAACTATTTTTTGTTTTATAGTTTCATGAAACATTATAAAAGTGATGCAACTCAAAATATTTTGTGTGGCTTCAAAAACCTTTTAAAACAGTTTTTCTCAAAAAAAAATGAAAGGAAATTTCAAAATGGAATGTTATTTCAAATTAAATAGTTGAAATGCTTGACTTAAAATAATGAAAAAGAAATATTTGATTCTTTAAAAAAATTACAAGGTCCTTTTCAAAGTGAAACACTCAACAAAATTAACACAATTTTACAAAATATTTTGGTATATCTCTGCTTCCATTGGAAAAAAAAAAAAAGAAAAAAGAAAAGAAAAGAAAAAGAAAAAAAAAAGCAATTGAAATTTTTCACAAACAAGCAAACATTAAGAGCCAAAAGACATGTAAGCACTAAACATTTTCTGGCCCTACAGACCAGAAGTGCTCCCAAAGAGTTTGTTTTGTCATAACCAGAAAAGCCTACCAGAAACCCAGATCTGTTAAGAATAAAATTGGAAACAGATATGTCATGAATGGTTTTTGTTGCCTTTTATTATTTTGCATTTTCTTTTGCATTCCTTCTCTTCTCCTTTTGCCCAGTCCCTCTTAGATGCCTGTGTACCAGACACTCCAGGACAAAACATCCTGTGATGTCCACAGAAATACCTCCCCAGAGTAATTATGGGTCAAAGTCTGTGCTGTCAGAAATTGTGTCCCTACTTGTAAATTGGATTATGGTGGCTGGGGATCTCACCTGATTGCTTCTGGTACAATGATTTTAAAGGTTTGTGTTTTACAGAGAGCCTCAACATATTTCAGCAGTTTTTATTCTGTAGATTTTCATAGGCATGACGAAAGTTTCCTCTTTGGAATTTAGAGAGGAAACAAAGCCAGAGTCATCATCACTAGTGGATTTCAATTACTAAAGAAATATAATTATTTTGAGGGCAAGGTGAAGAACATACAACAATGCAATACTCCCTTTGCAGTCTAAGGACTCTCCTGAAGCAAAGGAAGATCTGAGAGGTTAAGCAGAAGAGGAGAACTTGTGGCCTTAGGAAAAACAGAGCCTACAGGGTATTTTCACACATTCACAGACATCCCAGAAATGTACAAGCCTATCAAACCGTTCTGGGGGAAGAGTGCCTTGAGCTACTGCTGACCCGCAATGCTGAGCCATATGTCCTGCTGCTGTGCCATGCAGATGCCCCATCTTCAACTGTCAGCTGCATTTATTAGTTTTGGTATCACACCTCAGGAAGAAAGCTACTTTGCTTTTGAATCTACACAGGCTCCCAAAGTACCAGGTAAGCACAATTCTAGGTCACAGGGAAAAAGCCTGTGCGAGTGTGTCAACATGGCTTAGGTTTATGCGGTCCCTGTTTAGTAATGCTGGATGAATATGGATCACAGCAGGTACCAGGATGCTGGAAAAGAAAGCAGGTTAAATCAGTTTGATGTCCCTGAGATTAAAAGTATCTGCTCTGTTTCTTATTGACTGAGTCCTCTGGTGCTGATTAATTCATATGGGGGACTTCTGGTTTTTCTAATGTTTCTGTGGAGGACAAATTTCCCTTTTTGTTAAATCAATGTTATCTTCCTCTTTTATTATTTTTATTTAAATCTGAAAAACAGAATTCACTGGAAAGCTCTCTCACTCTTCTTCTTTTTTTCTCTCCCTTTCCCTCCTTCTCTTCCTCTCTCTCTCTCCTTCTCTTTCTCATTTTGACTTTTTGAAGGCTTTTCAACATCATAGGAATACCAAGTTTGGTCTTTGTCATTTTAGTTTTTCCTGGAGGATCTCTGGGAAGTCTTGTGTTCTGGGTGTTCTGGCGCTGCTGTAGAAAGAATGGGGATCTTGAACAAAGACTTTCTTTGCCCAAAATTGAAATTAGTTGCTGAAGTTGCTAACAAAAGCAGAGGCAGATGAACAAAATTATTCTAGACACTGAAGTTTGTACAATGACAGATTGAAGAGACAGAAACCATTTAGGAAAAAAAAAAAAAAAAAAAAACCAACAGGTAATTTTTGTTCAGAAGAACAATCAGACTTATTAAAGCAATAAAAATTAGGTACAAATAGTAGTAGCATAATTATTACTACTGTGTAAATCGGTGTTGCACCTTTATAAGGAATACTTTGCTCTGTTGGCTAAGGTACCATCACAAAGGTGAAGTGGGTTTTGAAAATTATCCTCAGTTTCTCAGCTCTTGCCACACTGAGAACAGCAAGAATTCATGAGTGGATAGACCTGTTGATAAAAAAGTCCATGTCTTTTTACTGAGCCTAGCTATTTCATGAGATTTACAGGATGAACTTTGTAATCTTTTGTGAAAGTCCAAATAAATCATGTCTTCCAGTCTTCTTGTATTCACCCTCTTGTTATCACACCCAATAATTAATGTGAACAAAGAATGTGAATATCCTACAGAGGCGCAGACTTCTTTTACAGAAGCCACGGTGATCTGTCTCCATCATATTATTTTCAGCTAGGTCTTTTATAATTCTGGTTTTAATTAGCATTTCGACCAATTTTCTTGGTGCTAAAGTAATAACTCTCAGCCTGGATTTCCCAGAATAACCTTTACAGTAAAATACCATTTGCAACATAGCTGTTTTCTGAGAGAGCAACTATTTGAAACAACTTTGAAAATGTCTTAGAGGCCACGAAGCCCTCTTGAAGCAAAGCCAAAATACTCCCTAAAATCAAGGCCAAGCTGCTGGTGCAGCTTTTTCAGACAGATCTGAACCACAGGAATTTACCCTGGTAAATTTTGTGGTAGTATTTTGTTTCTGACCTGCCATCATGCCAGCTTCCCCAGCCAGCTGCTTCAAATGCCAGTCCCGTGGTCCCCTGTATGTGTCCATGGGCAGTAGACCCATCAGACCAGTGTCCATGGCCCCAATCCCTACACAACATTTGGGTCTACACAGTGGAGAAAGTGCCCTTCACAGTGCAGCCTACAGGCTTGAACTCTTGGGTATTTAGACTGGATGGTGATCATCACAGTTACCTTCATACTCCCACAATAAATTAATTTAGTCAAATGGAAGTGAAGGGGGCGTGAGCTGAGACAGATTTTGTCCTGAGAAGCTTACCTGGAATCCCTCTAGCTGGTCCAGAGAGTACACATTCCTGATTTGTAAAGTGTGCTCTGTTTGTATATTGGTTTTGAGTTTTATCTCAAAATTTGATGTGAATTTTACATTTTATACACAGTTCCTATATAAAGGATGAAACAGGGAATGCACTTGTGCTTGAAACTATTTATTATTTTATATATATCTTATTTGATAGAAACTTTTTATATTAGTCTGACAAAATCTAAAACTTCCATATCACATGGAATGACTTGAACAATAGAAAAGGAATGTTCAATTGTGGAACTAGATAAAAAACATAATGTTTTAAAGTACAGAATTTTCAAGTGTATGAGACAAAGCAACAATCTACCTTCTCGAAGTTGTGGATGTCCCATCACTGTAAGTGTTCAAGGCCAGGTTAGATGGGGCTTTGAGCAGACTGGTTTAGTGGAAGGTGTCCCTCACTACGGCAGAGGGCTCAGAACTAGGTGATCTCTAAGGTCCTTTTGAACCCAACAATTCTATGATTCTCTTGGTGTGTAATCCAACCTTTGGTCCCTCAACAGAATTTCCTCTCCTGTTGCCCCCCAGGCATGCTTTAAAGAACTAAGAAAAACCAAGAGATCAGCTCCAAAGTACACTAAACAAATAATTTTAGTGAGTTTTGCCATAAAGATCAATAATTGAATATGAAAAATGTAATTAAAATGAAAAACAAGTGCTGTGTGAAGGAAGCAATTCTTAAACCATTTTTAAATAAAAGTAATTAAGAGAACAGACTTACTGCTGATGCTTTCATGTGCTTTACTGAATTTTCTTCTCCTACCAGGCTAAATGATGAGGAAGTCAGGTGTGAGTGACAATGAATTGCAGTGACAATGTTTACTTGATGATATCCTAAAGTGAAGTAGTTAGCACCCTGTCCTCCTTTGGTAGAAAGAGTGAAACTATACCCATGCAAATGAGAAGTCTTTCTGCCTCTTTGAGATGGAACAGCAAACTGCTAGCAAGAGTAATAACACCAGATGCAGGCACAGTGGATTAGGGAGAAGGTTTTAATTTGCTTCATCTCATGGCTCATTCTGTGTAAAGTTTCACATGGTGGGTACACTCAGTGGTCACCTGTATTCATCCTGCTGTGCACTTGGTCCTGTCTCTTGGCTGGAAAAGTCAATTGCTTCCACAGCCTTTCACCTCTTAACATTTTCTTTGATTCTTCCGTGCTTGTCATCATTTTTATGACCTCAAGGAAAGTCTTCCGTTGGAAAACAGTTTATATTTCTGAACTTACTAACAGGTCTGTGAAAGTCTGTAAGAAATAATACCTCCTCACTGCTGGTATTTGTATATATGTGTCCTATTTACTGTGAAGGTTAGGAGCTGTTCTTCTAGCCATGCATTTGTGCTGCACCTGGAAGTATGGAGTCTCTTGATCTCATACATAATACAAAAGACTAATCTTGACTATGGATAAAAACATTACTTACATCTTTAAAAAAAACTTCACTGAGCTATGAATGTTATTGTGAGTGTGAAAACTAAGCAGCAACCATGGCTTACATGTTCCTTTGACTAGAACAGTAAGCAGTGATTTAAAAAAAAGTAAATCTGGTAAATAGTAAATCTGGTATGCAGCCAACTAAAGTGGAAAAGGGAGGAAGCAAAAGACTAGCAAAGACTAGTTCTGAGTAAAAGTCACAGATCAGTTTCAAGTGTTAGTGGGCTAACAATTATTTGAAGCAACCTTTAAGCAACATCTCTTACTTTAAGAGAGATGAAAGAGACCATCCATTAATCAGGTAAAACTGGAACAAGTAAATAATAAAAAAGCACAGTATATTAAGTGTACTGTTTCTTCTTCCAGTTGCATATTTAAAACAAGCATATTTACATGGAAAAAGTTCCTTTATATTCTGTGCTTTTGACAAGGATTAGAATTAACGTTTCTTCCCCTTATACATAATTTTTAATCAAGTTCATGGAAATATTTTTAGTGGATAGAGCTCATAAATCTGCTAAAGTTCATAAATTCAACTGACACACAAGAGGTGTAAGAAACAAAATAAAATTTGAAAGAAATTAACTGATTTGCAAATGCACATATTGTATTAACTGTGTTTGTGCAAATCCAAAGACCTATTGTACATTCTTAAAAGAACAGTAATGAACAATTTCTTAAAACAGCATATTTGCAGAATTAAGGCTCGTTAGTTTATAAGAAAGTCTCGCCAACCTATAGTGGAGGATGTTTGACATGTCTGACTATTGACTGGAGTTCAAACAACAAGAAACAGCTCATAAAGCTCTTCCGGTGAGATTATTCCCTTTGAAGGTCACAAAGGCAAGTCCACCATTGCCAAGTCATGATGCATCTGGCACAACATGACTTTCTAGAAAATCTCAACCAAGTGATGGTAAAGGAGTTGATGCAGGGGAAGGAAAGCATGAGAGAAAAAGAGAAACTTTTGGGTTGCCTTTGTTTTGAGCTCCAACAGCTTTAAAGAACTCAAAGACCAGAACACTATAATCATGAAAATCCCAGGACAGAATTATTTGAGAAAATGTGTCATAATGGAAACTGCTGGTTAATTATTTGGGTTTTTTTCTTCCCATCCTTATCACTTCCTATCTTTCATGTTCATGCACTACACCAAATGGACCCCAGATGAAAAAATCGAATGGTATATTTGCATGCAAAATAGAATTTAAACTTTGTGTACCTCTGGTGTTTAAAGTAATGACATCCCACAATTCACTACAAAATTCAAAAGTCCATGTTCAAAAGTGCAGAGGAGGCACAACCTTCAAAGACTTTACTGATTCACAATTGGGGAACATACAAACAAAGAAAAAAGGATCATTTCACTATTTCCCTTTTAGTGATACATTAAAAGGTCATGTGTTATAAGGCTGTGCTGCACAAAGCAGAATTCATTGCCTCTTGATAATCATGAGGAGATTTGTTCTTTTAAATTTCTGGAACCTGCATTTTAAAAATAAAATGTCTTTTTGAAAGCTGAAGAAAATTTCTTGATTAATTTGTACTGGCATTAGTTTAACATAGATATTTTAGAACACCTCAGTCAAGATTTCTTTTTCCACAGCTGTCTTGCTACAAGCAAAACAGTACAATCTCCCCAGACCTTCCCTAGAGTGAAGATTCAGCCTATACACAGTATTTTAGCTACAAGATCCCACTCTTGTGCTAAGCATAGTCAAACACACAACAAAGTCAACAGCTCATGTCATTCTTAAAGTCATTTTGATATCAGAAGGAATGAAAGCACAACTTTTTTTGTGAATTTTAATTCAGTGTGCCTTATGATAGGAATGGGTCAGATATATGGAAGGAAATGTGAACATGGTTAGACTTCTCCCCGATAAAATCATGACCAGCCTGAGACAAAAGTAACTTAAAATCTGCTCAGTTCTAGGCTGAAAAGCTAGAGGCCAGATGGTCTTTCTGCCTTTTCTTTATGTGATATAAGGGAAGGCTGTAAGCTTGGTTCAACTGGCAGTCTACTCCAATATTGCTACAAAGCCAAGAAAAGCAGTGAGACCACATGAGGAAGTGTAAATAGTATTTTCTAATGAATTAGAAATAACAGTATGGGGGGTTTTGCTTGTTTCAATATCCAAAGCAATATTTGGGGGGGTTCCTGTTTTTATATATAGGGACTAATGTTATGCAGACTATTCCCCCCCAGATTCAAAGAATCTAACTCAGAGTAAAGTTTGAAAATAAAGAGTAAAGAAAAAAAAAATTTTGAAGTTATTCCTTAATTAAATGCAAGGAACACTGGGAGTTCAATATTGACTTAAAGGAAATATCAATTTAAATTTTATGAAAATAAAAACTTCAATTTCCCTTTACTCTGCTCATTAATGGAAAAAAATTTTTAAATTATCATAAATCTACCTGTGTGTTTGTGAATTATGCATTAGTTTAAAATAGATTTTGTTTTAATACATCATGGTATTGCTAAGTATATGAAGATGCAATAGTTTTCCCAACTGTGATGACAGGTTTTCTGTCCTTTTTTTCTGTCTACTTTTGGAAATGCTCCATCAACCTCAAAATGCTTTAACATACAATGGGGATAATTGATTGTTCTGAGAAAGGAAACTACCTAGTTTTAAAATGATACAAAGGGGTCTCATTGTTCAGGAAAGCTATTTAAAGAAAAGAGTAAGACTTTCTGGTTGGGGAGTGTGGGTAAGGTTGATCTAGAAATGTGTTAGTTGGTCTACAGAGGAAGGATGCAGGTAGATGTGTACACACGTGGAGGTGAACGTGTGCATGAATGAGCGAGAGAAAAGCACAAAGCAGGTGAGCAGGTGCTCTCTAGTGTTAAAAGCAGTGATCAAACAGATGGTGTTAGCAAAACTGGGAAAGGCAGACTGACTTCAAAATTGCTGAAAACAACTTTAACTCTGGCACAAGTATGAGGAAGAACCAGTAGAAGAACTCCATTTATACACAACTACTCCGGGTGAAGCACTCCCTGGAGCCTGCCTGCCAGAGTGCCCAGACCTACTTGTTGACTATCCCTATGCCAAATAATCCATTTCAACATGAGCCCTTAAAATAAAGCGACTGTCCAGTTAAGTGTCCCACTTTTCCTGTACTCTGTCCACCACCACTTCGCCAGGCGCTGAAGGCACTGAGCCTCCCGCTAGCGCTGGAGCAGCCTTCCCGAGCCGCGCTGGCCCAGTCGGAAACGCAGAGGCAAAGACGTGGCACTGCCTGCCTACCTCCCGCGGGGCCGGAGATGGAGAATGGGGGATGGGGACGCTCCTTTCCCCCGGCAGCAGGCGGCCCAGGGGGAGCCTCCTCGCCCTCGCCTGCGCGCCCGAGCCAGCT
>VZRH01008316.1:138054-176530 GCA_013397555.1 Urocynchramus pylzowi | reverse complement strand
CCGTGGGGGCTCTGGAGGAGGTGAGCGAGGCCGGGGGGGGGGGTCGGGGGGGGTCAGACTGCGCATCTCACCCGGGAACATTCCCCGCATCCCGCCTGGGAGCACCTCCGCACCAATAGGTGTTAGTCCCTTGATGCTTGCGTCTCCCTCGGGCTTCTGTTTTTTAGGGCCCACCCTTTCACCCCGAGACTACCCTGGTCATCCTGAACGGGTGGTTTGGGACCCTCGGATGGGGCGGCCGTTTGCATCTTCCGAGCAGCCCTAGCGTACTTTTATGGGGGGCTAAGCCTGTAGAAATGAGCAAAGGCTTCTTTAAAGCTCCAAGTGCCCCGCCGGGGCCAGGACTTACCTCCCCACCACCCCGAAGCCAGGGCGGCCTATTTCTTTATTTCTAGGGCCAGGGCATCCCCACCCGAGGATCAAGGCATGCCTCCCCGCGGCCAAGGCATCCTTCTTTCCCACCGGCACCAGCACACCACCCCTGTCCCGGGGACCAGGACATGTCCTCAGAGAATCAGCCCCACATTTCTGTCCACTATCGAGCTCCTGTGCTGGAGCCCGCCCCGATGGGCTGTGGTGTCGCTGGGGGGTCTCCTCCTTGATCAAAGCCAGGGGAGTATTTTCAACCTCCCCCAAAATCATCAGCAGCTTTTTTGGGAAGGGCGGAGGTGGTGGGGTGCCTTCATCCTCCTCCCGCCTGCAATAAAGGCAGTTTCCAGCTGGTCCTGTGGCTTTTGCCAACTCCTCTTAGCTAAGGAATGACTTTGAAAGAGAGCCAGGGCTGGCAGGGAGTGGGGGGCACCCCCCCGGTGCCAGGGCTGCTGGGATACCTGGGGGCAGTGGGATGGGTGTCCCAGCCTGGCAATCTGGGAACACACCATGCAGCATCCTGGTCCTCATCAGCACATGCTGGGCACTGTCATGGATCCTCTTCCCACTGAGGAAGGGGGAGGCAGCTCTAGCCAGGAAAGAACAACAGGAATTTTGTTTGGCTGCTTGGAGAGGCTGTGGTAAAGGGAGGCAGGGATGGGGAGAGATGCATCCCTTGGGAATGACAGGGGGTCTCTGGGACTGGCTGGGTAAAACTCCAGCAAGCATGAGAGATAGCTGGGAACCATGACTGCTGCTGCTGTATGTGCCATGGAGGGCACAGGGCTGAACCCTCCATGCCACTGGAGGCTCTGGGGAGGAGGCCAAACCACTGCTGGACCTTTGGCATCCCCCCGGTCCCAGCACGAGGGGAGGAGGGAAATCTGAGCAAACCAGCTCCACATCTTTGGAGCCCCAACATGGCGATAGCATGAGGCAAGGGGGATAATCAGTGTCGGATTTGGGGATCTCTGGGGGAAGGGAGAGATGCTCTGTGACAAACCGAGCCATAGTCTTTCCTGCCACCACTCCAAATACTGGCTGGTGGCTTGGTGAGCAGGAGGGAGTGAAGGATGCTGGTCTAACTCCAGTGACTGCTGGGTGGGAAGGGATGGCTATATCCCACCAGGAGCCTGGGACAGAGCATGGCCACATGCACCCAAGATAGGAACAGGTCTCAAATCGGGGGCAGGAGCAAGCAGGGAGAGGACTGGAGATTGCTGCTCAACATTAGGGAGACATCCTGATGCTGTCCGGAGCTACTTTGTCCCTCAGTTTACCTCCTGAGATTAAAGAGGGCTCTCCCCTCCCCAGCCTTTGTGGGACTTCAGGATCCTTGGGGCTGCTGCGGATGCAGAACCTGAGGTCTCTGGAGTGGGCTTGGAAGGTTGAATCCAGCCCTTGGTGGTTGGTGCTGGGTGCTGTGTGCACGTCAGAGGAGACTGGGTAGCTCTGGGCTAGGGCAGGGTGACACGGCAGAGGCTGCTGGCAGATGAGCTCCCAGCTCACCCTGTCCCCCAGGGCAGTGCCACATACTGCTGCTGGCCTGGCAGCTTGGCACCCTGGCTCTGGCCCCGTGGCGGCTCCTTCGCCGGGTAGCACGAGCCGGCAGCAGCGGGGGGGTGGAAGAATGGCCTCTATTGAGCATCCTGCCTGAGGCCTCCAGGCTGTGAGCCCAGCTAGCTGTGGTGCAGGTGTGCATTTATCCCTTCCTCCATCCCATGGGGAATTCCTCCTGCTGATGTCCCTGTTGTGCCAATGTTCTCAGCTGCCTCCTGAACAGAGCCCTTGAGCTGGGCCTGGGGGATGATGGGTGCCATCGGGGGCTCTGCCCCTGCACTCCTGAGCAGCCAAGGACCATGTTCCCGCCAGCCAGGCTGCTACATCAGGGATGCCAGTGCTGCCTGCAGCACTGTACAGTGATTTCCTCTGTGTTTACCACCCAAATACTTGTCTCTGTTTGCCCTGTGCCCACTGGTAGACTCACGGACCCCTTCCTGAAATCCCTTGTGTCCTTCACTGGATCATCCCTGCTCTGCACCAGCCCTGCATTCTGCATCCTGCAGCTGTCAGCTGGCACCAGGATGAGCTGCTCCGTCCTGGACACTTGAAGAAGTGTCTTCCCACACTTGCCCAGTGATCCTTCCAAAGCATCTCATGCTACCTCAGTTTCCCCTTCCTAAGACTGCCAGGTTTGCAAGCCTGGAGCATCCAGGCATCCATCCCTGGATTCCCCCAGAGGCAGGGAATATCTCTGCTCTGGAGAGTCCTGGATGTAACACAGAGAAGGGCCATGAGGGGCTTTGGTGCACCCCAACATCCTCCCCACTGTAGATGCATTGCAAGACTCCCCTGAGCAGGGGGTTTGGCTCCCCCCTCAGCCCCAGTCTGCTCCCAGCCAGTTCATCCTGGCAGCATCCCATCTGACAAAGAGAACAGTGCTGAAGCTAGGCTGACCCTGCTGTCAGGAAATCAGCCTTGACATCAGCCCGAAAACCTTAAACAGAGCTCAAGCAGAGAGAGAGCCTCTTTATTGTAATTCCTCTGAGGTTTCATCCCTGCCCTTTCTGCTGTTCACGCCCTCTAAATATTTCCAGCCTGTTATCATGGTACCTGCAGCCAAGCCACCCTTAACCCTTTCCTGATGCTGGGGCCAGCGTGTGCTCGGATGCTCATGCTGGCAGCACCACAGCCCCTTGCCCTTGGGTTGAGTGAGGTGAGTTTGTCATAGTGCTTGGGTGGGGTTGAATTTGTTGTGGTGCTCAGGGGGCAAATCAGGGCTGTACAGATAGGAAGAGAGGGGGGGATAGGGAGAGCTCCAAACCAGAGCAGGATCTGGGCAATGGGGCTGCAGGGAGACTCGTGGTGCTGGGGACCACGGGGCAAGACAGTGCATGAGCCGGGGGGATTTGGAAAGCCACATTGCTCGTTGTGGGATTATTGTGGTTTAGCACACAACTGGCACAAGGGTTTATGGAGTTTATGTCCCCATCAGCAGGACATGGGTCCTGTCTTTGGCTCTGTGGGGAGCTGAGCACCGTCACACATCTCGCCTGGTTCTGAGCCATGGGGATGGGCTTATGTGCTACATGATGCTTCAACTCCTCCTTGGTTGAAACAGTCCCTGCAAGAGCCAGCGAGGCATTTTCCGTGCTTAATAGAAGCTGCTGGGATCCAAAAAGCCTCTTTCCTCCTCCTTCTTCTCTTGCTCAAACCCTCCTCTCTCGGGCCAGCCAAAGCCCTGCCTGGTAGCAAAGCTATTGGGGACTGGCTGGACGCTGTGGTTCCAGCATCCCCAGGATGCCTCCAGCTCCTTTCCCAGCCCTGGGAGCTTGGATCCCACCCCACACATCTGCACAGTAAAGTTGCAGCCTTTCCAGGGGCCAGCTGGGCTGGGGGAGTGGCAGCCATGCTTGGCTAATGAGCTCCATTTGTTTTCTCTCTTTGCTATTGCAGAGCCTGGAAGGGGACCAAGCTGTACTGCAGAGGATCAGGAAATATGTGAAAGCCATTCACATCTCCGGGCTCAGTGAGTTGGGCTTTGGGAGATGATGGGCATTCCCAGAGCATGGGGCTGGGGGTGTGTGATAGTCCCATCCTCCACCAACAGTGGTCACACCGGGCAGCCATGGGTGCTGGTGAGCCTGGGGGTATTTGCTGCTTGGGTGCTACCAGCCCACCACTGTGGAAACATGCTAAGGTGCCAAAAATTGCTTTAAAATTATATAAAGAGGGAAATGGAGAGCCTTAGGAAGCTTGTTTTGAATATTTCAGTGCTGTTGTGCAGCAGGATCAGTCCAGCTTTGCTACAGAGGTGGGTAGCAAGCCCAAAAAAAGTACATAGGGAGATGGATGCTAGCTGCTGGTGGAACCTCATGATGTGACCTGATAATGTGCTTAGATGCCAGAAACTGTCTGAATTATATATATAAAAAGGAAAATTGAGAACCTTGTTTTGGGGCAGTGCTGCTGTCCTGCATGAGGATCAGGCCAGCTCCGTTACAAAGGGATGGAGAGATGGTGTGACCGTGATGTGTCGGGTGCTGCAGGGTCACCCCATGTCTCTCTTTGGTGTCTCTCCATACAGCCCATGTGGAGAATGAAGAACAGTACAGCGAGGCCCTGGAGAACTTTGGCAACAACCACCTCTCCCAGAACAACCATGAGCTCTCTACTGGCTTCCTAAACCTGGCCGTCTTTACCCGCGAGGTCACTGCACTCTTCAAGAACCTGGTAAGCTGTCCCAAATCCACTTGGATTTGGAATCCCCCACCAACCAGTGCAGCTCCCCTCCTTCCCGTTTAGCTGCCCTCTGCCACATGCAGCAATCCCCGCCTCCTCCCCTGAGCTCAGGGACACATTCCCAGTGCTCTCAGACCATCTGATACCCCCGTTACTGGATTTATAGCTCACTCCCAGCTCCCTGGGGCCATTGACACTGGGATCTGATGGGAAGCTGGGGCTGCTATTTTCATTTTTCCCTTTTTTCTCGCTTTCTGTTTTTTTCTCACATCAATTGCATCTCTGATCTTGCTTGCCAAGAGTAAATCAAAGCCACGCTGGGCTGCACAGTGGGGCCATGGGGAGCAGGCAGAGGCGGCTGTGAGGCGAGCCAGGAATGGCTCCGATGGAAAACTCAGGTCCTGAATGGAGCTGGGTTCATACATGCCCAGCAGCAAATCCCTGGGCGGTCCCATGTGGCCCCCTCTCTGTTCACTTTCAAATCCCCTTCTCCAAGGGGTGTTTTTGGCCCCTGGCTCTGCTTAAGGAGGAAATTGATTTCTGCTGCCCTTCCCCCAGCAAGAATTTCAGATTTTTGGCATCTTCCTCTCCCAGTTACCCCAATCTGGGCCTCCCTGCTCCTCCCCTTCCCCATCCTGGCTGTCATAGCCTGCTGGACTCCTGTGCTCCAGTAGGGCTCTGCAGAACTGTCCTGATGGAGGAGTTGGACCAGTTCTGAGGGTCCCCCCCTCCTGCCCCACATGCTGCTGAGTGAGTTCTGTGCCAAAACCAGATCAAAAAAGCTGTTTCCCCTCCTAGAGTCTCCCTGGAGCTCCCCCATTACCCCTGGTTTGGGGGTGGTCCTATGCCCTGGGGCTGGGTTTCTCCCCAGGTGCTGCAGAGGACCAAAACCCTTTAAAAGAAATCTGGGTGCATTGGGGAAGTCCCATGTGGGTGCTGGAGCTGCTCTCACAGCTCTAAAATGGGGTGCTGCTCCATGGGTTGCATGGAGGGATGCCAGGACAGCAGTGGGCTCCCGTGTCCCCACCACAGACCCTGCACAGCCCTGGCAGGGATAGTGCTGGCTGCTTTGCTATCCCCAGATCCCAGCAAAGGGAGACATTTTGGGAAGCCCCTTTGACATGGGTGAGCTCTTTGTATCACAGGACGATGGGGAGGCTGGTTGTGTTGCTGGATGCTGGGGACAGGAATGGGGACAGGGATTAGGTGTCAGTGGGAGAAGACAGCTCTGGTTTTGGCAGCCGTGGCACTGGTGTGGTTTGTGGGAAGGGCCACATTCGTCAGACATCTTGCAGCCAGTTCCAACAAGCCCCAGCGTGCCCTCTGCCAGGATCCTGGATTCAGCTTCCCTTCCAGCCTCTTTAACCCTTCTTGGGGCAGTGACAGAGTTGGGGGGAGGTCCCTGGCACTGAGAGGGACCTGGGGCTCCAGCTCCCTGACTTCCCTCACCATGGGGTGACCCTATCTCTACCTTCTGCAGGTGCAGAACCTGAATAACATCGTGTCCTTCCCCCTGGACAGCCTGTTGAAGGGGCAGCTGAAGGATGGCCGCCTGGTAAGTCCTGTCCCCAGGGTCACTCATTTGGCACCATTCTGCAGTGAGACCTCTGGAATGGATTCAGCTCATGCCTGTGGCCAGGAGAAGGAAGGAGCTAGCACCAGGGCCTGGAAGGAAGCAGTGAGGGTTGGGAGTGACAGAAGTGAGGGGTGAAGACATCGCAGGGACACCCATCACCCTCAAGGGGTGCAGCAATGCAGAGCAAAGCTCTTGGCCCCTTTAGTGCCACCAGGTCTTTTGCTTTCCCTGACAGCTGCCACCCCCTATTTCCTTTGCCACAGGATTCCAAGAAGCAGATTGAAAAGGCCTGGAAGGATTATGAGACCAAAGTGTAAGTAACATGATGCCTCTGGCAAAATCTACCTAATCCCACTCTGCACAAAGGTGTTTTGTCCCTGGGCTGGAGCCAGGCACTGATGGTGCCAGTTTGTCATGGGGAGGGTTCTGGTCCAGCTTTTCCCAAAGGGGAAAGGGAGAGGGGCTGGAGATGTTTCTCCTGATCCCATCCCCACTGTAGCCTCCCGCATGGGACATCCCTCAGAGCAGGGATGTCCCCAACCCACCTCCATCCCATTCCACAGGGGAAAGATGGAGAAGGAGAAGGAACGAGCCCGCTTGGCTGGGGTCATCCAGGCCGAGCCAGCAGCAGCGGAGATGGCCGAGGACATGCAGAAGGAGCGGCGGCTCCTGCAGCTCCACATGTGTGAGGTGGGGCTGTGCCAAGGGCATTGGGGACTTTTCCCCCCCCAGGAACAGAGTCCCGGGGGGCACGGGGGACTGCTCTGCTAGAAGCTGTGCAGGGACATCAGAGCTTGTCCCGGTATCCGACACCAGAGCAGTCCCACCTGTGTGCTGTGGGGGACGCTTGTCCGTCCCCATCCCCCTGTGCCCCTGCATGGTCCCAGCTCGGGAATCCCCATCCCATCCCCATCCCATCCCCCTGTTGAGGTCCCTGTGGGATGCAGCTCCAAATGGCACCCATGGTGCCCCACAAGGGTGGCCTGGGGGTTCCTTCCATGTTCCTCCAGCCCCACTCCTACCCTTCCTTGGGTGGCATTTGGGTAAAAAGTGAGCTTTTTTTGGCTAACATTCGTGAGGTTGGCTTTGTGGTTTTCACCTATCCTCAAAACTGCTCCTGGCTCTGATGAAGGGGGTCACAAGTCACCCCAGATCCTTGGCAGTTCTGGGTCCTTGCAGTCCATGCTCAAGAGGGCAGATGGGAATACGTGAAGGAGACTCAATTTCAAAGCCCTGCAGCAAGGAGGAACCCAAGTGTCCTGGCTCCAGACACTCAGCAGCCCCATGAACTTGGAGGGTGGCAGAGCAGGGACCAAGTCTGCAATGGGTTGTTCCCGAGGTTCCCATGTTCCCGAGGGCCAGATCCTGGTGCCGCCCCACGACCGCCCAGCAAAGAACAGGGGGTGTGGGTAGGAGGCTGTGCCTGCCTGGAGCTGGGACCCAGCCAGATGAGTCACTCCCTTCAATAGCTCTACTATGGGATAAATAACAGCACATGGAGAGGTGGGAGCTGGAGCAGGGCATGTGCACCCGTGTTTCTGCATGCGTGAGAGCAGCTGCTGGCCCTGGAAATGGGAGGGCAGTTCTTCTGGGGGGCCGGGGGCCACATGATGCACATAGGTTTATTGGAAAGTGGGTTTTGCTGCTTCCAGGGTCCTGTTTCCCCCCATGGGGTGGTTGTGTCTCCCCACACCCTCAGGGCTGTGGAAGCAGTTGGACACGGGCCCAGGGCTGCTGGGAGCATCCCTTTGTTCAAGAGTCCCAGCCAGCACTGCCTGCCACTGTCACTGTGGGATGTGGGTGGCAGGGCAGGGACATCCCACGGGAGCTGGGCATCTCAGAAAATGTGGCCTTTTCTAGGTGGGACATGCTCCCTGATATTGACTTGGCATCTCCAGCTGTCAAGGAGCACTTTAACAACCATCCCCAGTCCAGTGGCCCCTCAGGGTGTCTGGGGTGCCAGGGCCATGGTGAGACTCCATCCCAGGAGCTCTGTCTCACCCTGGAAAACCCCCAGAGCTCAGGGCTGCCTCCCCCTCCCCTTGCTCCCCCCTCTAAACCATTCCAGCAGCTGGAGAGGAGCTTGCAGGGGGAAAATCTCTTCCCCTCCTTATTTTACTTAGGGTGAACAAGACTCTGTGTGTTTCCTTCCCTGCCTGCAGCTGATGGACGGGTTTGATGCATGAAGCTGAAATTCCCCATCCCATGGGGCACCTCAGCAGACCTCCAGTGCTAGTGTGCTGCAGGTGCTTGCTTCTTGGAATCTGACTTTTTGGGAGTAAAAGGGCCATATCTTAGAAAACATTTGGCCCTTTTTGTTGGTTTTTTTTTTTTTTTCCTTCACAAGCTGCCTTGAGTTTTGGTTATTTATTAACTCCAGAAGTAATGAGCAGTGGGAGAAGCATGCTTGGCTGGAAAGCCTGGAGGCCTGCCTCAGTCCTTGAACTTTCCATGTCTTGGAGGACTTCCATAGCCAGGTTTTTTGAGGGTGGTCCCCAGTGAGCTGCCTTCAAATCCAACATCATGACTTGACTTCTTGAAACCCAGCCAGTGTTTTAACCTTCCTCTCTGTGCTGGGAAGGGAATCAAGGGCTAGGAAGGCTCTTGCTCTTTCCTCTGGGATATTTTCAGCTGGGCCTTGTCTCTGTCACCTAACCAGGTGTCTTCTCCCCCTCCAGTACCTGCTAAAAGCCAGAGAGTCTCAGATGAAGCAGGGACCAGATTTCCTGCAGAGCCTCATCAAGTTTTTTCACGCTCAGCACAAGTAGGTGCCACCTGGGTCAAGATGGTTCATCCCTGGGGCTGGTTGTCACCCTTGGGTGGTCCCACGAGGGTCTGGGGTGTTCTACTCTCATCCCAGACCCATAAAGCTGTTGGTGGAGATACTGGGTGGAGCCCATCACTTTTCAGTTTTCTCTGGGGAGTTGAAATGTGCTTTGTTGCCTTGAGGAGCTGTAAACGTGTCCATGGGGCAGTGGGAGGGGCATTGGCTTGAGATATATCTGTTTATTTGGTTTCTGGATAGATTTCCAGGGATGAGCTCAGCTGAGCAGCTCTGGCATTAGCCATGGGGCTTGTAGCAAGGGTGTTTGGAGTGAGGATCAACATCCCCTTGCCTTTCCCGTGGCTCTGTGAGGCTGGAATAGCAGTGTGTGGGAGTCATCATCTCCTCCAGCTCTCAAGTGGGGAAACTGAGGCAGGTTGAGACAGTTACTGTGGTTAAAAGCACGTCTTTGACTGGGACTGTGACCCAGGGACCCCCTAGAATGTGGCTTTCGGCAGCACTGCTCCCCAGTGAGTTGAGCTGGGATTAAGCAAGAGGCCAATCCTTCATGCCGAACACTCCAAATATTAGGGCTATCCAAACCCTTTGGGCTAGGCTTGGTCTTTGCTGGGCTCTCTCCAGATCCCCGTAGCCAGGGAGCCACAAAGCAAGTACAGCTTTCCAGGGACCGCCATGATCTCCTGCCACATTTTCTCTGAAAACCCTCTTTTTTCCTCCATCTTCCCCATCTGCATCTTAATCACCCTCAACAAACACCCAGTTTCTTCCAAGATGGCTGGAAGGCTGCCCAGAATCTCTACCCCTTCATTGAGAAGCTGGCTGCGTCCCTCCATGCGGTAAGGCCTTCACTCTGCCATGCAGTGACCCCAGCATGCCCCCCAGGATGCCCCCCAGCATGCCCCCGTCCCCGAGCCAGCCCCTGGAGCACCTGTGCTCAGCCCAGCCATGAGGGCAGCTGGGAGCCAGCCCTGGAGCCCCTGTGCTCGGTGCAGCCATGAGGGCAGCTGGGAGCCAGCCCTGTGCTCGGCCCAGCCCTGAGGGCCGCTGCTCCCTTTGCAGCTCCGCCAGGCGCAGGAGGAGGAGGTGAAGCAGCTGACGCAGACCCGCGATTCCCTCCGCAGCATCCTGCAGCTGGAGAGCAAGGAGGTGAGACCCCAGGATGGGCAGGGGAGAGCTGAGAAGGAGCATGGGGAGGGCGCTGGGCACCTTAGGGCTAGTTTGGGGATGGGGATGGAGATGTTTCTCGTACACATGATGTTTTTCATACACATTCAGTCAGCTCTTGGCTCTAAACTCCTGCTGCAGCATCTCTGGTTTTACACAACAATTACACTAAATGAGGAGCATGGTCAACCACGTTTCCTTTGTCAGAAGGGGAAGGGGAGCTGGGTTAGCCTCTCCAGGGACCTGGAGACATTTGGATGCTGTGAGGGCACGGGGCTGTCTGGCATCTCCTGGACACACTGCACCGCCGTAAGGACAAGGTCACCTGGGGCAGCAGCCACCTCTGTCCCTCTCACTTTGCTTTTTAATTGTCTTTTTTTTCAGGAAAACTTGAACAGGAAAAACTCTGGCAGTGGCTACAGTATCCACCAGCACCAAGGCAACAAGCAGTATGGGACAGAGAAGTCAGGATTCCTGTACAAGAAGAGTGATGGGTGAGGATGAGTGTTACCCCGGAGAGCTCTTGGTTTCATCCTGACATTGTCAGTGCTCATGGGAGGCCCCAGAGCTGAAATCCAGCTCACGGGACATTTAGTGCTCTATGAGTTAGAGAAAGCGTAACCCCACATCCAGAACTCCCACCAGGCCTCTGCCATGGCTGGTTTGGGATGTGGATGTGGGTGATTGCAGCTGTGCAATCCTCACTCCTCCTCTTCCTCCTCCTCAGGATCCGCAAAGTGTGGCAGAAGAGGAAGTGTGGTGTGAAGTACGGCTGCCTGACCATCTCCCACAGCACGGTGGGAAGCGTGGGGGCTGCAGCCCTGTCCCTTTTTTGTGCACTCTTTGGGGCTTGGTGTCCATTGGATTTCAGGTTTAGTGTTGCTCAGACTGGTCACAAATCTGCCCAGCTTAAAAATCAATGCAGGATGAGACTGGATGGTTAAAAGAAAGTCCCTCGTGTCTCACAGGGGTCCAGAGGTGGTCCCTCGTGTCCCACGGGGGTCCAGAGGTGGTCCCTCGTGTCTCACAGGGGTCCAGAGGTGGTCCCTCGTGTCCCACGGGGGTCCCAAGGTGGTCCCTCGTGTCCCACAGGGTCCATGGGACAGGGGGTGAACTGGGCTGGGGCAGCGAGATGAACAATGAGGGACCAGACAAGCCCGGAGGGGATGGGGCTGGTGGGGGAAGGGCTGCCACCTGGCGTTGGAGGCTGGAAACTGCAGGAGGGACATCTTGGAGCCGCGTTCTCCTGCAAAGGGCTCCTGTTCTTCTAAAATGGGTCAGACGGGGTCTGACTGGCATGGTTATCCCAAGAGAAACCATCTGTGGTGGTAGTTGTACCACCGCAGTTGCCACTGGAGATGGTGCTGCCCATCCCTTGGTGATGCCCATCCCATTCGTTCCTGGTCCTTTAACCCACCTTGGTCCTCTTACCCTGCAGATAAACCGTCCCCCTGTGAAGCTGAACCTCCTCACCTGCCAGGTGCGGCCCCATGCTGAGGAAAAAAAATGCTTTGACCTGGTGACACGTGAGTACCTGGGATGAGGTGCTGCAGGCGGGGTGTGAGGTGTTTGACCTCGAGGTGGAGGCTGTGGTGGGACCTCTCCCTTTTTGGAGTGGGTTTTCCCTCTGAAACACAGTGGCACCCTCTTTAAAAGCTTTTAATTTGGCTCTGGGTGTCTTCCTGGCTGTCTTTACAGATGAAGGACCAATCTCTTCAATGAGTGCTAGAAAGCTGAGACAAAAAGAGGTTGTGACAGGGCCCAGGTGATGGGACAGTGATGTGCAGTGATTTAATTTGTAATTAAGCAGCTCCTTTGAAGAGATTTCAGCTGATTCCTGCTGTTCTGGGCATCCCTAGACCATAGAATCCTAGAATGGTTTAGGTTGGAAGCAACCTTAAAGTCTGTCTTGTTCCACCCCCACACCATGGACAGAGATATCTTCCACTAGACCAGATTGCTCCAAGCCCTGTCCAAGCTTAAACAATTCAAGGGATGTGGCAGACACAGCTTCTCTCCTTTCACCTTCTCTCCTCTCTTCCCATCCCTGCAGACAACAGGACATATCACTTCCAAGCGGAGGATGAGCAAGAGTGTGTCGTGTAAGTGCCACAGCCCATCCCTCCTCTTTGATGTGCCAGATCCTGCTCTGCCTTCCCCATCCTCCTCTTCCTCCTCCCTCCTGCCCAGGTGGGTCTCAGTGCTGCAGAACAGCAAGGATGAAGCCCTGAGCAATGCCTTCAAGGGGGACGGGGGTGGTGGCGGGGTGGCAGCAGGCTCCGGGGGGGACGGCGGCGCGCAGGAGCTCACCAGGCTGGTTATCAGTGAGGTGAAGAACATGCCAGGAAACAAGCAGTGCTGTGACTGCGGTGCCCCAGGTACGTCGGGGCCTGGGGTGTCCCCCGCCCTGGGTGTGACTCGGCTGTCGTGGGGGTGGCAGCATCTCTGGGGGCTGGGCGTGGTGCCGAGCCCCGCGCGCTCCCGCTGCAGATCCCACGTGGCTCTCCACCAACCTTGGCATCCTGACGTGCATCGAGTGCTCTGGTATCCATCGGGAGCTGGGTGTGCATTATTCCCGCATCCAGTCCCTCACTCTGGATGTTCTCAGCACCTCTGAGCTGCTGGTAAGCTGCTCTCTGAGCCCAGAGATCCCCTGGGAACCACCCTCTGTGTCTCCCAAACCTCCTGTGATGCAGGGTTCATTCCTTCTCCTCCATCCCATCTGTCCCCAGTTTGCTCCAGGGCTTGCAAACTTGCCTCAGTTTCCCCAGTGCAGTGGTGTGGGCAAGGGGGGCTCTGCAAATCTGTTTGCTAAGCAGGGGGCTGCTGGCAGCTCCCCAGGATTTTCTCCCTCCTAAAACAGCTTTCCGTTGCCATAGGAGAGCATCATCCTGGCAAAGATGCTGCTCTGGGAAAGCCCTGGGTGGATCCAGTGGATTCCTTCCTTCTGGGATGGGATCTGGCTGGAACAGGGTGAGTGTGGCTCATGTCCCTCTGTTCTGCTCTCTCCCTAGCTGGCTGTTAGCATTGGGAACACTCGGTTCAATGAGATCATGGAGGCTGCGCTACCCGCACAGGACTGTCCCAAGCCTTCAGCCAGCAGTGATATGTGAGTCGGGGACTTGGCTGTGCTGGGAAGAGGAGGAGGAGAAGGAAAAGGAGTGCATGGTGTGTGCCCTGTTCTTGTCCCCGTGCTGCCACTCCCCAGCTAAGACAGCCCTGGGATGAGGCGTGCTGGTGTCATTGCTGGGTTGTGGTGGGGATCTGCACCTCTTTGGAGGCTTACCCTTGATCCCGAGGCTTCAGGAGGAGGCAGGAGCACAGGGCTCCCTCCACACCCTGTCTCCATGCCCATCCAAGCCCCGCTCCCGGCAGGGCTGCACGCAAGGAATACATCATGGCCAAGTACGTGGAGCGACGCTACGTGCAGAAAAGCAGCCAGGACAACCCCCATGGCCTCTGGGAAGCCATTCAAGCCCGTGACCTCCTGGCCCTGCTCAAGGCCTTTGCCGAGGGGCATGACCTGACCAAGCCCCTCGCCAGCCCTGAGGGTCAGGTGAGGCCTGCACCTGACAGGGAATGGATTTTCCCACTCTGGGTGGCTGTGCTCTGGGTTGTCTTGGGCTTTGGGAAGGGATATGCTGGTTGGAAGATGAGCATCCTCAGGTCCAGCTTTCTTCTCTCCTACACGTAGGAGATGAAACATTGTTGAGGCCAGCTCACCTCTCCCTTCCATATCGTGGGAGATGAGCATGCATGTGTCCAGCACTCCTTTTCCCTTCATTCAGGGGGGAAGATGAGCATTCTTGGATCCAGTACTTCTTTTGCCTTTATCCTGAGGAAAGATGAGCATTCTCAGGGTCATCTCTCCCTCCCATCTCTTGGCAGGATGCAGGCGAGCTGCCACTGCACATGGCCGTGCGCCACGCCGACAGATCATCCCTTCCCTTGGTGGACTTCATCATCCAGAACGGGTGTGTCCCCAAGGGCTCCCAGTGTTCCCTGCCCCTCTCCCTCATGGGAGGAATGTACAGGATGCTTGTGTCAAAGCCTTGACTTTCCTGCTGTTGGCCCTGCACAGGGGAACGCTGGACCGAGTAACACAGAATGGGAACACGGCCTTGCACTATGGTGCACTCTATAACCAGCCCAACTGCCTCAAGCTGCTCCTGAAAGGGAAAGCCACCTTCACCACAGGTATGAGCTTGGCATGGCTCATGGTTTGGGGGTTCTTTGGTGGGAGTGGTAAGGCTGCAACTTGGATTTGTCCCCCTTTTGCCCCTCGGGCAGTGAACGCGGCCGGCGAGACAGCTCTGGACGTGGCGAGGAGGCTGAAGTACAGCGAGTGTGAGGAGCTGGTAGGTGGGATGGAGGAGTGGGGGAGAAGCTCAGAGTGGGGAGAGGGGACCAAGTGCCTGAGGAGGACTGGCGTGAAGGTGGGGGGCTTTTGGGATGTGTCCCTCCAGTGCCGAGACCCCTGTGGGCTGCTCCATCCTCAGATCCCTCTGACCTGCTCCATCTCTCTGGCAGCTGGAGCAGGCGCAGGCAGGGAAGCTCTCCCTGCAAATCCATGTGGACTATGACTGGGAGCCCCCATCAGAGTTCCCCTATGACAGTGAGGATGAGCTGGAGGAGAAGGTACTGTGGGATGGTGGGACCTCCACACCCCCAGTGAGGGAGCTGGTGGAGTGCAGACCCTTTTGGGGGACTGGTGGCACAATAGGACATCCCTGGAGCTGTGTTGTACCCCCAGGTGAGCCCCCTCCAGCGCTCCTTCAAGGGCACCTCACCACTGGCTGCCAGCCCGCTGCCTGCCTGCCCCCAGACCCGCTGGAGCTGCATGGGGATGGACATCACCAACAAGACCTACGAGAGCATCCTGGTGCCCTCGCGCGCTGCACCCCGCCGGGCTCACAGCGAGGAGATCCCCCCGCCACTGCCCCTCAAAAACCCTACACGGGGCAGCTCTCGCCCCAAACCCAGCCACAGCCCCACCGGTGAGTCCGAGTGCGGGGTCATCGTGGTGGGTCCGTGCCTTCCCCCAGAGGCCAAGTTTATTGTCCCCACTGCGTGTGTTCCCCCAGAGCGCCCTGAACTGCCCCGGCAGGCATCGGAGCCCCACTTCTCTGGGCCAGCAGAGGCACTGGCACCACGCAGCCTGCCTTGTGCCAGCAGCACGGGTGCCCTGGATGGCTCCCCCTGCACCCGCAGCCCCACCGAGAGCCAGCGGGCAGCGTACTGGGAAACCCGCTCCGAGACGGACACCAGCAGCGGTCGGCGGGGGCCAGAGCTGAGTCCCCAACCCACGCAGCCCCTGCCAGGCAGCACGGTCCCTGACATCCCCCCTGTCAAGTTTGGGTAGGGACCCTGCTCCAGACTGGGGTTGCACTTGGTGTTGGGGGATCATTGCACGGTGCTGGTGGGTCAGCTTCAACCTCTGCCACCCCCACGGGCAGGAGAATTGCTGTGATGCAAAGGGGTCCCCACCCTCTGGGATCTCCAGAGAAACTGATGGTGACCCTGGGATGCAGGAGGAGACAAGGGCAGCTTTGGGGATGCTGGGTTGTCCTTGGAGACAATGCAGATTATTTGGGAGGACACCAAGATCCTCTGCAAGTTATCATATGTATTTTTTCTCTCCTTTGGGAAAATGTGGTGGGATGGGCTCATTTGAGGGAGTTTGGGTGTTGGGGACCCTTTCCATCAGCATCCAGGGGGCTGTGGGTGAGATCCAGGTCCCATGAGGGAATCCCTGACCTCCCTGAGACCTCGCAGGATGGAGAACAGGGTGGGGGAAGGCAACAGCAGAGGGGGGTGACACTGTTCCCACTGTTCCCACTGTCACTCACAGCTCGGAGAGCACCCGCTCGTACCGGCGCATTGGCGGCATGGTGGGCAAAACGGGGTCGACTGGGTCCCCCCAGAGCCCTGGTAGCCCCGAGGACCCTGCTCTCAGCAAGGTGCCCCCTGTGCCCATGCCCAGAAGATTTGCTCCGGTAGGTGAAAATCCTTCTCTGCATCCCCAAGTATCCTGGGGTGGCAGATGGAGTGATCAGGGGGTCGTATCCCTGTTGCCACCTTTTGGATGGCCTCGGGGGGGTCTGTCACCCCCTTTTCATCCCATTTCAGGCCAAGGGGAGGCAGAAGCGGGTAAAGGCAGTGGCTGACTGCAAGGGAGACAAGGCGCGAGAGCTGACCTTCTCCAAGGGGGAGGTTATCGTGGTGACACGGGAGGAGGATGAGCAGATCTGGGTGAGTCACCATGGCATGGACAGGTGCTGGGATCCAAATCCTGGTCCTTTCCCCCCTCCAGTTCTCTTCTGAAGGAGGCTGGGTTTTTCTGGGGGGGGCACGGATGGGGGACTTCTGCCCTATGTATGCATGGAAGAGGGCTGGGATGGCTCCACTAACGTATCACCACAGCTTTGCATCACTTAATCCCTGTTGGAATTGAGCAGGGAAGAAGTTCTGGGGGTGATATCTGGATATAAGACTTACACCCCCCTGAACCTTTCTTCTGCACCCCCAGGTCGGCTTCATCGAGGGCGATGGCTCCCGCACCGGAGTCTTCCCTGCCAGCTTTGTCCACCTCTTGCAAGACTGACCGTGTAGGGGTAGCCCATTTGTCACTGTCCCACTGACTGGGAGTAGTGCCAGCTCCCTGCTGGGGGTTTGGTAGAGCCAGACCACAAGGGACATGTGTCCAGGATCCTGGCATGAGACCACTGCCCTCCAAGGGGGCCCAGAGATCCCCTGCCTTGGGAAAACCGTCCATGGATGGCAGCAGTGGGGAGTTGAGGAGCAGAGAACAGACATGCTCGCTGCACTGGTGGGCTGAGGTTTCTGTGCCAGCCCCTGCTCCTGCTGCTCTTCTGTCCTTCCCATGGGCTCTGCCCATCCCTTGGGTTTTCTTCTTCCTTCTCTGCAAGGAATTGGGGATGGGGGAGCTGTATTTGGTGTCCCCCACCCTCTGCCAGATAGTCATGAAGCCTCCTCCTCATCCTGGGGGCAGCCATGGACCACCAGCCTCCTTTTGTGAAGCCTTTGGGATGGGCAAGAAATAGGAGAGGGCTTTTTTTGTGTGTCCATCCTCCACCCCAGGTTCTGGGAGCTGCCTGGACTGGTGGAGTTCAGGGATGCTCCAAAGCTTCTCCAAAACTGGTACTGAAATGCCATTCCTTGATTTGGAGGGGGGGGATGTTTCAGGTGGTACCACAGAGCCCCTGCCCCATGTCCCTCATGTGGGGTGGGTGCTGGATCACTGCCCCTTCCCTGGGGTGGGGGGGCTCTCAGAGGGGGTTTTGCAGCTTTTTCTAGGACCAGCATACCCCTGTACCAGTGTGCCTTGGGAGCCACCTGCCTCTATAGCCCCTCACTTTGCCCTTCTCATTTCTGTGTCAAATGCTTCATCTCAAAAAAAGTCTTTTTAAAATGTTTTCTGTCTGATTTCTAATAAACCATCATTTTTTAAGCGCCTGGGAGTGTGTTGGGGGGTACAACCCCTGCCCTGGCCATCGCCAGCATGGTGATGCTGCTGATGTGTCCCCAAGGGTCCCAGTCATCGGTGTCTGTGATCACCCTTGGGGGCAGCCATGTGGGGCTGGGCTGGGACATGGATCCAGAGCAGGATGCTCATCCTACAGCTACCCCATCTGAGTGCTAGAGCAGGGACAAGCAAGGATGGCAAGGTTGTTGTCACCTACATATCCCAGTGGCCTGTGCCCTGTATTGCTGCCTGTCCAGCCAGGCCTGAGGGGCTCCTGCTCCTGCCCCAGGCTGTCACAACATCTGCTGGCTCTGCTGGAGCACCATCTCTGCTGCTCTTCTAAGACTGCAGCGTGTCATTTATTGCACAATCATGGAATGGGGAAGGGGCCTTAAAGATCATTTCTTCATCCCCTGGCGTAGGGGGGACCCCTTCCACTAGACCAGGTTGCTCCAAGTCTGTCCATCCTAACCTTGGACATTTCCAGGGATGGGGTATTCTCAGTACCAAAACACTCCAATATGTGGAGTACTCCAGTATAAGAACTATTCCTGTATACTGGAATTCCACGTATATTGGAATGTTCCAATGCGTGGAGTATAAAGATTATTCCCCCAGCGATCTTGCTGCTGCATCAACTTTGGGAGAAACAGAGCTTGCAGCACACATGTACCCGTGCCCCTGAGGATTCCCTCCCTAAGCCATCCCGATGGCAAAGCCCCACCCCGGGCCCTGTCCCTCGGCACCCCGGGTCCCCATGGCCGGGCTCCCGGCGCGCCTCCCCCGCTCTTGCAGCCCTGCTTCTCGGCTATATTTAGCCCTCCCCCGTGCTATTTTGCTTTCCTGGCAGGAGTTTATAACTGGCTGGGACAGCCCCACCTCCTTTCTGCTTTCTCTCCCTTCCCTTCCCGTCCCTTTCCCCCTTTTCCCCTTCTCTCTGCTCCCTCCCACCCGGCTGCCCCGGCCCCCCATGTCAGCAGCGCCCAGCTGTGCCCGCAGCCAGCATCCTGCTCCGCTGGAGCCCCCGCCATGGGGCCCGCTGAGGAGCTGGTCCGGATTGCCAAGAAATTGGATAAGATGGTGGCCAGGAAGAGCACGGTAAGGTGGCCAAGCTCCTCGGGGTGTGTTTAAACACTTATGTATTTGCACACGTGCATATTTACACACGTGCTTGTTTACACACGTGCTTGTTTACGTGCATGTTTGAATGTTGTGTGGCTTGGGAAAGGGAGGGGGGGTTTGCTTTTCACACCCCTCATGTTGTCCCTGGAGGCACTGAGCGGGTTTAAGGGGTGCTGCCTGTGTCACCCAAGCCCAGCCTCAGGACATCATAGACAGCACCCAGGGGATTTAATTTTGCCTCTAATTTGGGGCTCTCCTGGGACACTGGGATTTGGGGGTAAGGGGGCGTTTGTCCCATGGGTGGCAGCTCCTGACACTGCTTGGCAGTGCCAGATTGTGGGCGACAGGTGTTTGGCCCCCAGCCTGTGCACCAACACCTGCTCAGTGCCAGGGCCAGAGGCTCTGAACAGGCAAGGAAAAGCTCTGGGCTGGGGATATAACACCCTCAATGCCCCTCAGGCACAGCCCTGCCTGTTGCACAAGTGTGCAAAGGGAGGGGAAGGGGTCAGTCACTGTTTCCTGGGAGGTTTTGGTGGTTGTGTTCTGGGGAAGCTGGGATCCAGCCCTGCCACTTGTGCCAAGTGAGGATCCATCTGGGTATCCTGGTGAGCCACTTACATGTGCCAAGCCCAGCTCTCAGAGTTAATATTTAACTGTTTCCACTGGCCTTTGCCCCGACGAGGTGCAGGCTCCTGGCTGGGGGGGCAGCACTGCCGTCTCCGTGGATCTGGTGGCTTTTTGGGATGCCAATGCTTGGTGTTAAACCAGATCCCATGGCTCTGCTTGCTGACAGGAATTACCCAGGGGTCAAAGGACAGGGGTGCTCCACGCCTCTCTTGCTGCACTTTGGGATGGGACAGAGCCAGGGTCCACCTGCAGCACAGGAAAGTCCCTGCACTCATCAAACCAGGGGGGTCTGGTCCAGCCCCTCGTGGTGGGAGTCCATGGAACAGTGTCCCCGGGGGTGATACCCGGGAGCTGGTGTCTGCTGCTGGGGCTCTAAAAATACCAAGGATGAGGAGGAGGAGAAAGAGAGGGAGGAGGAGGAAGGCTCTGTGCTAGACTTTATCCCAGCTGCCACTGCAGGATATCAGGATGAAATCCTGGGGCTTGTGTCCCATGGACCTTTACACCCCTGGGTGGGGGGGCATTGGGAAATTCCCCAACTGTCCCTAGCTCCCACCAGCCCAGATTTTTCTTGCAGATGGGGGTTTTCCCAAGTTTTAAGAAAAGCTAGTGCTATCCAGCTGGAGATGTGACCTGGTGCTGGGATGGTCCAGCAGGATTTGGGTGTGGGACTTTTCTATCGGTGTGAGAGAGTCAGGTGACCCCAGGGAGCAGCCCAGGGCTGCTTTGGGTTCTCCTGTCATGCCCTTCCTGGTGCTGCCTGGTGCCTCCTCAAGGGCTCCTGTGGCTTCTCCCTGCTGTAGGAAGGGGCACTGGATCTGCTCAAATCCCTTACCGGCTACACCATGACCATCCAGCTGCTCCAGGTGAGGGGGTTTGGGTGGGGGGAGACCCCATGGGGTAGCTTGCCCTGTGCCAGCCAGCACATCCCTAAGGACGTGTCCCTGGTGTGTGTCCCCAGACCACACGGATTGGAGTGGCTGTGAACTCAGTGAGGAAACACTGCTCAGATGAAGAGGTGGTGGCCTCAGCCAAAATCCTCATCAAAAACTGGAAGCGGCTTCTGGGTGAGTGATGCTGGACGGAGACGAGAACCCCCCAAAGCCTCAATCCTCCCTGGGCCATCCCAGCTCCTCAAGCCTCAATGCTTCTGGGGGGATGGAGTGGAATCAGTCCAGAGCTAGGATGTGCAGACTCCTATAACCTGTAACCCAGATTTTCCAAGGGCTTGGTTTCACTCTGGGATAGAGTGGTGTAAATCAATGTGTGGCCCACCAGGGGCTGGGCATCTCCACAATCATCCCCCACCCCAGGATGCACCTCTGCAGGTACCCTGTGCTGGTTTGGGCTGTGACTGTGACACCCAAATCCTTCCCCCAGAGTCTACCACCACAAAAAAAGAGAAGGATGCAGATAGGAAGAAGGAGAAGGACACAGATGGAGACAAGGAGAAGAAGAAGGGGCTGGATGTTTCCAGCTGCCCCAGTGAAGGGGCGAAGCAGAGCAAGAATACAGCTGAGAAGCACAGGGAGAAGCACAAGGAGAGGTGAGGGCTCCTGCCTGCTTTTGGGGGACACTAGGGCCAATATGAGACCCCCTCTTCTTGGTCTTTAAGAGTTTACCCATCTCTGCCTACCCACGGATGCCAGCAGCACCTCTGGAGACCAAACTACCTCTGGGACAGCACCAGAGCAGTTATTGGAGGAGGGAGAAGTGGCCATTTTTTATTTTCCCTTCTCTGAAGCTAATTATTCCTTGGATGAGGTCATTTTGGACAGTGCTCATCTGACCCCTGCTCTCTCTATCCCTAGGAAGCCCAGCAAGTGTGACTCTCATGCCACCACCACCAGCCAGGGCCACTCTGCCCACTCCAGCCCGGAGAGGTACCTGCTGAAGGATGCCCTGACCCTCCTGCCAGGCACTGCCAGCCCAGGGGAGGCTTTGCTGGCAGCCTGGGGTGGGGCTCAGGGATGGGGGGTGCAGATGGACAGGATCCATCTCACAGGTTGCCAGAGTATGCTGGGTTTGCTGAGAGCTTCTCTCCCTTCCTTTGGGCCTCTGTGGTGAAGAGAGTCCAGTGATGGCCGGAGCCCCACTGCGTCCTCCAAGAAATCACCTCTGGACGGCAAGAAAGAGAGGTGGGTGCTGGGCTGGGTGAAGATGGGAGGGGCGAGACCCTAGCCCCTCACTGGGTTGTGGCTGGGGGTGTGGACCCTCCACTTGTCCCCAGTAGCTGCCCTCTGACATGGGGCTTGCCCTGCCAGGAGAGCCTCTGCTGACTCCAGGTCCTCAGCTGTCTCCTCCTCTTCCTCCGCACAGAAGAGACCGTCAGGGGAGAGGTAAGGAGGGGGTGTCCCTGGGCAGCCTGGGGATGCTCTCAGGGTCCCCCTTGGGGATACCGTGACCATGGAGGGGGTGAGAAGTGGCTGGGAGCCCTGATCCTGCCACAGCACCGGGATGTTCCCTGGGAAGAGAAAATCCTCCCCTGGGGAGATTCCTGCTGGATTCCGAGCCAGCGCTCTCATCAATGTGCTGATGCCTGAGGTCCTGCCACCAGTCCCTGCCCCCTGTCCTGCCTGCCCTGTCTCTGGTGTCATCCCCACTGTCCTGTTTCCTGCCACTCCCAGGAGAGCCTCTGTGGGCACCAGCCTCTCTCCAGCTCCCACCAGCTCCCAGAGAAACTCCAGTGACAGCAAGGAGGAAAGGTAGGAGAGAGGAAGAAAGGTAGGAGAGACCCACTCCACTTCCAAGGGACCCCGGCAGGTCCCTGCAGCTGTGCCAGTACCCTGCCAGCTGCCCGTGCCCCTCCATGTGCCCCTGCAGAGCCAACAGCAGCAAGGCCAAACCTGAGGTGCCACGAACCCCCACCAGCCCCTCCTTCTCTCCCAGCCCCTGCTTCCTGGCCCCCTGCTACCTCACAGGGGACTCGGTGCGGGACAAGTGCATTGAGATGCTGACGGCTGCGCTGCGCATGGATGGTGAGCAGTTCTGAGGGTGCTGGACCCCAGACTGGGCTATTTCTCCTATGGGACAGTCCTGATAGGAGCATTCAGCCCGAAAAGGAAAGAAAAGGAGGTTGGTAGGGTCTCTGATAAAGGGGTTGGATGTGAGGATGCATCTTTGTAAGGTTCAAGATGGGAAAAACTAGGTATTTTAGAGATGGAGTGTCTGGGACAAGTACAGGGGGAGAGATGAGATTTTCTGGGGTAGGTACAGCAAGACCTGTGGCTGGTTTCACACCTGAAAGTCACCCCTTAACCTCTCTACCCTTTAGACGACTACAAGGAGTTCAGTGTCAACTGCGAGAAGATGGCATCGGAGATTGAAGACCATATCCTTTGGGGGGCTAGGGGTCCCCAGGCTTCATCTGCTGGGGGGCACACGTAGGCTCAAGAGTGCTGCTGGGGACAGGACAGAGGGTGACAAGGACAAGGACAGAGGATGACAGACTCTGCCGTGCTCGTTGCCTGCAGAGGGAGCCCAGACCTCAGTGAGAGGATGCTGAAGCTGAGGCTGAGCAAAGCATGTCCTGAGCACCTCCCTTCGTGCAGGGGTCTGTATGTCCCCCCCCAGTCCCCTCTGGTCAGGTACCTGCCTTCATCCCTGGGGAAATAAATCCAAACCCAGCCAAAGCTTTTTCCATGAGCCTGCTGTAGGCGCCTGTGTCTCCTGCCAGAACCAGTCTGTCACAATGCCCAGGCTGTGCCATGCTGGAAGGGATGGAGCCACCTCTGCCCATCCCCAGCTCAAGGCTTGGGGTTCTCCTGGCAGCCCCCTGATACCAGGACCAACCCCAGGGTGGTTCACCTCCCTGGGTGCCCTTTTTGGTGCCTCCCAGACTCTGTGCCCAAAGCTGCTACATCAAGTTGTCCATACCCATGTTCTTTGGGAGGAGGGAGTAGACAGAGTCCTCTGCACCATGAACTTTTGTCCCAGCACAGGGCTTGGTGACAGTCCCTGAGCCTGATAGCCTTGCCTGGATGTCAGACATTCCAAGGCAATGCAAAGTCATTTTCCTCCCCACATCTCAAGCTGTGCTTCATCCTCTTAAAGCCAAGGATGGGGCCACTTCCCATAGGGAGGAAAGCCCCACTGAGATCAGCCACCTCCACGTGAGCACTGGCCCTGGTGACAGCAGCACCCAAGCTGGCATCCCCCAGTCTTGGTTCCTTGACAGACCCCACATATCTTCCAGGAGCTGAAGAGCACCGACATGAAGTATCGCAACCGGGTGCGGAGCAGGATCAGCAACCTGAAGGACCCCAAGAACCCCGGGCTGCGGAGGAATGTCCTGTGTGGGGCCATCGAGCCTGGCCTCATCGCCCGCATGACTGCTGAGGTGGGCAGTGGGGGGCTGGTGCCCATGGAGCTCTTCCGTGCTGCCTCTGTGGTGCCCAAGTGCTGGGTCTTGGCTTGGTGCTGTCCACAGTGGGGTTGTCCCAGCGCCTCCCTGTCCCACCCCAGTGCTGAATGAGACACAGGGAGTATTAGGAGAAAGCTGGCAGCACTGCTAGGTCCCCTTAAAGCCCTGCAGACCCCCAGCCTATAACAGATCTGGCTGCGGGATGTCACAGTGCCAGGAATCAGGCTGGAGTGTCTCTTTTGTCCTCCTCAACCAGGGTCCACAAATCAGGCTCCTCAGAAGCTCAATTTCTCCTGTGGGGGGACAGATCCCTGCAGGCAGCAGTTTTAGTTTGAAGATGGGGTGATTTTTTCATTTCCATGGGTCTGAGCCCTCCAGCAAGCACAGACAGCAGGATTAATCCTGTTTTGGGAGAGGATGGGGAAGGTGTTGGACTGTGGTACTTGGATGTGAGCAGACTGACCCATCTGGGCCAATGCTGGTGGCAGGAGATGGCCAGTGATGAGCTGAAGAAGCTGCGGAATGCCATGACCCAGGAGGCCATCCGGGAGCACCAGATGGCCAAGACAGGTGGCACTGTCACCGACCTCTTCCAGTGTGGCAAGTGCAAGAAGAAAAACTGCACGTACAACCAGGTCAGGCCTGGTCTGCAAGGACCCTTGGCTTGGGGGAGGCTCTGAGGGTCTCCCCTGACCCAGCGCTGCTCCCCCCAGGTACAGACGCGCAGCGCCGACGAGCCCATGACAACATTCGTGCTGTGCAATGAGTGTGGGAACCGCTGGAAGGTCTGTAACCATCTGGGGAGAGGCTCTGGGCAACCCACCCCTTTCCTAGCCTTCAGGGGTAGCAGAGCCCCCTGAAGGGGTGCTTTGGGTGCTGGGTGAGGGCTTACCACCTGCCCTGGGCTCTGCTTCTCCTGCAGTTCTGCTGACGCTGCTGGCGACTGGGCTGGAGGGAACATGGTGCAAGACAAGATGCTGTGACACCACATTGGGCTGAGGAGGAGGGGCCAGGGTGGCACCAGTCCCTAAACCCCAGTTCCCTGTACCCTTGCACTGGGCTCCCTCAAACATCCTGAGGACCTGCTCTCCGGCAATGTCAAGTTCACTCAAGAAGGTCCCTGTGAATCCAAAGGTTCTTCCCTGCAAATACCTGCCCTTTGACTGGGGTGTGCTGGGATCCCACTGGGAACAGACCCATTCCTGGAAAGGGAGACTGGTACAACCTGGGCAGCATGTCCTTCCCTGAGAGAAACTGGGACTTGGATGATTTGGGGGCAGGAGAGACATTGCTCCATGGACATGGGGCTGTGCCTGGGAGCTGAGGGTGGCAGAGGGCCAGGTTTTAACCCAAACACCTTCTTCCTCACCTAAGTGCACACAAAGGGAGGGGAGAGACATGGAGGGGACAGGGTGGGTGCAGCATGTCCAGATGCTGTTGGGATGCCACTGTGCCCCTCTGCTCTGTGACAAATGGGCCATCCATCCTGGCTTGAAGACACCGTGTCCCAGGAAAGAAGGAAGGATGGCAGGGAGAGGAGTGAGGAAGAACCCTTCCAGCCAAAGTAATAAAGGTGTGAACAATCTCTGCAGCACAGACTGTTTCCTAAGATGGGTTTGGGACCTCCGTCTCGAGTTTATAGCTCCCCAGCTTGAGCCTCAAGGTCATCCATGATCCCTCACCAAATTCCAACACGTATCTCAAATCCACCAGCCCCAGCTTGGGATATAACCATGGGTTGCTGCTCATCCATCACCTGACTGGGGATTAAAGACCTTTAATTAAGGCTGGAGCAGCTCCCTGGTTTGGTCTGGGTACTGCAGGCTGCCCCATGGCAGGGCAGAACTTCCACCAACAGCAGGGAGCATTTTCCAGGGAAAAGGCATCAGGGACCAGCTGGGAGACATCCCTTTGGCTACAGGAGCTCTGGGAGGGAGCCATGGCACTGAGCCCATCCCTTGTTACCACCAGCCTCTCCCAGTGGCAGTGAGGTGTGATGGGGACACAGGCAGGTCATGGTGACCATGGATGGGGATGAGGGTGCTGCTCCCATGCATGGATGAGCCAGAGTGTGAGAGCAGAGGACAGTGAAGCTGTTTGTTGGTTTGTTTTTTTTTTTAATTAACCCATCATTAATTTTTTAATCTTGGGTTTAATCTTGGGAATTTTTTCACAGGCCATGCCATTTGTACCCAGACTTGGGTACTAAACCCTCCGTGTTTGGGGGTCCCCACCACCCTTGAGGCCCCTGAGAGAACTCTCTGAGCCGTGGTGCTCGTTAACACACTGAAGTGATTAATGAGCCTCCAAGGCAATAATTTACACTTGCGACAGTGTGTGTGGCTGCAATTAAGGAATACAGTGGATTATAGGGGATGAATAAAACATCAGTGTGACCTTGAGGTGTGAGGGGAGTGCAGGAAGGGCAGGACTGGGGCTCCCAGCCATCCCCAGGGTGCCTCAGGGCATGTTTGCCTGGGACAAGGTTGAAATAGGGGGATTTGGACTTGGCTTTTTTTGCAGTCCAGTCTAATAAAGGTGTTTAAGTGATACCAGAGGGAGCCAGACTCCCAGCATGTTATGATGGATCTCCTGGCATCCCTCTGTGTCCTCCACAAGAGCCCTCAGGACCTCTGTTGCAGCTCCAGCCCCACGTGGGAGAGGCCCTTACAGTCCCTGCCAGGGGTTGATTTACCCACCCTGAAGCTCCAGGTTTGGATACTCCAAAGCTTCAGCAGAGGAGCTGGTGTCTCTTCCTGCCTTTCCCTGCCTATCTCTGCATGAATCACAGAATCCTTTCAGTTGGAAAAGACCTCCAAGATAATCGAGCGCAACTGCTCTCCCAGCACTGCCAAGCCCTCCACTAACTACATGTCCCCAGTGCCACATCAACACATCTTTTAAATCCCTCCAGGTGACTCCAAGGAGATGCTGAATCTTCTATCTGATGGCATTTTCATATTCAACCTCCAACCTGCAACACTTTAAACAACCCCACGGAGTGTCCAACCACAGCCAGGCTTCCCCATGAGGGGACAGCCACTACTGGTGCTGCCAGACCACATCCCTTCCCCAAGGACTGCCCTCAGCCACCTCAGGGACACCCTGTTCCACAGAATCTGGCACATGGCCAGTTTCACTTTGCAGTCCTGGCTTGCCCAGGGGTCACCACCCCCCGTACTCCAGCCCCCCCAGCTCGCCTGCAGCACGGGCTTCGCTGCTGCCCTTCTCCCCCGCATTTTTCCAGCCTTGAGAAAACAATCAGAACTTTGCTGTTCTGTGGTTTCCTTGGCAACCCCATTTCCCCATCCTCTCACTTTATGCATCTATAACTCCCCTGGCCCCGGTCACCGACCCCCAAAGCACAGTGGCAGGTCCCTGTGCACAGGGATGGAGCAGGAGATGATGTGTCCTGGCCACCGCCAGGACAGCTGATCCCAGAGGGACCCTCAGCCAGGGCTTCCCAAGCACCTGGGCTTATTGGAAAGGAATGGAATAGCTGGTGGTGGTTCGTGTCTCTGAACTGAACTGAAGCAGTTTTGGAGCCAGTCTTTACCTCTCTGGGTGGGTCCTGGTGCTCCTGCTGTGCACAGGGTGCCCAGAGCAGCTGTGGCTGCCCCATCCCTGGAAGTGTCCAAGGCCAGGCTGGACAGGGCTTGGAGCAACCCACTCTAGTGGAAGGTGTCCCTGCCCATGGTAGGGGGTGGAATGAAAAGAGCTTTAAGGTCCCTTCCAACCCAAACCATTCCATGATTCCATGACTGGCGGCATTTGTGACAAACTGAGCAGATTCCCCTGCCCATTCCCATGCTTCCTTCCAATCAATAGGTAATGATCCCTCAGGCACAGGTGGTCACTGCCTCCCCAGACCTCAAACCCACATGCAATATTTATCTGGTGACAGCCACAGGCTCTTGGCACGACTCATTTTGCTGTTGTCAGTAGAGAAGATTCAGATCTCCTGGGAAAACCACCCATCACTCCCACCTCTGCATCAGGGCTTCTCCCACAGCTGATGACACTGGGGTCATGCTCAGCAGGGTGGGCACAGGGCGAGGGGACAGCCCTGCTCAGGAATGGGGCTGACTTCCTTTAAAAAGCAGGAAAGCACAGCCCTGGGGTGGTTTAGGGAGGGCAGGAATGATGCAGAAGGTGCTGTGTGGCTTTGGGGCAGTCCAGAAAACTCCCTGTGCCTTGGTGACCCAGGAAAGGTGTCCAGTGTGCCCCCAATACTTGGACTCCAACAGCTCTTCCCCAAATCCCAGAAGGCTGGTCAGTACCTCAAAAGCTGAGCAGATCCTGCACCAGCCTGGTACTTGATGCAAATGAAAGCAAGAGCTGTAGAGACCCTAATTTTTTTAGGGAAACCTCAGCTGCTGCACTTCTTTGAGCTATGGCTCAGCCAAAGCCTTCCAAACACTGGGCTTTTTATTCAGCTTTTTGTTTTAATAAATCCCTAAGCACACACAAGGTTTTTTAGGTTTTCCTAAATACAAGGTGCTGCCTCAGCTACAAGGGCAGAAGAAGATGGGGAATGCAGGGCTTTGGGTCTGGATTCCACAGGGGTGGTTGTCAAAGGATGCAGTGGTATGGTGGTCCCTAAACACCTGGAGGAACCAGGCAGGGATATCCAGCAGGGCACTCCCAGCACTGAATAATACACAAATAGCACAGAAATAGGAGGGGAAAATTGCTGAGCCTCCTTCTGGTTCCAGCCCCAGCTTGGGATACAAATGGAATTTCCTTTCTCTTTCATTGTTTTGTCTTGATGTGAGTGAGTGATTGAATTGCTTTGGAGCAGCTCTGAAAAAATTAGTGATTGCCCAGGACAGCCACATGATCCAGCCTGGATCTTTAGCCAAACCAAAATACTTGGAGCAAAGCCATGGATTTGAGCTGACTAGGTATTTGCTTTGTGGTGTTTTTCTTGGGAAGAAAAAAAAAAAAAAAGAAAAAAAAAAGGGAGGAAAATCAGTTTTCATCTGCAGTGTTTGCAGTCCATTGGAAGGAAATGATTTGTCGAGGTGTATGGCTGCAATTGTGCACACCAGGCTTTGTGATAATTAAAAGCACCAAAAGAGCCCAAACTGGACCCAGACCTTTATTTCTAAAGTGAAATGTGTTGCATGGAAAATTACAGAATATACCTTTCCCAAAGAAAAACCCTGTGCCCTTTTTTTTTCCTGGCCAGAGAGGTTTGCTGAGTCTGCAGAGCACTTTGATCTAAGCCTGCCTAAAATCACAGTGCTTGGCACAGACCTTTTTTTTCCCCCTCCATTAGCTGAATACTCAGAGAACTGAGCAAAGATCCCCCATTAAATGCAAAAATCCCACCACCAAATACATTTTTTCCTCACTTTCAGCTGGAATCATGTACACTCTTCCCTCTTACAGCCAGGATGGAGAAGATGACAGTGAAAAAAACCCCAATAAATGCTATAAAGCCCCCAGTTCCCTCAAACTGCACAAATTCCCATCTCTGTGCTTCCCACATCAGTAGGTCGACCTAAATATTGCAGAGGAAAAAAAAAAAAAGACATTGGCTTTTTTGCCTGACACTTTTTTTCCTCCCTGCCAGGAGCTCTTGAGCGCTCGGCAATTAAGAGCCGTGGATTAATCTTGAGTGATATAATGAAGTGCCAGGTGGCTGGAGGACAGAGCTGGTGAGCAAGGAGGGGAGAGGAAGGGGGGAGACAGTTGCTCTACTGATTAACATGGTTTAGGACAGGTTTTGTGCAGGTAGAGCACCCAAGGTGATGGGAAAGAGGAGGAGGAGCCTGGGGGGCTCAGTGGGATATTCAGGCTCATCCCTACTCCGTGATTCTCTGCATCAAAATGTGTGCACCAGGCAGGGCTTGTGTTGTAGAGGGAAAATGATCTTTGCACATTTTATAACCCTGATTTGCTTGTAATGTCCCCAAAGTATCTTTCCACCTGCTTTATACCATCCCAGAGTCTCCCAGCCCCATGTCAATTATTTATTGAGGAAAAATACCCCAGGAGGGCAGGTTGGACGGGTCCCGAGCTCTTCCCCCAGCCACATCTGTGCCCCCTTTCACAGTCGTAGAACCACGGAGTTCTTGGAGCGTGAGGGAACCTTAAAGCCCATCTAGTCCCACCCCCTGCCACTAAACCAGGTTACTCCAAGCCCTCTCCAGACTGGCTTTGGACACTTCCAGGGATGGGGCAGCCACAGCTGCTCTGGGCACCCTGTGCCAGGGCCTCTCCACCCTCACAGGGAAGAATTCCCTCCAAATATCCCATCTAACCCTGCCATCTGGCAATGGAAAGCCATCCCCCCTGGCCCTGCCACTCCAGACCCTTGTAAATAGTCTCTGTCTGTCTTTCTTGACAGCTCCTTTAGGTGCTGGAAGGCCACAATTAGGTGACCTCAAAGCCTCTTTTCCAGGCTGAACAATCCCAGCTGTCTCAGCTCTGCCTTTTCTCCAAGGTCTCTGGAAGCCTGAAAGTCGAGAGCAGCTGGCACTGAGAGCCACGTTCTTCCAACAAACTGCCTTGTCTTTCCAGATGAGAATATAAAGAGTGTGTCCTGTAACGACGCTGTCACCCAGGAGCTGTGCCACCAGCGCGGCCACGCGCAGCAAACCCGTTACCCACAGCAGCCAATTCACCCCTGCTCTGGCAGGGTCAGCAACCATCAGGGAAACAAATGCTAATTAATAGCACTGTGCAAAGCAGCCGGTGTGGCCATGGCATGCAATGAGTGAGCCAAGTGCTGGGGCTGCGGGGAAGGAGCAGCCACGGAGGAGGGACTTGCTGCAGCTTCCGTGTAGCTCAGGATGAGGGCACAACTGGGTGTCACACTGCCATCAGCCAGGCTGTGACACTCCTGAGGGCACAACTGGGGGTCACACTGCCATCAGCCAGGCTGTGACACTCCTGAGGGCACAACTGGGGGTCACACTGCCATCAGCCAGGCTGTGACACTCCTGAGGGCACAACTGGGGGTCACACTGCCATCAGCCAGGCTGTGACACTCCGCGTGTGTGCTCCTGCCCCTCTGATCCCTACACCACCCCCCTGGTCCAGCCCCCATCCCTGCTGTCTCCTCGATGTGCTCCCTCTGCCCAGCCACTTTGCAGGTAAACGTGACATTTCCTCGGGGCAGGAAAGATGCTTGGAATACAAAAACTCCTGATGGTAGGAGATGCAGAGCCCAGGGAGGAATCGTGCTAATGCCCTTACATCTCTGCTGTGGTGAGTCATCAGGCCCTCAGAGGATCCCGGCTGTGCTTGGATACAGGCAAGGCAGAAGCACAAGGCAAAATGAAAAATTGCTTTGCTCAGAAGATACCTTGGTTACAGCAAGGACTAAAAACTGTCCCCTTGGCACCCACCCTCAGCTCTGGTCCCACAGGCATGGGGAGGAGTGGGTGTTGTGAGGTTGGGTGGGCAAGAAGGGCTGCATTTGTGGGAGAAATGGGGACACTTAGCCTAGAACATTCCAGTTCTTAATAGAGTGCAGTTATTAGTGGAAGGGAGGAGGATGGGTCTTTTCCACCATGGGAAAAATCCATTCTGGGATTGGGAATTAGGTTGCAGCATCACCTTGAAAGTGGTTATGGGCAAACACTGCCTCCCTTCATCCCTGGCAACATTGCTGCTCTGATGCTCCCAGTCACTCTGCCACATCCATATGGATGTGTGTGTGTTGCTCCTTGATGGGGACAGGGGGACAACTCCTGGGAGCTGGGGCCATCCCCGACCAAGTTTTGCTCCCTACTGTGCCATGGGAGGGCAAGCCAAGAAGGGCAAGTTAAAAACCCAAATTTTAAAAAATCCTTTAAATCAACAACATTTTATCTAAGCCAACACCTCCCTGAGCCAGGGCTGCTCCTGACGTGGCTCTGCCTCCACCAAACCCAGCAGTGGGAAGGGATTTACACATCAAATATCCTCTCCCTCAACCTGCTGAAGCCGAAACCTTGGGAGAGAAGAAAAATCTGTTTCCAGCTGTTTTCTTCTCCACGTAAATAAGTATCTATTGGCAGAGTATTTCCTTCTGCCTAAGGCTTTCATTGGACATCAGTTGCTCTTTAAATCCTTGTGTTTGGCTCTCAGCTGCTTCACCCATCTCAGAGCAGGGATGCTTTGTGTTTAGAAAATATATATCTGTATTCAGATAGGCAGACAGATAGCTGTGGAGAAAAGCTGTTCCAATCATTAAATCACCACTTTCAATTTTTCCTTATTACTAGTCTTGGTTTAACCACAGGCCAGGCTGGCCAAGTGCTCCCCAGGGACAGCCCAGCTGAGCCCAGCAGGCTTGCAGCTCTAAAAGGGGTCTTAAGAAAAAAAAAAAATACTGCAATCTGATAATCAGAGAGGATATCTTCCGTGAAAATGTCTTCCCAAGGCAGAGGCATTCAGGAAGGGGACAATGATGTGGCTGAAGTGTGATACTGGCTTCCTGCTAGGCTGGGATATTTTCAGAGAGGAATAGTGAGAGAGTGGGTGGGAGGAAGATCCCAGCAGGTTTGCAAAATGCAGGGAGTGAAAGGGTGGGGTTTGTGCCTTTCAGAAGAAGAAAGAAAAGTAAAAGGGAGAGAAATCACCTTCTCTGATCAGCTGTCTGAGGTTCTGCAGGCTAGAGAGGCTGGAGGAGGGGGAGCTGCCTTTGAAGCTGGGAGAGGCTGAGCACAGCAGCCTTTGCTGTCACTGCTCCTCTTCCTCTGGCTCTTTGCTGTTCCTGTGCTCATCCTGGATTGGGAGCCCACCCTGAGGACGGCCAAAACACCCAGCATTGGGATGTCAGTGGTGCTCTCATGGCAGGGTACAAACAGAGCCAGAGATTTCCTCTGAGACCCGGCACTGATGGGTTTCAACTCCTTTCCCTGGTGTCTCTTGCTTTTCCCTGGGTAACACCATGGCCATGGAAGAGCTGTGCCATCCCACCTGCTCTCCACAGGCTCCCAGTGCTGCCTGATGGACTGGGAATGCTGGCAGAGGCTCTGCCCCATGGCCTGGCATTGCCCTTGGCAGCAGGGAGGGAAGCAGGCAGCAGGAAAAACACAGCACAGGGCATCCACCCTGTGGATGGAGGGGGTGCTGCCCTCCCTGGGTGCTCTCCCAGGGCCACTAGGACCAGCCAGGCCAGATGGGAGCAGGCACCTGGTGGCATCAGGCTGGGAACTGAAGCAAAGCAAGATCCCCAGCTCTGGCAAAGGGCTGGAGGAGGAATCCCTAGAGGCAGCTGCATCAGGGATGGCATCACCATGAATGTTCATCACCAACAAGTGATGCTGTTGGCTTTTCTGCTGGAGATCCAGCTCAGACAAGTCAGGGATGAGCCAGGTGAAAAGCTGGCAGCTGCTGACCAAAGGGCTTTGCTCGGTCTCTGGCCACAGCTGCATCCAGCCTGGTTCTGGCTGATCCCAGCTACTGAGCCCTTCAGAGCTTGATCAAAGAATCAAGGAAAAATCCTGAGGTTTGCTGAGCTTTTTGGGATGAGTCCTGCCCCAGTGCTGCGGCATCCATCACCCCTCCTGACATCCAGGACCAAAGCCATGCAGGTGAGGGATGCTGCAGCCAGATTCCCTGAACAACTCCTGCTTTCAGGACCTGCTGAGCATCTTCAAAACCTCCCAGGATCCTGTCATGAACCCAACCATCATTCAGGACCTGCTGCCTGTGAGCCCTCATGTGAGGGGACACTGGTTCCTGTGCTGCCCCACTGCCAGGCAGCTGCCCCTCCCAAACCAAGCACATATGGAGAGCTCCACGATAACCAGGAAAAGAGCCTTAATCACACATTCCAAACACCTGTAACCACAGCTGCTCTCATGCCATTGCTTCCTTGGCCTCTACATCTTGGCTCCTGGCAGGGAATGACTGGCACAAAAACTAAGAGCTGGTGGGAGCTGATGCTCTTTCTGCAGCTCCTGATGCCTCCAGGTCCAAATCACCCAAATCTCAATCCTTCAGCCCCAAACCAAACCAGATCCAAACCTTCCTGTGCTTTTCCACCAGGTTTCCACTGAAAGGTTTCCTGTCCTCTCCCAACCCCAAATCAAATCATCCCATGGACTGCTGCAGGAACACGAAAAAGAGGAAGGAAGACCCAGGGCCTGAGTCCAGAGCAATAAGCTCTCAAGCTGCGCTCTGTGATTTGGCACAGTTAGAGAGCAGCAGGATTGCAGCTGACCTGGATTCCCAACATCAAAGACAACTCCTGCTTCTTCCCCAGCATCTCCAGAGCCCTCCAAGGAGGTGAATCAATGAGCTGAACAGCCACGTGTCCATCTCATTCGGTACTGGCATCCAGGGCTGCGAGTGATGCAGGACCATCTCCCCTGCACTGTGGCTCAGAGCTAAAAAGCTGCACAAAATGTAACATTTATATGTTTATATGTAACATATATATGAAAAAGAAGCCTGCCTCCTCCATGAGCAGGGTGGTCAAAGGTGGCCTGGGGGCTTTAGGCCACATTCAGAGTGGGTCTAACTCCCATCCTCTTGGTACAGTAACAGACACTGGCAAATCTCCTGTCAGACTCACAGAATTCAGACAAACAGACCTTATCCCTTGGGAAACCCAGACCTAACACTCCTCCCTGTCCCTTGGTAGTGCTAGATGTGTGTCTGACAATGTGCTCAGGGCCCTTGGCCCTCCATCATGTCACGACACAGGGACACCTGGTTCCCATGTTACAACCAGCCCCAAGCAATAGGACACAGAGTCCCCATGTCTCAGTCTCAAAGGACCTGCTCCCTGTCCAGGAAAACCCTGAAAGCCCCTCAGGAAGCCCAGGGGTCACACTGACACCAATTCCTTCCACCAGCAGCAAAAAGCTTTATTTTTCCAGCCTGGCTGTGTCTGGGAGCCGCATCCTGCCGTGCTTTCCCCTCCCCGTGATGGCTCATTTCTGAGATGACTCACGGGCTGTTAATGCTCCCGAGGAGCATCGATGGAAGCAGCGCTGCCACCTCTGAGCACCAGCTGAGGGGGGCAAGCTCAGGCTCCCAGCTCCCCAAATCCAGTGAGACGCTGCCAGTTCCCAGTCAATGCTCCATTGTCAGACAAAGGCAGCACAGAGGGGGCAGTGGGGTGGTGAAAATACCTAAATAAGCAACAATCAGGGAAAAAGGCTCCTGTGAGGATTGAGTTCCCCAGGGATGGGGTGTGATGTCCGTCCTTCCTTCACTGCCAGCACAGCCTGGTGCCCACGAGCCATTCGCTGTCCCTGTCACTGTCACTGCCACGAGGCCAGGCATGAGCCTGGGTGAAGGAAAAGGGCTCATTAACCCCTCCGATGAAATAATCATCACTTTGGAGGCATTTTTCATGGAAAAGTATGAACTAGCAGATGCACTCACCCTGTGTTTGTAAGGAGCCCTGCTGCCCCCAGCCTTGGGTGGGAGCAGCAGGCTTGGGGCAGGCTGGCACTGTCACCAGCTTGAGCCCAGGGGGACAGCCCCTCTCACGTCCCAAGAACATCTCAGGGATACTGGTGGCATCGCCCTCGAGATATCACCAACCTCTGAGAGAGGGATTGCTGCCTCCAAGGTGGTGAGCAGAGATTTTCCATCCAGCCTCTGGACTCAGCTCTGACTCTGGCCATGCCAGTGTGCAGACACCCTGCCCTGAGAGGCAGCCTCTCCACACACAGTGCTGAGGAAATAATGCTGCAAACCCCCCACTTCACATGCAGCCATGCAGACTGGTGAGGCAGAGAAGAATCTCATCTAATTTTAACTCCCCTGACGGATGGGCTTTGTTCTTTGCAGCAGCTGCCCCACAAGGTATGAAAACACTCAGATATGTTGACACGGGGAAACAAAACACACAAATCAGCCCATTTTCCTCTTCAAGGCTGATTTATCTGGAGCTGTCAGTGGAGGGAGGGGAAGCGATGAGCCCTGGGGAGATGGAGGAGCAGCCTGGACTTGCAGCTCGGTGGTTACCAGTGCAGTTGGGCTGATGCTCATTGAGCATCTGGTCCATTCTCTCCCAAGCCCCAAAACACCTCAGATCTACAGTGTCCTTCTGAATTCCCAAAAATCCTCATGGAGAATTCATCTCCCCTGTTTCCTCCTTCATTAACCTCCAGAGGTTGCCATGGATTTTGACTGGAGTCCGGCCAGAGCAGATTCATGGCTCCTGCATGTTATTTTTATGTCCATTTTGATTAAAAGCAATAAATTCCAGAGGAGAGAGTCTTCTCACCATGAAATACACTTTGTCAAGTCTCTGAGTAAATCAAAACACTGCCATTAGTGGCTCCAGCTGTAAATCCCCTTGGATGGACCTCAGCTCACTAGGCAAAGGAGCGACATGAATTGTGCTCCTCGACAGCCTCAGCAGTGCTCTCACCATCTCAATTTGACATATTATTTATTTTTCAGGGTGTGGGTGAGAAAATAGGAGCTGAGGCATTGCCACACAGAACTTCCTAAGAGAAGTAATCCCTGCAGGAGAGCAGGATTTGGTCCAAGATCACAGAATTACAGAATGGTTCAGGCTGGAAGGGACCTTATGGCCCCTCCAGCATCACCCCCGCCATGGCAGGGGCACCTTTCACTATCCCAGGCTGCTCCAGGCCTTTTCCAACCTAGTCTTGGAGACTTCTAGGGATGGGGCAGCCACAGCTTCTCTGGGCACCCTGTGCCAGGGCCTCTCCACCCTCCCGGGGTGGCCAAAGTGGCATTGATCAAACTCGGGATGCAGAGAGAAGTCCCAGGACCAGCGCTGGGGGTCAGGACCTGCCAGACCCACCAGGCTGCATGCACTGCATTAGAGTGATGCTCTCCCCTCCAACATACCTCAGTTTCCCCAATTTTGGAATTCCATTCACGGCGGCAGCCAGGCTTGGCAGCAGGAGCAGCAAGAGCTGAAAGCAGGCAGATGAGCACCAAAGACCTTTAAAGATTTTTCCATTTGTTTTATGCATCCACTGGGTTTATTTTTAACATTTCAGCTGAAAAAAAAATTCTAAAGAAATGCTGGAGCTGAGCCAAGAGGACGTGTTTGCTGGAACCTGCCAGGATGATTAGTCCTTTGCAGATAACCCATTGGAAAAGGGTCACTGTGGGGGCTCTGGCCATGCTGGGAGCCAAGCGAAGGGATGAGTTCTTTTCCAGAGAGATCCTCAGCCATGCTAAAAGCTATTTTACACTCCCCAACCTGATGTTTCCTTCCCACTGGGAGAGATCAGCAACCAGCCTTCATCAGAGCTGGGCACAGCAGATACTCAACACCTCGCTCTGGCTCTGGGAGGCTCTTTTCACCCAGGAAGGTGTTTAAATCCCATATTCTGGACCACACACAGGTGCAGAACACCCCCCTCTGTCCTGCCTGGGCTTGTAAAAGCACTGCAGGAATGGGAACACCCTCCAGGTAAGGAGGCTGGTGCATCCAAAGTGCAGGAACCAAGATATATACATGTTAAACCCATCCCTGTGCTCCCAATTCCTGCCTTTACCCATCCCACCAGCCCTGTGGGACACAGCCAGGACCACAGCCACGTCACACCGTGAGGACAGAGACAGCACATTGTTCCTGCCTCCCTGCTCAGAGGCCCTGGAGCGCTCATCCCATGGTTACCATCTGAACCATGGGATGATTGAAAAGCCATTAATTCCCTCCTGGGTGTTTTTATGAGGCTCTTGGTGAAATGTCTGCATGCTTCAGCACTGCAGGAGTTTGATACTGGCAGAGCTCTGCGCAGACTGAAAACCCTGTCTCCAGGGTTGAACAAGCTGCTGGCCTCTCCTCCATGGCCTGAGTCTCCTGCTCAGTGTCTCTGGAGCCAAATGTACCCAAAATTGCAGCAAATCATCCTCTCTGTCTGAGCCACTGCTCTCCCAGGGCACAGGGCAGTGAATTAATCTGTCCCCAAAGCAAACAGGAGATGGGGACACCCCGTGTGTGTGTACCCACAGCCTGCACCTCCATTTGGGCTCCAGGAAAAATAAGGCTCCTGCCTCTCAGCTTTGCAGACCCTGAAAGGGGGCAGCCCTGCCAGAGGCAGGCAGTCCTGCCCCAAGGCTGGAAGGGATCCTTGGAAAGGGGAGGGTGACCCCCAACACCTCACAAAACCCAGCTCTGCTAAGCAGGTACTGCTGCTGGGTCTGTGTTTGCACCTTCACTCAGCAGCATCTCCCTAAATCCCTTATCCTGCAGCAGCATCCCTCCTAAGCCCCCCAGAAACCTCTTTTAGCACCCTAAGCATGCCTTATTGCCTTCCAAGCATTCCTCCTCAATCCCCCCAACACTGCTGCCCAAATCCCTCTCCAGCATTCCTGCATCATTCTCCCCCCAGCACCCCTCCCGTTCCTTCCCTCACCCCACAATATCCCTCTTGAATCCCCCTGCAACATCCTCCCAGACCTTCTCAGCGCCCCCAAACTCATCCAGCACCCCCTAACCCCACAGCACGTGATGGGGAGAGGGGAGGAAGAAAAAGCAGAGGCCAAGGGGGAACTAGAGACCACCTGCTTTGCTTTGTGGACAAGGGGGCTGTTTGTCCCCCTGCCTTCTTTCAGACAAAGAAAACCCAAACCAGACACAGCGCCTGGATCCATTGCGCTCCCCCTCCAGTCGGGGACCCGTGCGGGCTCCGGGGAGGGGCGGCAGGCAGGGATTGCGGGGGGGAGGAAGGCAGGGACCGGGAGGAGCTGGGGGGAGAGACGGGGATTAGGAAGGCAAGCAGGGAGGGGAGGTAGAGGCAGGAATGAGGGAGAGAGGTGCAGGCAAGGAATTGGGTGGTGGGAAAAGAGACA
>VZRH01008316.1:118280-138037 GCA_013397555.1 Urocynchramus pylzowi | reverse complement strand
TGGACGCAAGGAGGGGTCTGTGGGGGAGAAAGGTAGGCAGAAATAGAAGCATGGGGCAAGGCAGGCAGGGATGCGGGGAAAACGGGGCCGTGGAGGGAAGACAAGGACCTGCCGAGTGGAGAAAGGCAGCCATCGATCGAGGAGGAGGAAGGCGGGGACTGGGGGGGACAGGTAGGGAGCAGGGGGGAGAAAAGCAGGCGGGGAGCGGGAGGGGGCGGGCAGGGCCGCCCCCGGCCCCACGTGGCCTGGGAGACACGCGGGTTTATAAAGCATTCCGGGCCGCGCAAGTGCGGGCGGCGGCGGCACCGGCCGAGAGCGGGATTCGAACCCGCGGTACTCGGATGCGCCCGGCGGCTCCAGCGGGGCCACGGCCGCCCGCGGGCCGGGGAGCTGCCCATGGATGTGACCATGGATGTGACCGTGGATGTGACCGTGGAACTGCCCTCCGTGCTGCCCACGGCCACTGCCACCCCCTGGGGCAACGGCACCGCCTGGGCCCCCCTGCCCGGACACGGGGTCAACGACACGGGCCTGCAGCGGGCCAAGAACGCTACATCCATCCTCATCGCCATCGTGATCACCGCGCTCTACTCTGTGGTGTGCGTGGTGGGGCTGCTGGGCAACGTCCTGGTCATGTACGGCATCGTCAGGTGAGAGCTGGGCACCTGGCGCTGCCCACGAGGGGTGGGGTGCGTGCAGGGAGCGAGGGGCACTTTGGGGCACAGCAAGTGCGAGAGCACCGACGGAGCCGGGCTGTGCCAGGGGGGAGCGTGCAGCACATGGAAGGTGTGAGCTGGTAACGCTGAGTGAGTGTGCACCAGGGCTGAGACAGGACCAGGAGGGAGTCTGCACTAAGAGAAAGTGTGCACAGGAGGGAGAGTGTGCTGCGTGTCAAACAGCACCAAGTGAGAACCGAGAGTGAGTGTGCAACGGCTGTGAGCGTGCCCCAGGTGTGAGTGTGCACTGGGTGTGAGTTTGCCTCACGTGTGAGTGTGAGCCGAGTGTGAGCCCGCAGCAGGAGGAGGGCTGGGTGTGAACCGGCCGCCTGTGCGCAGGCAGCCTGGAGAGGGGTGCGATGTGCTGTGAGCAGAACGCGTGCGAGCTGTGCGGGGGAGCAGGTGCTGTGCCAGGGGTGAAAGCAGAGGCCGTGCCTGGAGCAGCTCGGGGAGTGCAAGGGAGCTGGGTTTGGGCATGGGGGGCATGGGCGACACCGCCCGACCCCAAGTGGGTGCTTCTTGTCCTTTGTGAGGAGGAGAAGCCGCAGGGCTGGTGACGCTGCGGGCTGGGAGCTGCCCTGTTTGCAGAGTGGGTCCAGACCCCCCCGCCCGGCCAGGGGCTGGTGGGCTCCCACTGCTGCCACCTCACTCCATCAGCGGGAATTACCCACCCAGCCCCTTCCCAGGTCCTTCTTGTGCCAGCACCTCCTGCAGCTGCCTGACTTCTGTTTTTCTCTAACAAAGAGCAGAAACTGCATGGCCCAGCCCCATCTCCCACAGCAGCTGAGCTGTCCTCTGGTCCCCTCAGTGTGGAGTACCATCTCCAGTAGCTGAGAGACCTACTTTGGCTGCATCCAAGACCTTGGCACCTGTGGTGAGGCTTTCCCTGGGCAGAGACAGGGACTGTGGGGTCTCTCCACCCCAGGACAAGCAACATGACCCAAATGCCCCCCCTTTTAAAGATGGGGCATGGCAAGAAGCTGCTGCATCCAGCCAGGGACTTGTGCTAAGGTACAAAATCTCATCAGTCCCTTTGTCCGAGACACTGGGTGGTCCTGCCTGGTTAAGATGGCTTGACATGGAAAATGGGACCATAAAGCCAAGACTTACAGACCACAGGAGCAGTGCCAGCAGCGAGGGCTGACAGAGCACCTCCACAGCTCTGACAGCAGCAAAGGATGGGGCTGTGCTCACAATCACACTCTGTGAGGGCACAGACCCCAACACCTCCAGCCTGGCAGGAGGGAGCAGGAGGGCGCCTGGGCTTCACAGCCACCCCCTCTGCACTGGAGGGGGCTTGGTCCTGTAGGTCCAGAATCTGTGGGGTAATTCCAATTTCCATTGCCTCAGGTGATACTGTAACCCCAGCTTGGCCAAAACCCTAGAGCCACACCAGAGCTGGTGGCTGGATTTAAACAAGCCCTCCAAATTCACATTTTTTAACCATTTCTGCCCTCATTTCCCCATCCCTTTAATTCTATAGCTATTGTTACAGGAGGTCAGCACAGTCTGGCACTGCATGCGCACAAATAAATGTGGTGACTCACCGGAGGGAAGGAGTCCATCCTGAACATGTCCATGAGCCACCCTGGAGTGCCCACTGCCCTGGTATCAGGCTCTGCTGCCCCTGCTCCCCGCTCTCTGTGGGGCTCTGCTGTGAGTTTTAACCAGCCAAGAGGGTGGGCAATGGGCAATGACATGGGGGAGTAACTCGCTGACCTGACCTGACCCTAATGGGATTTTTCATCCACTCAAAGTGGCATCAAAAATGAGCCCTGGTCTGAAAAAGCAAATTGAGGTAATTGTGGCAGAGACAGATGCCATGAACGATGTCAGGGTGAGGGATGAGTGTTATTAGACCCCCTCCAGCTGGTTCTGCTTGTAGAGGAGAGGGAAGGCATTTTAAAGAGAGTGATTTCATGTGCAACAACATCCTTCCTATTTTACTCACTGAGTAACTCCATGTTGCCCAGACTTTAGCAAGCCTGACAGCCACAGATCCCATCACTACACCTTCTAGCCCCACATTTCCATTGATGATGGAATTAAACACAGAATCACAGAGTGGTATGGGTTGGAAATGACCTTAGAGACCATCTTGTTTCACTACTGTGCCATAGGCAGGGTTGCTTTCCACTAGACCAGGTGGCTCCAAGCCCTGTCCAAGCTGGCCTTGAACACTTCCAGGGATGGGGAATATCTCCCATGAAATAAGAAAATATCATCCTCCAAGCCCCCGGGACAGGAGGGGCTGCAGGGACATGTGCCTTTGCCCCTTCCATGGCCAAAGCCATCTGGAGTTTCCCAGGGGTCCTTGTCAGAGTTGTTCCATGTTGACAGGTTTAGGCCAGGACCAGGGGAGACCTGTGTCCATGGAAGAAAGGGCTATGAGGTGGGATCAGCTCAGATTTAGACTTCACTGCCAGATGCTGGGTGTTTGCCTTGTGCTCTTCTCCTAGTGCCACTGGGGTCCAGGTGGGGTGTCCAGGTAGTCTGGAAGCACATCCCGGGGGTCAGGGACCTCTGGGACCACACTGAGTTTGCCACAAAGTCTGTGAGTGCCAGGAGCTGGCAGATGCAGACACAGGACCCTGGTACCTAGCTCTGTGAATGGCCACACCGTGAGCCAAGCACAGCCAAACTCTAAATAAATCCCTCTCCAGAGCAGCCAAACCCATCCACACACCTGGAGGGAGCCCAGCACACCCAGCATCCACCACAGCTCTGACCAGCACTGCCATTGTCAGATGCTTTTAAAAATACTCCTGGAAGCAACTTGCAGCTGTGATCTCAGGGCTGCAAGTGCCCTCATCCCCACCAAGCCCATCAGCCCCCCACCAGCTCCCACACAGGCTGCAGGGACAGCATTTGTCCCTGGTGCAGGCTTTGTCAAGCCAGGCTCTTTCAGGCAGCAGCTTTTAGCAGCACCAGGAGTTTATCTTTCACTTATTATTCACTTTTCTTTCACTTAGTTATTTTCCAAGAGGTTTGGAGAGGGCATCCCTACTTGGGAGTCGAGACTGGAATGCAGAGCTGCCCTGTGCTTGCCCCATCCCCTCCCATCTCTTCTCTCCATCAACACTTCCCAGATTGTTCCATTCAAGTGCATAACTTCCCAATCAAGGCACTCGCTTAATTGCAATGGGTTTGGCAGCCTGGGGAGGTCCATCAGCAGCAGTGGATGATTTGCTCTAATGTGGGCAATAAACCTCTTTCCTGGAGCAGCAGTTTCATTTGCAGCTCAGGAGGGTCTCCAGGATGGATGTCTCACCCTGGGCAGGGGGTTGAAACCTCAGTCCAAACCTGGAGGGGGCTGAATCCTGCCCAAAAACCCCAGTGCTGGATGCTAAATTGCCATCCTTATTATTCCAGTCATCCCTATCACCATCCCATGTTATTCCCATCAACCCCATCATCCCAGTTATGTCCTTCATCATCCCAGTCATCCCCATCCTCATCCCAGTTATCCCTGTCATTCCAGTCAAATGCATTGGCAGAGTCAACCCATCATCCCAGACATTCCCATTATCATCCCAGTCATCTCCATCACCATCCCAATCACCTCCATTATCCCAGTCATCCCTGTCACTGCTTTGCCCTCACCAGCCCCATCCTGCCTGGGGATGGGTGACAGCTCTGGCCCTCCAGTCCCCCACCCCTGGCACATCTGGCAGGGGGTTGGGAAGTGCTTACCCAGCACAGCTAAGCACATCTGGCAGACTGTGGAATGAATAACAGATTTTTTTACCATCTTACTCAAAAAACAGAGATGTGTGAATCTACCTGAACTGACTGTTCACATAGGAGAGGCAAAACCTGACAATACCACAAATTCTCAGCTTTTTGTTTAACCTGGGAGGAAACTTTTCTGCAAAAGGACTTGGAAAATAACACTAAAGAGAATGGAAAAGGACTTTTCAAGGACAAGACATTTTTAATGCCATACTTAAATAATAATAATAAAAAAAAAAAAAGCTCAGCTTGAATATTTCCACCCTTGGGCAATGGGCTGCCATTTGCAGCCATGGTGAAGGAGAGGGAATGCGCTGGGAGCTGGGTTAAGCTACTGTTTTCTATTTTCTCCCAGAGAGAAATTAGTTTTTCAGCTCCAGTTCCCAGTTCTATTGACAATGGAACCTGGAGGGTCTCTGTCCCCACAAATACACTCTCCTGACCCTGCTGAGATGGGGAAAGGATAAGAGGAAGGGATTGGGTACCACCATCAATCCCAGGAGCCTCTTTCCTACACCAACCTGCTGTCCTGGGCTCCAGCCAGGGCAGGACCACCTGAGATGGGAGCCACTCAATCCCCTCACCTCAATTTATTTCATGTACCCCCAACATGTGATGAGCTGTACCAATCACCACAGAATCCTAGAATGCTTTAGACTGGAAGTGACCTTAAAGCCCATCTCATTCCACCCCCTGCCATGGGCAGGGACACCTTTCACTATCCCAGGTTGCTCCAAGCCCCGTCCAACCTGGCCTGGAACACTTCCGGATGGGGCAGCCTGTGCCAGGTTATCACCACCCTCATATCTGATTCAAACCTGCCCTCAGTTTAAAACCCCTATCACACATGTGAAAAGTCACTTTCTATCTATTTTATAAGTACCCCAAGGAAAACAATCTTTTCATCTCAGAAGAAAAATGGTCATTTCCCTGCTTCGTGCCTTACCCCAGTGCTGCTACAGGCAGGTTTAGCCATGCACAGAGATGGCTTTGGGCAAACTGACCCTGATGTTAATGAATTAGGGTACATCCAAAAAAGCTTGAGGCTGGGGAGGATGCTCTCTGAGCAATGGGGATTTGCTGGAAGGGGGCACAGGAAGAGTTGGAGCTGCTGGTGTAGCCCTGCAAAGAGTAGGGTCTTCCACAGAGCCACTGTCACCCCACGTGTGCTGCCCTTTGGGGGTGCCCATCAGATCCCTCAGGATCCATTTCCAAGCCACCACACCATTCAAAGCCTCCCTTTGACCAACACCTGCAGGACTGGATGCTCCTGGGACATACAGACATATCCCTGCTTCTCTGGAATCTGCCCTAACTTCACCTCCCTTCAGGAAAGGTTTGGACATGAGGGACCATCATTTCTCTTGCCATGGTGTGACAAGAACCAGAAGCAGAGCCAGCCCTTCCCAAATGCCCTGGGGAATACAGCCATGCTTCCCCAAAGGCTCTGGAGCTCCAGGCTAGCTAATTGGGCTGCTTCCAGATGGCCTCTTTCCGGGGGTAATCGATCCAATTTCTGCAAGCAAACTTGACAGGGAAGCAGGCTGGATAATCACAATTTACTAGGTGGAAAATCAGATGAAGGAGGGTTGAGGGGATAAAGGACATTGTGCAACTGGTTCAGAGAAATGGAGCAAATCCATCTCATTGGAGAATTGGGTTCTCTGGAAAGTTCTTTATTCCTTAGAACAAAAGCAGACATGGAATAAGTGTCACCTCCCTGGTCAGGTGCAGGAAAACCACTGTGGCAGAGGCCAAGCCATGCTCTGCAGTCCCAGCTCAGGACATATGAATGTCATCCTCTGCTCAGGTACCAGGATGTGGTGTGTGGCTTCCCTACCCATGGCTGAGGAGTGGAATGAGATGAGCTTTAAGGTCCCTCCCAACCCAAAATATTTTGGGATTCTGTGATTTTATGGCTTCAACACACAAGAACACAAGTATAGAATCATAGAATGGCTTGGGTTAAAAGAGACCATAAAACTCCTCCAGTTCCACTCCCTGCCATGGGCAGGGGCACCTTCCACTAGACCAGGTTGCTCCAAGCCCTGTCCAGCCTGCCCTTGGACACTGCCAGGGATCCAGGGGCAGCCACAGCTTCTCTGGGCACCCTGTGCCAGGGTCTCACCACCCTCCCAGGGAAGGATTCCTTCCCAGTATCCCATCTAATACCCTGTCACTCCAGGCCCTTGTGAAGAGTATCTCCCCATGTTTCTCGTGGGCTCCTTCAGGGACTGGAAGGCCACAATTAGTCACCCCGAAGCTTCTCTTCCCCTGGCTGAGGCAATCCCAATTCTCTCAGGCTCTCCTCATACCAGAGGTGTTTCATCCCTCTGGTCATCTTGGTGGCCTCCCCTGGACTCGCTCCAGCAGCTCCATGTCCTTCCTCAATGTGCTCCCTGGTGCACCTGGAAAGGTGCTGAGCACATTGGTGCTGCAGAAAGGCACATAACAACACTTTGGCCCACCAAGGCTGGTGTCACCTCACGAGCAGACAGGCTGTACCCCCTCCTCATCACATAAAGTGCCCTGACCCCCTGTAACATGTCCTTTCTCTGCCACTCCCAGGTACACCAAGATGAAGACAGCCACCAACATCTACATCTTCAACCTGGCACTGGCTGATGCGCTGGCCACCAGCACACTGCCCTTCCAGAGTGCCAAGTACCTCATGGAGACCTGGCCCTTCGGGGAGTTGCTCTGCAAGGTCGTGCTCTCTATTGACTACTACAACATGTTCACCAGCATCTTCACCCTCACCATGATGAGCGTGGACCGCTACATCGCCGTGTGCCACCCGGTCAAGGCCCTGGACTTCCGCACGCCGGCCAAAGCCAAGATCATCAACGTCTGCATCTGGGTGCTCTCCTCCCTCATCGGAGTGCCCATCATGGTCATGGCAGTCACCAAGTCAAAAGGCAAGTGTCTCGGGGGACACATCCCCTCCTGTCCCATCAGTCCATCCCAGGGGTGACCTGGCAAACTGGGCCTCTGGTCCCGTAGCAGAATTGTGGTCAGTGGTGGGCACCTATCCGTGACACCATAAATGTGCCCTGTCTTGGAAAAAGCATCATGGTGTTATTTCCCATCTTAGAAACTGTCCCAGAAATTGTCCTCTCTTCCCCTTAAGGGTAGGGATCCCACACCTTTCCCCATCTCCAGTCCAACCAGTGCTCTCCTCACCTCCTGGGATGCAAAGCAGGGGCCTAAAAAAGCCTGCAGTGATGCTGCAAAGTCTCCAAGTGGCCCACACTAATATCTGCAGCTCCTGTGTAGAGACACTGGTCCTTGGCTGCTAGGAAAGCTCTGGGCATCTTGAGGAAGTGGACAGATTTCAGTGGAGGGTGATATGGTGATGTGACATGGGGATGTCCATCATGGGGGTTGGGAGAAGGCAGGATTGGCATTGAAGGGCCCAGGAAGCTCCGCAGGGAAAAGATTCCAGGGTCACTGCATCCACTGCCTCCCCTCAATGTCTTGTGGACAGGGGTCTGATGGCACAGAGCTCCTGGGGAACCTCTGTCAAGAGCAGGCAGGTAGGAATGCATCTCCCTGGGGTTTTAACAAGCCATGACTGAGTAGAAGGCAGAATATTCTCAGCAGACACTGAGCTTCCTCTTTGACCCTCCTCTCTCCTACAGACGGTATGGTCCTGTGCACTCTCCAGTTTCCCGACCCTCCCATCTATTGGGACACTGTGACCAAGATCTGTGTCTTCATCTTCGCCTTCCTGGTCCCCATTTTGGTCATCACCATCTGCTACGGGCTGATGATCCTTCGCCTGAAGAGCGTCCGGCTGCTCTCCGGCTCCAAGGAGAAGGATCGCAACTTGCGGCGCATCACGCGCATGGTGCTGGTGGTGGTGGCAGCCTTCATCGTCTGCTGGACACCCATCCACATCTTCGTCATCGTCTGGACGCTGGTGGACATAGACAAGAAAAACCCCTATGTGGTGGCCAGCCTGCACTTCTGCATCGCTCTGGGCTACACCAACAGCAGCCTCAACCCTGTCCTTTATGCTTTCCTGGATGAAAACTTCAAGAGGTGCTTCCGAGAGTTCTGCCTGCCCTTCCGAGCGCGCGGGGACCAGAACAGCTTCTCCCGCGCCAGGAACACCGCGCGGGAGCACGTCTCCACCTGCACCCCTGCTGAAGCCTGCAACAAGCCGGCATGACTAGACGAGGGCAGCCCCCAGCGGGGCTGCCGGGGACACGGAGGAGATGAGCTGCGCTCAGAAGTCACCCAGGTCACCACCACAGAGCTGTAGCAGAGTGGTGGGCTGGGCGCTGCTTGGTAACGCTGCTGGGTTTGCATACAGACTGACTGCAAAACCTTTTCACATCCTCAGAAAGAAAAATGGGAGAATTGGGACTCACCAAATGATGTAGGGAGAGGACAAGAACAAGAGGCAAATTGGGCAAATATGCTCTACTGATGTCACCACCTCAACCAACAACAGCCAGCAGGGGCTGTCACCCTCCAACATGTGGCTCTTGGCAGAGCTCAGGGCACCAAAATTGCAATGTCCATGTGCTTATCCTCCTGCACAGGCCAGGAGGACACCACAGCCCATGGCAAGAGGGGAAACACTCCCATGGCAGAAAGGAGCTGTGCCAGGAGGTGATCATAGCATTACAGAATCATTCAGGTTGGAAAAGCCCTCCAAGATCACCAAGTTCAACTGTTCTACCACTACAAAGGCCACCACTAGCCCACGTCCCCAAGTGCCACATCCACACAGTGATGGTTAAACCTCTTCAGTGATCGTTACTCCACCACTGCCCTGGGCAGCTGTGCCAGCTGGACAACCCTTTCAAGGAAGAAACATTCCCTAATATCCAGCCTAATCCTCCCCTGGAATGACTTGAGGCCATTTCTCTGCCACATCATGGGACCTCATTCCAACCCCCTCTGAGCTGTGTCCAAAAGACAGCTGGAGATGGGAAGAAAAACTTACGCCACTTCAGAGGCACTGTTTTCAAAAAGCTCCAGATCCATTGTAAAAATTTTCCTAGAGTCCCTCAAACTGGGATTGTTAATGTCATTGTTATGTTAGTGTTATTTAGAGACCTCTAACTGCAGCTAAGGCTGGACATGGATGTGATGCTGGGAACATGGGTATGGCCAGGGGATGGAGCAGGGCATGTCTGAAGCTGACCCCCATTCCAGCAGCACCCCAGCAGGGATTTGGGGGCTGAAACAGCTTCTTCCCACCTAAAAACCAGCTCCTCCAGTCCCCCATCTGGGCTGGGAAGCTGGGGACAAATCCTAGAGCAGGCAAACAGCACTGGGAGATCCTGCCCAGACTGGGCCATGCTGTAGCCAGGATGCTCGGAGGGAACTCTTTGTGTACTTTTATAAATATATATGTATGTCTGTCTGTAGCTGTATGAAATTCAAGTGACCCCAAGGCCTCCCATCACACCTCCCACTACAGCAGCTGCTCCATGTGTGATGGAGCCAAATATGCCTGATCCTCAGCATCTCACCAAGTACTTCAGACACTATTTCCAGCTCCAACCCTTGGGATATTTGCCTTACAGTGGCATTTCTGTACAAGAACCCTGCTTTCTAAAAATTAAAGTAAAATAAAATCAGAGATAGAAGCAGTTTCCAACTCTCTTGTGACTCCCAGGCATCAAAAACGAGCAAGTTCTGGCTCAGGGGTGTGGTCTGGAGAGTGATTAAACTATCTCTAAATTTACTCTTTCCTGTGAGGGTGGGGATAACCTGGCACAGGTGCCCAGAGCAGCTGTGGCTGCCCCTGGATCCCTGGCAATGCCCAAGGCCAGATTGGATGGGGCTTGGAGCACCCTGGGACAGTGGAAGGTGTCCCTGCCCATGGCAGGGCTTGAAACTGGATGGGCTTTAAGGTCCCTTCCAACTCAGGCCATTCCATGATTCTGAATTCAAGTTCTAAAAACTCAGCTGGACTTGGAAAAACTCACCTCTGTGAACCCCCAAAGCACTTTGGCTGAGATTGTTTGCAAGCCCTAGTCACCAAAAACCTCTTCTGCCAACAGTCATCAAGATATAATTTTATTTTAAAAGACTAGCAGGCCAAATTCTGGCTCAAATTACATTTGTTACTTAAATACAAATGAGGATTTAGCGGAAGAGCAACAGAAACGGGTGTTGGAGCCTGTAACTTTGCCCTGGCTTAATGAGACTTCGGATTTTAAGGTACTGATCACTTCTGCTGTGCAGGTTTCTTAGTTCTGAAAGAATGGGAAAGCACAAAGAGTGCAGAGTGGATGTGAAAACCACTCGAGAACCCCTGTCCATTACCCAGCACCCTGGGAAAGCTGAGCCAGGCACCAGTTCCAGAGATTTCACAGCCCTGTTAAACTAGCAGCCAGCCCAGATTAATTATGCAGCAACCTGTGCTGGCACACGCCAACAAGCTATTTCCAGGGACATTTGCAGCCCAAAACCAAGTGTTATTGCAGGAAACATCCCCAATTTTTTCTTTCATTAATTCACCAAATAATGAACCCTGATGTATTGAGCTTGTGATTAATTATGATGATGCCAGTTTCTTTGTCTGCAGGTTTAGGCTGACTTTGGAATTGCATTAGTATGCAGAAGGAAATGAATGGATCTGGCTTTCCTGGGGAGGACAGGAGCAAGAGCTCCCACCTTCCTGACAATTCTTGGGAGCTGGGGAAGGGGACCCAGGCTCTCAGCTCGACAGAGATGCTTGTCTTGCAATTCATCATTTAATCGGGAAAGAAAATCACTATGAAAAATTCCTAGACAATTTTTTTTCCTCCTTTCAGACTTACAAATTCTGTGTAATTTGTACTGTTTTATTCCCTGAACAAATGGGACCAGGAGGAACATGCAGGGAGGGGATGGGGGATATCTGGGATACTGTGTGATCACTGGGGCTCCCTCCAGGCAGGGACAGGGCCAGGATCCCCTTCCCCAGCTCCCAAGAATTGTGTGAGCCATATGAGACTTCCCTTTTATTTGGCCTGTTGTAATGGGAAAGGAACCAGGACGTCAGTAGTTTGGGGAGGGGGTGGAGACACCCCCTCATCACTATTTCAGCCCAATTCTCATCCTAAAGAGACCCAAGACACTCTTCTACCAGGAGCCACACCAGAGCACTGCACGTGCCAGTTATCCTGGGATATACTGGCCAGGCAACAGCCTGAATGACTGGATTCAGGGAAAGACAGCCCAGTACAATCAATGACCAAACCGTCACTTGCAGACCCATCATTAAACCCCATCACAGGCAGCTTGGCCATAATTAAAGCTCATTTCCTCTTCCAGGCAGGAAAGGAATAACAAAACAACCACAGTATCCTCTAAACCTTCCTGAAGATGCAATTCTCTCCCTGCAGATCCTGCAGCATCACTGCATAGGCAGAAATTTTCTACCTAAAGCAGCAACATGTTAAAAAACATGAAAAAAAAATCCCTCACAAACCCTGCAAACAACACTCAAAGTGCTTTTATTCTGTGCCCACAAGATCTTCACACCGCCAGGCCTCATCCTCCATGGATGCTAAAGCCCTCAAATTCCACTTTTCCCAGCTTTTGTCTGTAAATCAAAAGCCTTTTATGCACTTTCAATAGCAACAGATTGAGACCAGAGTGTGGGATTGGAGCTGCCAACTGGTGATGAGGGAGTCTGGAGGTGTCAGTGCTGGAAAATCTCCCCCACTGACTAAGGCTGGATCCTGACACAGGCAGGGGTCCACTCCACAGGACCCAAATTCCTCCTCCTAATCCTCAAAATGCCCCCAGATCACTTTGTGAGCACAAAACCTTGTTAATGAGACATTTCCCTTTCATCAATTAAGCTGTTTTCCTTCACCCACCATCTCCCCATTATGTGGGGGCTCGTCCTTCCCCCAGTAGTGTCACTGGTTCCCAAGACAATTGCTTATTCATCAGTTCTGAATATTTTAAATCTTATTGTTCTTCCCCAGCCCTTTTCCCCTGTTTCTTGAATATACCAACAATGTTTCCATTCACAAAGACATGTTTTCCCCTTTCCAGAAACAGGAACAGCCCCTCAGGGATGGGTACAATCCCATCTTATTTGGGAATGATCTGGGTTCTCTCTGCACCTGCAGGAGCTGGAGTAGGGAATTGCACTGACTCCTGGCAGGATCCAACACTGTGGTGACCACACAGTGGTGCCACCACTGATCCTGTTCCTGATGCAAGGAATTGCCTGAACATAGGAGATAGATGCAAAAACCTCCCAGTGTTTGGGATAGGGAGGAACTGGGAGCACCTGGATGTGGGATTTCCCCAATAGCTGAGACTGTTTTCGGATAAATGTTGTTGCTGGGAATCAAGCCCAAGTCAAAGAGCAGTTACTCCATCAGGTATCCAGCAGGTCACATTTATCAAATCAGTATCTAATGGTGATGGTGCCCAGGGAGCAGAATTTCCCACGGGATTAGAGAGCACTTGCCCCTTGCTCAGCCTGCAGTGATGGCAAAATATGGGCTCGATCTCTCCCAACACAACATTCCCTGTGGGCCCACATCCCAACCTTATGTTTAGAGGGAAAAATAAAGTCCTTTACAAGCCCAGGACAGCAACCACCAGAACAAACCCACCTGATGGGAGGTGGGCGCCCCCAGCCCCCCAGACAGAGCTGGACCCACCGAGGCCACCCCGATTGTAAATCCAAGCTCATGCCACATGGGAAGCAGCAGAGCTGCCAACAGCCTGAGCTGCTTTCAGTGCCCAGCCTCATTAAGGAACCTGCCCAAATGAACTATATGTAAACAGCAACCTGGGGCTCCAGTCACACCAGGATGTGGGAATTTGCCCCGTGGCTTCCAGTCTCCACACACACATCTGGCTCAGCTCCAGCTGAGAGCACCCAGCAGGCACATGCCAGGATCCTTCCAGCTGTGCCACAGGCTTGGTTGTGCTCCTGGAGACCCAAAGTTACCAGGAGTGACCCGTCAGACAGGAAGGGAACTGAAGAGGGCATGACAGGGACCATCCCCTCTCTCAGTCCCAGTTCTCCCAGTCCCGTGGCCCAACAGCTGCCAGTGCATTCTCCTGCTGCCACCCGGCGGCCACAGAACGCTGGGACACAGCTGGCACCGGGACAGCGTCCCGACAGGCAGCCACCCGTGCTGACTGTCCCCACGGGAGAGCTGCCCAGCCCTCCACAGTGCAGGGAATACCTGGGTTTATCAAAACTCAGTTTATTCCAAATGTTAAAAGATTTTTTTGTCCTTTCTGCCTTGATTAATCAACCAAAATACATTTTCTCTTTTAAAAAAATCCAACCCCTTCGGAACCATTGTATAATCCCAGACGCCCCCTCCCCAGCCACAACCCCCCCTCCTATTGCTATAATTTAGCTCTTTGCAGACCCCTCGTCACTCCAGGTACCTGGAGGGCACCTCCTATAAGGAGAGGATGGAGCAGGCTGGGCACAGGAAGCAAGACCATTTGGATCAGGGAGGCAACGGGTAGGAGTCCTGTTAATTCCAGCGACTCCATGCATAGCTGGGGTCTGGGTGTCTGCTCAGCAAGGCCCTAACAGCAAATGAAGTTCCTTCCTCAGCAAGCAAAAGAGAAAAAATTAAAATAACAGTGCTCCCACCCATGGGATGGATTTGGTTGGGTTTCCAAAGGACACGGCAGAGAGGGAGTGGCCAGGACTGCCAAAAGCAGTGGTGAGGTGGCTACTCCAGGCCATGGGGAGTGGGGAACCTGCTCCCGGCCTCACTGCCTGGGGGGGCTCAGCCTGGGAGATGGGAGGCAGGAGCCTCCAGCGGTCACACTGTGCTAGGCATCATCCAGCAGCATTCTCCCTCACCAGGCAGAACATCCCCACAGCAGCCACAAGCTCCGGATTAAAGGATAGAGCTTCCTGGGCACATTCCTGCTGGACTCAGATCCACCTGGAGCAGGCTCAGAGGGGTTTGGGGGCTGGCAGCAGACAAATCCAGGCCAGAGAGGTATATTTAGGTGAAGGGGGTGGAGGAGCATCCAGATGTGGGGAACATGGGGACCTCAGGGAGACTGATACCCAAACCTGATTGCAGAGTGAAGAACAAGACTCTCAGCTTTGCTGGGCCAGGAAATGTAAAAAAAAAAAAAAAAAAGAGAAGAAGTGGAAATCCATCCAGGCACAGAACTGGGATCAGTTTAGGACCAAGCTGACCCAGGGAGCTGACAGAGCACTGGGCACCACAGGAAAACAGACAAACGCTTGCTGGGAGAACCCATGAGCACCCTGTTCCAGCCACGCAGGTGCTGCTGGGCTGAGCTCCATGAGCCTCCTCCCCTCCCCAAGTAATTGGCTCCCCAGCCCAGGCAGACGTTGTGAGGGGTCTGGGCGTGCTGTGATCCTGCTGGGCCCGGCTGCAGTGTCACTTCATCAGCTCTGCTCCTTGTCACTGACCAGCAGCACAGTGTGCTGCCCACCACTGGACACGGCCAGCACCCGCCGGTTCTCCAGCTGCTTCCCCGTCATCTCCACAGGGCTCCAGACATCATCCTCCTCCCCAGTGCCTAGCTGGTAGTTAGTGCCCATTCCCCAGGCAAATGCTCGTCCTGCAACAGAGGAGAAGCAAGCTTTGAGCTCCAAGTGGTTGCACAATGGGAAGGGGACCCCACACCCAGACAGTGCATTTCCATGAGTCCAAAACACAAGCAGGAAGAAGAGGAGGAGCATCATAGAGCCAAGGAACTTTTATCCCTTTGGAAGAGAAAACTAAACCCACAGCCTACTCCAAACCTTCCTTCCTGCAGACACTGCACACAGGCAGATGCAGCACCAGAGCACAGAGGACTGGCAACAGTGGTGTCAGAGAAGAGATTGTCAGGCCAGCAACCCCTCCAGGTCAACACTACATGACCAACCCTGTTGCCTACAAACACATCTGAGCAGCTGCTGCCCAGCTGCCCCCCAGGTGATGGGCACCAGGACCTGGCTCCAGTCCCAGCCCAGCTGGCAGTGTGTGGTGATGGTGTGCAGGGCTGGATGGAAGGATGAAGAAAGTACAGAAGGCAGGATTCCCAAACCCTGGCACTCACCATCACTGCTGACGGCATAACCAACTGACGCTCCGCAGGCCACCGAGATGATTCTGGGGAGCTCTGGGATAACTGTAGGTGTGCTCTTCTCCTCTGCCCCTGTCCCAAGGCCCAGCCGGCCATACTCTGCCCTTCCCAGGCTGTAGGCTTTACCTGGAGCACAAGAGAGGAGACTTGGGGGGGGGGGGCAGAAGCTGCAGCAGGGCCAAAACAGAGCAGGACCTCTTGCTAGGTCTAACTCCTGAAGGAGCATCACTCCTCCATACCGCACCCTGAGACCCATCCAGAAGGGGCAGGGTGGGATAGAGACGCTTCAGCTCCCCAAAATCAGTAAGGTGCATAGGTGCAAGAACAGAGTTCACAATTGAGTCCAGGTTTCTGCTGTCAGCTTCCCTTCACTGCAATCTCACACCAACCTTGTTTCCTTGAACACTGAGAGCTTGGAGGGCTCCAGCACATCACCCTACCAACAGTTCCTCGGCCAGGATGAGGGCCATGGGATCCCCCCACCCTGCTGTGTGACTCCCAGCCCACTTGTCACAGTGTCACTCACCCTCTGAGTCGACGCAGACTGTGTGGTGCTGCCCGCCAGAGAACCCAACCCAAGACTTGGTGGAGTTCTTGAAGCACGTGAGGTTCTGCGGGGAGAAGCAGGGCTCGGTGTCCTGGGTCCCTGCAGGGTGGGACGCACAAACCCGGGCGGATCAGGGCCATGGGCATGGAGAGCTCCAGCACTGAACCATCCACCCTGGGGCTCACCCTACCAGTGACCAATACAGCTGCCCAGCCCCAAAATCTAATTTCTGCTCAAACCCAGTGGGCACATGGGCTAGGACCTAAACCCAGAGCTATGCAAGGTGAGCCCCACCCCCATTTCCAGCTCTGGTGCATCCAGCATTCAGATTTTGGGGCACCCAGCAGCTTCCCCCACCAGGCCAGGGCAGCAGTGGATTGGAAGGAGATCTGGAGGGACTCAGGTGAAACTCACCCAGCTGGTGGTAGTTGGAGAGGCCAAATCCATAGATGTGTCCCTCGTGCGTGACGGCGAAGGTGAAATAAGCCCCGCAGAAAGCGTCCTGGAAGCGCATTTTGCTTCTTCTCCCTTTGCCTCTAACAGGGACAAGCTGGGGGACCAGCATCCGCTCTGGGGCAGGAGACAAGGTGTTAAACAAGGACCAAGGATTTACACCATCCCTGCACCTAAGGATCTGGCTCACTGCATTTACGTCACTGATTACACATAAGCCCTTGAGCATCAGGGCCTGGGTCCCTTTGTTCCTCTGCAAAGGACAGATCCAACACCAAAGAATGCACCTCTGAGAACTAAATCCACTCACCCAGTCCTCTCCGTCCTCCTCGGCTGGCAAACAGTGCTGGCACTCTGCCCAGCTGGCCCTGTTCACCGCAGCCACACGTGAACAGGTCGCCATCCACTGTCAGCATCACCAAGTGGTCATTTCCTGGGACAGGAAGGAAAGAGAAGTTATGGAGAAGTCTTCAGCAAGTCCTGGGGGCTGAGATCCCACAGGTAAACCCCAGTTGTCCCAGCTTATTGGGTTTACTGCACTTGATACCGACACCAATTTGTGCCACCACCTAAAACTCCAGGATCTCCCTCTTCCTGATCCCGGGAATTCAAAGCAGTTTTTCTGGGAAGGGAGTAAGGAAACAGGTGTGCCCCAAGTTCCCCTGGGCCCTGGACAAGCTCCCTGGCTGCTGTGCTCAGTTTCCCCAGGCCTCATTAGAGAGCAAGCACTCTGGCCCCACAGGGTCACAGTTCAGGCCACTCTTAGAAGGTATTCTGCATCAGACTGGTCAAACATTAACTCAATAAGTGAATCTGTTGGGATGAAAATATCTGTTTGGGCTAAAAGGTCTGCTCTCTGGAGAGTCAGAGATCAGCAAGTACACCCTTGTATCAGGCTCAGAACAAGCCAAGAGGGAAAAAAAGGTCATGAATGTTCCTCAAGGGTAGTGACAACCTCGTGTACCTGCCTGACCCTGAACACCTGTGGGGCCTGCTTGTGGAAGGGGGTCACAGCTGGTCTGTGAATCAGAAAGAGTTAGCTGAATAAGAAAAGCTGGTAAGAGTTGCATTGGCCCCTGAAAGGAGTTCTACCAAGGCTGCCGGCACGGAAACATAGGAGAAGAAAAGATAAACAAGGGAGCCTGCAGTTAGATCTTGACAGAAAACAGTGGTGTTAACCACCTTGCACCAATAAACATTATGTTGATTTATTGTGGCAAATGAATAGGTATAAACTTTGTGAGAGTATAAAAAACCAGCATGCTGCTAAAATAAAAGAGAGAAGCCTTCTTAAACACGTGGTGTTCTTCTGTTTGTTAGGACCATCTCAACAATGACACCTGCTCACCTGAAACTATTTTAACAACGGGCGCATCGAGCGGGAGCAGCAAAGGAACGGAGCTTGTCTTCATGGGCTCCAGCAAGCCGATCACTCCATTGTTATCCTGAGGGAAGAGAGAGGCACAGGCATGAGCCATAGCAGCAGCAGCCACCAGCAGAGCTTCCAGCAGCTGAGGAATCAGCGTACCCGGAAGGAGCCCCAGACAAAGACTCTGCCGTCCTCAGTCAGCGCGGCCGTGTGGCTGTCCCCCGCCGACACCTGCACCACCTTCTCCTGCAGCTCCACCAGCCCCGGAGACGTCTCAGACCCTTCAGCCGAGGTGTCGCGTCCCAGGGCACCCTCATCGTTGCACCCAAAGGTGTAGATCTGCAGAATGGGTACAAGTGGTCAGGAGGGAGCCGAGGGGCAGCAGGCTGAGTATGAAATCGGGGACGGAGACTCACGAGGCTGAATTAGTACAGAATCATGGAATGGTTTGGGTCAGAAGGGACCTTAAAAAGCTCATTTCAGTCCACCCCCTGCCATGGGCAGGAACACCTTCCACTAGGTCAGATTGTTTTAAACCCTGTCCAACTGAGCCTGGAATACTACCAGGGATAAGGCAGCCACAGCTTCTCTGTACCAGAGCCTCATCAACTTCACAGGGAAGAACTTCCCATTATCACATCTAAGATAGCAGTGTTACCCATCTACTCACTGTCAGGGTGAAGCCATTCCCCCTTAACCTATCACTCCATGCTCTTGTCCTAAGATCCTCTCCAATTCTCACAAGCTCCTTTCAGGTCCTCTTTTGACCCCCCAAAATTTTGTGATCCATGTGAGACCATGCTCACCCCTAGAGCTGGAACAAGATGTGGGCAGAGCAGTAGTTGTTTCCTACCCCCTGCTCCAGAAGACATCCCAGAATTCACTGCACTCACCTTTCCAGTCTGGCTGAGGCACACCGTGTGCATCCCTCCAGCTTCCACCTGCACCACCATCTCCGGCAGCGTGACCAGAGCTGGCTTCTTCCTCTCCAAGATGTCTTCACCCAGACCCAGCTGGCCAACGTTACCCTGGCCCAGTGTCAGCACCGGCCCAGGCTGTGAGCTGTGTGAGGGGTGGCTGACTGCGGGGTGCGAGGGGGAGAAAGAAAACATGCGGGGGTATAAGTTTCCAGATGAAAATCACCCCTGGGAAAGTGGAAGGAAAATTCCAAGGAATTTTTCTTACCTTTAACCTTTTTCCTCTCAGCAGACTCTTCTTCTGGCACCAGGATCTTCATTCTACGTTTTCCTGGCATCTTGGAATCTAAATGCCAAGAAGAGCTGACATTACCCTGGCCCAGTGTCAGCACCGGCCCAGGCTGTGAGCTGTGTGAGGGGTGGCTGACTGCGGGGTTCAAGGGGGAGAAAGAACACGTGGGGGTACAAGTTCCATGGTGAAAATCACCCCTGGGAAAGTTGGAGGAAAATTCCAAGGGATATTTCTTTTTACCTTTAACCTTTTTCATCTCAGTAGGCTCTTCTGGCACCAGGATCTGCACTCTGCGTTTTCCTGGCATCTTGGAATCTAAATACCAAAAAGAGCCTGTAAGGAGGCACCCACAGGGGAACCGGGCTGTTCACTGTTTGGGGTGTCCCCTCACACCCTGAAAAACCACCTGATGGACTGGCAAGTGAGTTGGGATTTCAACACCGATCCCTTCTCCTACTCTGAGAAAACAGAAAGTTTTCCCTAGTTTTATCCATACTCCCAACGTCATGGAGATGTGAACCTCTCCAGATTTCAGGTTCAGGCAGGCGAAGAGAGAGGGAAGGGAAAAAAGAAAGGAGAAGGAAAACGGGAAAGGGGGAAAAGGGAAGAATGGGAGCCAAGCCGTATCTGCGGCCTCACCCCGTTCCGCATGGCCCGAGCACCGCCCCCCGCC
>VZRH01008316.1:57272-118102 GCA_013397555.1 Urocynchramus pylzowi | reverse complement strand
AAATGAGGACAGGTAGAGCAGGACAAGGGCACAGAAAGAAACGGGAGGGCAGGCAGCACGCGGCAGGGCGCGCGGCTGGGAGCACGCGGCCCCCGGACAATGAACCATGTCAGCAACTCCTCCTGCTCCCAACGTGCAGAGACCCTCCGGCCTCCGGGGCCGCAGGCAGCCGCGATGGAACACAGTTGCTGCAAAAGATGGTAATCAAAGGCGCGGAACAATGATTACGAACAGAGTATTGAAATTCAGCAAGTCCGAGCTACCACCTTTTCCAGCAACCTACTGCTGTTAAGTGAAAAGTACACTTTTACTCTTGAAACAGGAATTAGCCCAAACTTCTCAGGTTAATGGAAGACAGCAAACTTCCGAGTTTCCCCTTCATCGAATGCAATCACCCTTATTCCCCCTATCAATTCTGCTGTTCCAGTCCAGAGGCCTCCATTTGGCCAAAATAGATTTTGTTTACTACTAAAATCACGTTAATAATTAGCACCTAGGCTAGTACACCAGCCTAATCTGCTTCATACCGACTGTGAGCCCCAGGGGTCACCCCAGCCCATGTGACTGGAAAGAGAGGAGGGGCACCACCCTTGAGTATTTATACCAGGCTCGTGTCAGGATTTGATTGATGAGCAGATCCACAGCCGCTCCCTGATCCTTCCCGGGGGGGTTCGCGGCCAAGGACAGGACATTTAGCAAACTGCTGATTCCAGTTTCATCCAACCCACCCCAGCACTTCCCCTAAACCCGCCCATCAGCAGCACAGCCCTTGGAAAGGGTAAGGGGAAACCGTGTGATCCCCCTCCCTGCCTCTCCCCACCCCGAGGTAACAGCCTCCATCAACCCTTCTTGACTTAGCCCTTAAGGACAATCCAAACCTGGACTGAGGGTACAGTCCGCTCCTAATCCGGCCCCAACTGAGTGCCACAGAGCATTTCTACACTTTCTCGATGGGTGTACAGCCAACAAGAATTATACATCCACACGAGAGGCACCACCCAGAGCACTAAGTTTTCCTTAATATTCAAATCACTCACCAAAAACACACACCAAGCCAAAACCAAGTTCAGTTTATTGAGTTGTCTACTGCAGACAGGTACAGATTTAGACATCAACATGAGAGTGAGAGCTGCATTTCAGTGCCTAAACACACAAACTGCTGCTTCCACACGCATCCTATAAATAACCCACACACTTTCAGTATTGCCTTCCCTGAAATATCCCGGCCCCACAATGTCGAATCGACGGGAAAGTTGTTACGTGTACTCCACAGGAGACCACACGATTTACCGACTGATCCCTTATGCTTCCCCCCACCCCCCTTCCCCAGTTTTTAGCACCCCAAAAGCAGCTCTTTGCTGGACCAGCCAACCCCGTGCCTGCCCCTGACCTTCCAGTGTCCTTTCAGCCCACCCCGATCCCGTGGATTGTCTTTCCTTACCCACGTGTGTAGCTGCAGGCCCTGCTCCGTTGCAGCACAAATTCCAGGAAGTGCACGTCCCACCAAGGGACCAGGGCCACGTTATTTTTCGTGCTCCAAGCACGTGCCTTTAAGGATCACTAAATTCTCGCATCCCTGTTCCCATCGCGTTTTGATTTTTGTAGCCACATTTTTGTTTATAGTACGCCAACAGGACTTGAGCAACCACCTCACTTGGGCACTCTTTAATATACTCACCCTCTCCCACTAAAGGTCGGTTTTTCTTAGTCACTTTGCCCCAGCAGTTTCTGCAATATTAGAGGAAAAAGAGAAGTAATTTCTTCCTGCTTTTTTTTTTTCTCGTATCCCACAAAATACCAAGAGAGCTTAAAGTTCAGTGAAGAAATTTATCTCCAGAAATTTTTTTTCTATCTGCTAAGATTTACGACCGGCTTTCTTCCCCGTTAAAGTCTCAGGAAGTTCTTTTCCCCATCTACCCAAAATCGAACACAATCGTCGAAGCTCGAAGCCTGCGATCTGAACTTACATTACTACCACTTATATCGTCCGGATTGGAATTATATCACTAACCCGATCCAATTATTCTAGAAACATCTTTAAAGTACACACAGTATTACGTTTTAAACGCAGGTATTACCTTCAAAAACAGTATTTCACTTCGATTTTTCCAATTTCGCTACTGGAAATTAAAAAAAAAAAAGGTGTATTAGGGATTTGATCCGGAGCTTGTCGTTCTCTGCTTCTCCCCCCAGCTCCGCACGCGCTCCCCGTGGGTCAGTGTTTCCTGCATGGTTTGTCTCCTCTGTCACGGCCCAAGGGCTCAGAGAAGCAGTAGGAATATGCAGGCTGCAGGCTCGGGGCCCGGCTTCATCTCCAACGTCGTGGAAAGGGACTGTACGTCACGGGCCCAAGGGCCTGCGCTCCCATGCGCCACACGGACAGAGCCGAGAGAGAGCGACTTCTCCGGATATCCACGTCGGAGCTTTGCTTTAAACATTGATAACCACCTTGGCCTCCGCAGGCCCCCGCGCGGCGCCGCCCAGCCCCGCCGACCACGCGGCGTGGCCACACTAAAGATACTCACGCTGGAGCGGGCTGGACAAACCAAGCTTTAACAGGCTTTGGTGGAACCTGGAGAAAAAGGAAATGGCTGAGGGGCAGCTGAGGGGGCACGGGGTGACCCCGCAGCACCCACAGACACGTGTGACTCACGGCGCATTTCAGCGTTATCACGGGGACGGCGCGGCCAGCAGCACCGCACACCACAGCAAGATAAAGGGTTTAAAGGGTAAAAAAGGCAAAAAGGATAGAGGCGGACTTGACGTACCTGCTCCGCTGCTCCCCACGGCGAAAGAGGCCGAGTTTCCTCGCGCGGCGACTTTTATAGCGCGCGGGGGCGAGGCTGAAATGCGCGCACGCGCACCGCGCGAGGGGCGGGGAAAAACTGTATATGGGCATAGGCGCCGGGGCCAGCCGCGCCTGCGCAATGGCTGGGAGGGCGGTTGGCTCATGCAGAGTCGGAAGGGCGCGAAAGGCCGCGGCCTCAGGGGAGGCGCCGCCATCGCCGCCCCCCCGCCACGGCCGACCCCGCCGCCACGGCCGACCGACCTCCACCGCCTCAGGAGCCGCCGGTCCGGCTCCTACTGGGATCAGTTGAAAAGACACGACCACACAAGCAGGGTTTAAGAAAAAAAAATTCTAAAATACTTTTATTTAATAATTAAAATCTGTTGTTGCGGAGACTGATATACAATGTAATGGCGGCTGTACAGGGGATGCTGTGAGGGAAGAGCCCCAGCAGATGCTGGGCCATGGCCGGCATGTTGCCACACTGGTCTGTGAACAAGACAAAGTTCTTCTCTCCCTCCCACCCCGAACCCCCGCACAAGTGGCATCTCACAGATAGTTTTGTTTTGTGCATAATACAGCAGTGGCCCTACCAGATTTTTTTTTTTAAAAACCCGCACTGAGGAAGAATTTTTCTCTCAGAAGAGAAATACCATCTTTTTAAGGTCACTTTTTAAACCTATTCTTCCCCTCCTTTTGACCCACACAGTGAAACTATCAAGTTTCCAGTAGGTTTAGCTGTAAAAATGAGAAAAAGGCAAGCTTCAACCCTGATTTGGGAGAGTAAAAAACATTTGAGAGAAAGCCACAATAAAAAGGACTGACTACTCTCATAGTTTCCCCAAATTAAAAAGTTTTAAAAAGGCAACAGTCATTTTTCCTGGTTCTGTAATTTGTTAAACAAGCCTAAATATCTCAAGATCTGTTATTAAGATCACAGCAAGTGTGAAAGAGTGCAGAGCATTTATACATACGTTGGGTTTTTTTGTTTGTTTGTTTTTTAACAAAATGATGCAGCATATGTTAATATCTATACAATTCCCTTCCAGGACAATAAACCATTGGTCAGTAGTGATTCAGGGCATTAATGACATGACAAAAAAGCAAAACCCCCCCAAAATTATCGAGTGCCATGTCAGTTGTCTGCCAGGGTTCTCTGTACACAGCTAATAGACACACATATGCTTCTGAGCACATGCTCGCCTCAGCTTCCCAACATTAGAGCTGCCTTTGTTTTTAATCTCCCTTCCTGATGGAAAGGAGGAGGAAATGAGGAATTGCACTCCCCAAGACCAGTCTGTACAACTTGGGAAGGAAGGGGTCGTTGTTCCCCTGGGCACAGGCTCCTGGCAGAGTCATATTGCTGAGCCACGCGAGGTATAGTGTCAGTTCCAGCCTGATGGCATGAGAGATGTGTTTGTTCCAGTGAAATGCTACATTCAGACAGGACTCCCCTTCCCCGGCCGAAAGCCCTTTTCTGGATATGTTTGGAAGGCAAATCTTGGAAGAGCAGAGGTTCCACCCTCACTGAACTTCCAGCCCTCCCGGGTTTCTTGCTCCCTCCTTGGGACATTATGGTCGATGGTATCTGAAAGCCAAGTGAAAAATCTGAGTGTTATCCTCGGAACTCAGGTTAAATGGTTGCCTGGGCACTACAGATGGCCAAAGAGAGTAAATTGAATTATCTCAGAACTCTCAGCCCTCAGGGAAGCTGTGAACATCAAATAATTTCACCTCCTGTGCTCTGCACTCAACTTTGCCACACAGAGCTGGAAGGGAAGGAATCACCTGGGCCGTGATCCAGACCTGACTACACAGATTACATCCAAGGTCACTCATTAGCAAGTTGTTTTGTGGCTGTGGCTGCACATCTCTAGCCCCAGAAAAGCTCACTCCAGCTGCAGCTTCACACTAGTTTCAGATGCACCTCAAACTAGACACTGGTCACTGAGCCTTCAGGATGGAAGCCCTAGTTTAAGGAAAAACAAGCCACTTTGTGTCTTCTGCGGCTCCAGTCATCCCCCAGGATGGAGACAGAAAGGGACATTCAATCTCCAACTGCTGCACAAATAATTTTTCTAAGGTTTAATGTTTTGCCACTGAGCACTGTCCTTGCAGCACAGCTCTGACAGCTCTAACAAGACCCAAACTCTTTATGTTAACACATTCTCACCTCGTGAACTGCTTGCTCTCCTCATGCACTTCCATTTCACAGCTCTTAAACTCATTCAGCTCCTTCCTGATGGCTGCCTGCACAGAGAGGGAGATTCTTTTGGAGAGGAAAGGGCTCAGATCGCAGCAGCCACCCCAGCTTTCACAGTCCATTAACACCAAGCTGAACTTAATCTGCCCCTCCCCATGAGGGCTGGGCAGTCCCCAGAGGTGTCTGGGAGGACAAGGACAGATGGTTCCCTGCCAGTTTCTCGAGCCTGCAGGAAACTGCACTGATATGACCAATACTCAGTATCCTTGCTGTGTGGAGAAAAGAGAATGGGGCTGGGGTAGGGTCTGGAGCACCAAGAGCAGCTGGGCGAGGTGGGGGGCTGAGCCTGGAGAAAGGAAGGCTCAGGGGGGATCTTCTCACTCTCTACAACTCCCTGGCAGGAGGGTCAAGACAACTGGGGGGTGGTCGCTTCTCCCAGGTAACAAGTGACAGAACAAAGGGAAACTGCCTCAGGTTGAGCCAGAGTACGTTTAGATGAGATACAAGGAAACATTTTTTCACTGAAAGGGCTGTAGTAGAATCACCATCCCAGGGACTGTTCAAAAATGTGCAGATGGGGCACCTGGGGATATGGTTTACTGGTGAACATGGTGGTGCTGGGTGAACAGTTGGACTCCATCATCTTCGAGGGCTTTTCCAACCTTAATAATTCCATGACTTTATGATTCTTACATCACTCAGAAGCTGAGGCAGAAGCCATGCAGGCTTTCAGACTGTGCCCACCTGGGCTCCACCTTGCCATGAGGCAGCAGGAAGCAGAGCTGGGACAGCTCATGCAAGTGAAGGCACACAGGTGGGGTGGCAGAGGGCAAGATGAAGAGCTGAAGTCAGAGGAACAGAGCAAATCTCCTTGGCTCACACCCATTTGTGTGGGCCACCCTGGTCTGGCTCCTCTTCCCACCTGGGGACAAGACACTCTCAGTTACCTTGTCAGCTGGTGTCAGCTTTGTCCATGGCTTATCTGCTCGCCGGTCATAGTCTTGAGCATCTGTTACTTCCACATATTCATTAAACCTCAGGATCTTCCTGGCCTGCAGCTCTGCCACTGTAGGCCTTTGGCTAAGCTGAACACCAGCAAAAACAAAGGAGGTTAGTCTGAGCCTTGTCCACAAAGCAGATCCAGGACTAAGCGCCCCAAGCAAAACTAAAACTAGTTCCCTCACTGTGCCTTAAGCACAGACACTACCAGATCCTGCTTGCAGCCTGCAAGGGAATAGGTAAACCTCTTACAGACTGGATGCTACCAGTGGGATCACAAAGCCAGGCTAGTGCAGAACCTGGCCCACACTGCCATGGAGAAGGACACTGAGGGGTGTGGGAACAGCCCCTACAAGGGTGAGCCCTGCATGACACCCCTAAACACAGCTTCAGCAGTGGCAGCACTCACACTTCACACCCACAGGCCTTGGGGAAGCTTTTCCCAGCCACGAGCAACAATCACAAGTAACTTGGATGTAACAGCTAAAAGCAGCTGTTACTCTGCTCAGCTCCCACACTGCTGTTACTTTAGAAATGGATTTCAGGGAGCCTGGTGTGAAGTGGTGGCTGCTGAAGCACTGTTTTAAAGCAGCCAGGCCAGCAAACCTTTAAAGTATCGGGTGCCAAATGTAGTTCTCATCTCGCTTGTTACACTCGCTGCCAGCTCAGATCTGTCACTGACAAAAACATGGCCCTGGTGCCAACAGCTCACCGTGGGTGACAGTCCACATTCCACAGTCACTGCAGTCCGAGGGCACTGGGGACACTTACACAAGAGCCCTGTGACTTCGCCCACAGCACGGTACCTACAACGTGCTCACTGCCACCATGCCTGGCAGCCCTGCCAGGTGGCTGTCACCGTGGGAGCCAGCAGTACCTTTCTGGTGAGCCGGCGCTTGATCTCACGCTTCTCAGCTTGACGGTCAGCTTCATTTTTCGCTGCCAAAGGGGAAAAAAAACCATTTTTCATGTAAGCATCAGGCTTTGAAAAGTGCTTTCTAGGCTTGAACAAAGGACAGTATTGAGCTGGAACAGATTATTTACAGATCTAAAGGCTTAGGACAGGCAGAGAGTGCAGTACAGCTCAGTAACCTGTGTCACCTCCTGAAGTGGCAGGGGCAAATGTGCCCCTTACACAGCACCGATGAGTCATTCACCCAACCATTAATGCCATAACGCCAAAATACAAAATCCAAGCCACTGTGCAGCTTGCTCCTTCACAAAACTATTATAGCTTAAAAGAAAATAACAGCACAGATAAATATTTTAAATGGAAACTTCCTGAACTGACATTCCCATTTCCTCAAGATGTTTATTTAAAACTTTTGCAGAACAAGATATGGCCAAGAGAAACAGTCCTCACTTTGTGATGCACTGCTGCTTTAGAGATCATGCAAGGCAATGCTGTAATGTCTGGAACACAGAAGTCCAGCCCAAACAAAAACACCTTTCACAGTCCTTGCTGTGTAACAGAGTCTGAACCAGCCCACACACTCTTCTCTGAGGTGGCAGGCATGGGACAGCTACTCTGTCCATAATCATGTGATCCCAGAATGGGTTTGGTTGGAAGGGACCTCAATGATCACCCAGTTCCACCCCCTGCCATGGGCAGGGACACCTTCCACTCTCCCAGGTTGTTCCAAGCCCCATCCAGCCTGGCCTTGGACATTTCTAGGGATGGGGCAGCGACAGCTTCTCTGGGCAACCTGTGCCAAGGGCCTCACCACCCTCACAGGGAAGGATTTGTTCCTAATATCTAACCTACATCTCTTTCAGTTTAAAACCATCCCCACCTGATACATTAAGATGTTAAAGGCAAACATGGTATTTCTCAGCACCACCAGAGAAGTGCTACTTACGCTGAAGAATGTTCCTCTGTTCCAGTTCTTCTGCAGTTGGTCTCTGACTCAGTCGCCTGAAGAGAAGTGTGAATATGTACAGAATGTTGTATCTGGTCACTCATCAGTAGCAGATGAAGGGTAAAACTGCCTGGTTTCAGTGCACTAGACAGCCTCCTCCACACTCCTCACTCACCACTGAGGATCACTGCTGCCCTGTTTTACACTATGATCTTGTCAAACAGCTGCTCAGCCACTGGCACAGCTTTTGGAAAGGCTATGGGCTCTCCAGCTCAGAAGAAGCTTTGCAAGGAGCTCAGACAGCAGAGCCTGGACTGCCACCAGTCCCAGCTTCATCCACCACCAGCACCCACCCTGCATCCATGCACACCTTTTTATCCACATCTATGTTTTACATGTCTGTAATCCTTGAGATTTTCCCCTCTCAGTCCATTTAACCTCTGGAAACAGGGGCCTGTCGGGGGATATTGTTCAACTCCAGGAGGAACTACTAACTTTTCTAACAAAGGAGGAACAGCAACACAACCTCCCAGCCCTGCTCCAGCTGCCGTGCCCAACCATGTACTCTATTCCAGCACAAACTGCTTGGACAAGGTACCAACTTTGTCCAATCCCACTCCACACACACTGTGCCAGCAGCTCACACTGATCATCATCATTATCTGCACCTGATCAGCGTTGTCCCAATCTGGTGGCGGATTTCGTTCCACTCCTCCTTGCTCTTCCGAGGGAAGATGATCTTCTCCTCCTGCGGTGCGGTTGTGTTCCCCAGCTTTATAGCGAGCGTGTCTTTCCTCTTCACTTTGTTGGCCAGCGTGCCTGTGGAGAGGGAGAGCGACAGGATGCAGCTGAAGGCTACCGAGCCTGCCACAGCAATCCCAGCCCTGTGCCCCTGGGAGCTGTGCTCTCCCGGAGGGAGAGCCGTCCTCTCTCCTTGCTCTTCCCGAGCTCTGCGCTCATTGCACAGCAGCAGCAGCAGCCAGCACTTTTTGTGTGACATCACATGCTCACCTAAGGCTGTCCTACCTGAGGGGCTGGGACAGCACAGGCTGTCACAGGAGCCATCTGCAACTGAAGGGGTGCACTCAGCAGGTGACTGCACAGGTTTGGCTGCAGAGCCTTGGCAAAAGCAAGGCAGAGGACATGTGCTACACCATGTAACCAAGAAGCAGCTGCTTTGAGGCGCTGTGGGAACCAGTGCTTTGATCCAGATCTCAGTGCAGCCAGGCACGAGTTCAGCAGAGCAATGAAAATGACACCTGCAATGTCAAAGCCTTACTGTTATGGCTTTCATCTTCTTCCTCATCCTCATCATCTTTATACAGGATGGGCCCCTCTGAGTCAGAGTCGCTCATCCCTTCGTCTCCTTCCTGCTCCTCCGGAAGGACCTGGGGTACCACTTTGGGGATGACTGTGACAGATGGCACATCTCCAATATACACACGAGGACCTGAATTCTGTTCCTCTTCCTGGTCATCATCTTCCTCTTCCTCATCGTCTGGACTAACGAAAAGCATGATATTACACCTCTGAACACTTGGTACTGCAGAATATCCCCAGAATCAATACGTTCTTAGCTCTCCTCAGGGAAGCCCAGAAACCAGAGGTGCAAGAGCCACTGCAGGATCCTGCACTGTCCCTTCTCTTCAAAGCAAGGGAGCTCTGGCCAGGAAATGACAGAGGCAGGTTCTGCAGAACCAAACCGCCCTGTGGCCCCACTACTTTGTGACTTGGAGATTCAGCTCTGCTATAACACAAGACAGTTATTTTCCCTCTTATGTTTAGCAAAATGAAAGGCTAAGGAAGGCCACAGGTGGATGGAATCCGGGACCTTGTTTGGTCTTGGTGGAGTTACAGACCGTCCAGGCCTGGATTCCTGGCATCAGTCTGTGTCTGTAGTCTGGAACCCATTTCCCTTTGTGAGCAATAAAATCCCAAAGCCAGGGGTAATTTCATGGGGAAGATGCTCTGGCTCTTAAGAGCCTGAAACACAGATTTGGCCAGCGGAGAAAATGGTTTTAGCAGAGACCTAAGGCCTGCCCAGAGCCGTCCCCACCATCACAGCGCTGCAGGAGCTGGGAGAGCTGGCACACATACAAGGAAGTACTCACACTTTGAGCATCTCAATGGTGACAGGCAGGGATCTCGTCCTGCCCAGGGTGCCGTTGTCTTCTCCAAAACCATCGTTCTCAAAGAGCAACGAGTGAGCCCTGTGGGACCCTTCGGGAGGTGGGGTGACAGGCAGAGGGCTGGCCAGAGCCTGCTGGATACGAATGTGCAGTGGGATTTGGGGCAGGCGAGGCAGCACCTGGGGCTCACCAAACCCTTGTTCTGCTGTCCTCATCGACACTTCCATGGACCTGAAGTCTTCAGGAAGAGGAGGAGGAGGAGAAGTCTCCTTGGGCAGGTCCAGGGAGCACGGTGGGTCTAGGACAGGGGTGGAGGTGGGCAGGGCCACGCGTGGAGGTTCAGGGGGCACATGGGTGGGCAGCGGCGGCGAGGGCGAAGGTGGGGGATAAGCTGAGGTCACATGCAGCGGAATCGGTGCAGGGCGACTCGCTGTCACTGTCCTGTCATTTGGGGGCTTAGAGGTGACAGCCTCTGACGTGTTGTTAGGCAGGAGGCCTCTCTTTGGAGGGAGAGGAGGGGAAGGCTTGGACAAGGCTGTACCACTGGTCATTACTTGGGAAAGTTCAGCTGAAAACAAAAACCAAAAAAGCCACAATGTTTAACTGGGTATTTTCCAGATAACCTTCACCAGTGTGGAAAAAGCACGGCAATGTACTCAGAGCCTTGGACTAAGCGTTCTCTGCAACTTTTTACTGGAGTATCATACCAGAAACAGCCAGGTTACAAGGCCCTAGTTTGTCCTTCCAGCAGCAAAGGTAAGACTTGGGAGAGCAGCCAAAACCAAGCAGGCTGAGACAGGTTTGTGCATCCTGCTGCTTCAGAGAGAGAGAAACAGCATCAGCCCTTGAAAGACAGCACAGGAGCCTACCCAGGAATGCAGTTATGCGGGCACTTTATGGCTGTATTTACTGCATAAAAGGAATCCAAGACATCCAGGACACCCCAGACTCCAGTTGTGTTAGCGGCTCCCCTGCACATTAAAGAATTTATTGGGAAGACTCAGAGGCAAAAATCAGCACAGCTGCAGGCAGCAGTGTGCTTCCCCTCTTGTGTTCATCCATCAGACCCAGACCAAGTAACACCCCACTGCCAGCAACTCCTCAGGATAAGGTTCTGCTTTACTTTCTCTGAACTCTGTTCCTTAAGCCCCATATAAACTCATCTGCCACTACAAAGTAACTAGAAAAACTTCGAAAAATACCTAAAGCCTTTAGTCTTAAATATTTGCTGTTTGATGGAGAAGAGAGGAAGAAATAGAGACATGAAAAATGCCTGCAGTGGGCAGTCACAGGATCCTCAAACCCCGCTCTGTTCCCAGGGAAACTGCAGCAGTAAAGACTGCTGTTGCTTTAGGAGTTTGCAGCTTTTAACATCCACGTATCCATGATTTCTGGGGCTTGTAGAGGCTTTGCCTACAGCGGCTGAGACTTGCCACACATTTCCCTGGAGCAGATGACAGTGACACATGGATGCCCCAAAAGAGAGCTGGGGGGATCTGCAGTGCAGACACCACGAGAGGGTGCTGCAAGTGGGAGAGTTTCCCAAGATAAGGCCACATAACTGGAGAGAGGTGGGCACATTTGTGAGATGTTTAGCATTTTTAGACTTTCCCCTTGTAGATTAAGATTGTGCAAACCACAAAGTGCCCTCAGCTCCCGCCCAAGGGACTCCAGTGTCCCCTGAGCAGTGCTTCAAGCCTGGCAGGACCAGGCTTGAGGCACCTCTGGGTGAGAGCAAAATTAGAAAGGGAGCGAGGAGCTGGCAGAAGGAAGCTGCTGCTTGAGACACCAGAACTGCTCAGGGAATGAGCATCTTGGAGACAGACAAAGGGGTGACCTGCACAGTAGCTCCCTCCCAAGCCTCAGGCTGTAACAGTGGCACAGAAGGATACCCCTGCAGTCAGAGCAGGCACCAAAGACCCGTGGAGAGCTCACAAAGCCAATTCCACTCCTGCTGTTCAGCAACAGTGACAACACAGGGCTCACACAGCAGCACTGCAGCTCCAGCTCCATTGTGCCAGACTAGAGGGCTGTGGAGCCTCCTCTACATCTGCGTTCATAGCCAGGGGACAAAAGAGAGCTGCTGGTTTCCTCCTCCCCTGCACACCCCGCAGCTGCTCCCAGCCCAGCCCATGCTGTTGGGAAGAGGCAGGATGGCTCTAAACACGTTGGATACTCTGCTGTTTCCAGCCACATTTTTTGTTCCACAAGTACCTCCTCCAATTAGAGCTGGGGCATTTCAAATGCCACCTGCAGTGTGTGCAAGCAGCTTAAAGAAAACAAGAAGGTATTTCATGGAGTGCTCAAGCATGGTCAGGCTAATCAAGCTGGTCTGGCACATGGGGGTTGTTAATACCATACCAAGGTCACTTGCAAAACCTGCCAGAGCAAGATGAGCCCCAAGCAGAGCAGAGCAATCTGTCTACACTGAAAGCAGTGGCCCAGGCTGTTTCAGATGGCAACGTGCACATCCAGCACTGCCTCTCAAACCACACCTGGGTAACACCTCCAGTTTCTGTGATAACAGTGCAAACCTGTCAGATTGATCTTCCCAGGAGCCTCCCTTCTGATCTGTGCTAATCTCTGCTAACCCTGTCCAAAGATTAGGAGGTGTCTGTGAAAGAACTGCCTGAAATGCCAACAGGCCATTGCTGCATGGAAGTCATACCAACTCTCAAAACTGCATCTTTAAGACCCCCAGAACTCCCACAGAGAACAGAGATTAAATGAGCTTTAAGAAACTCTCACCAAATCTTCTGCTTAGAAAAATTACAGAGATAAAAACATTTAATTCTCTAAATGGGAAGATTCAGCTCAAATTACAGTTGAGCTGATTCATCCATGGGACAAGACATAGGGAGAAGACTCATATGTCAACAGCCCATCCACAAACCTTAGAGGAGGTGCCTGAGTATAACCAGGGAAGTCTGAATTATCCCTACCAGCTCCTGGTCTCTGCCCTAAGTGGAATCCACATGGCCCGGCAGTGACAGCCACACCAGACATTGTTTGATGTGAAGCGAATTCTTTGGGTTTGTTTCTTGGTTTTTTTGGGGTTTTTTTGTTGGTTTTTTTTTCCCCAAAAGCAGCTGAAAGAAGGAATTGTTACCAACCACAAAACCTTATCCACCATTCCCCAATCCCAGCTGAATCCCAGCCCCCAGTGAAGCATCAACATTTAGACACTGTCTCCTAGAGTTGACAGAACAGGCAGGCAGGGATTCCTTCCTGCAGGTAGCTGTTGGGAACGGACTGGATAGCTCATGGCAGAAGACTCCAGTAATTACACTGTTCCCAGAATGCATGTGTCCTGGCTAAACACCGGCAGATTTGAGTCCAAACTGGACTGTTTTCAGGAAAGATGTCAGACATTCTGATGCAACTGAAAATCTTCCCTTATGAAGGGAAGAGAGTCTTGGAGCAGTGGCTCCAGAACATCTCAGGGTACAAAAACCAGCTTATGGGGTGACTTACCTATTAGTGAGTTGCTATTTCTGTTGACAGGTTTGGGAGGAGGGACGGGAGGCTGTTTGGCAGGAGCTGTGCTGGTTGTACTGGTGGGAGCAGTAGTGTTGGCACTGGCAGGAGCAGGGAGAAGAGTCCTGGGGGCTGGGGAAGGGGCAGCTGTGGAATTGACTGTCTTTGCTGCCGTGGGGGCTGTGCTGAAGGGGGCAGTTCTTGCAGTGCTGCTGGCAGGTATTGGATCCTTTGCCTGTATTTCGTTTGCCTCCTGGGAAGTGGAGGGAGGTCTTTTTGGAGGAAGCAGAGGTTGTCTGGGAACATGTGGCTCCTGAGGTGGTTCCAGTTCAGGCCCAGGGTGGCTGCTGGAGGAGCCTGCAAAGGGAGGCAGCTCAGTTTAAGGCACTGGAGGGCCTACTGAGGGTGGGAAGGATCAGATGAGAATTCAAAACCGATTACAGGAGAATGTAAAGCCCTGATTTTACACACATCTGGTTTCTTACCCTGCCTCTTCTTTGGTTCCTCCACTGGAACAGGCTTCCTAAGGCTGGATGGCTTTGTGGCCTCTTCCTCCTGGCTGGGCAGGTTACAGACCCCGGGGCCCCCAATGGGGACAGTGTGGCCATTCTTCAGTGCAGGTGGGTTCAGCTTCTCTGGCTCTTCACCATCTGCAAGGGGATGGGAGGACAGAGAAGCAAAGAGAAAACACTCAGAAGGCAGGAGAGAGGAGAGGAGAGGTGGCTGAGCTGATTCAGCCATCATGGAGCCACACCAACTTCTTTCTAGCTTCTGAAACAGCTGGTCTTCAGCCACCTTCTGCACAGGACAGCACAGCAACCCAACCTGCTGGAGCTGAGAGCCCTTGATTTCATTATCAATGAGTAAATCACACAGCACTGTGTGCTATCAAGGGTTTTTCTTCTCCCTGTCCTGCCCTTGCTCTTGTGTTACAGATTAGTGTGCCCAGTGCTGTGCTGCTGCTCAAGGAAGTTGTAACTGAAGTCATAAATCTCCAGCAGCTTTTGTATCCACCCTCCATCGTGGAGAAGTCACCAATTCCTTGCTGCAATGCAGATTCCAACATGAGCCAAGTCACCTACTGCACGTGCAATAATGGACTTTCATGAAGTCTTCAGATTACTGGAAGCACCTCTGTTTTCCTTGTTTCTACCCTGAATTTGGCATAAAAATTGCTGCTCAACCCAAAACATCAGCAAGGCAGATTTCCTCACTTTACCTTTGTTTTAATCAGATGTAATGACACAGCTCTAGAATTTTATGTAGCTCACTTTGACTATTTCTGCTTTTACAAATTCTACCATGGAGGTTCCCAGTGTTAAAAGCAAGACCTCTTTTTGGAAAAAAACCCATCCAATCCAACCCATGCTTTTGAGGGTCCTGAAACTTCTAATCTCCATGAGGAAATACTCCATCATTCTTGGAAATTGCCCTGACAGGACAATTTTTTGACAGTATTACTGTCAAAAAAAGACTCAGCATTCACCTCTAAGGGGAAATTGCCCATTTGGACTGATTTTCAACTCAAGAAAACTTAAATAAATACATCACGCATTTGATTAAAAATCTTTTTCAATTCAGTCTGCCATCTCTGAAGGAATTGCAGTGTGTGGCACCCATGCTCTCCAGGTGCTAGACCCCAGCACACTCTCCTGTTCTGATTTTTGATAATTTATTCCACTGCCCTCCTCACCTTTCCTCTCCCTCCAAAGTACTACCTCCCCTTCCCTAACCTGGTGTTATTCAGAAGCTTCCCAGGATTTCTTTTCCACAAGAAACAGCCTCGGTTCCTGTGAGGAGCTGGTAGACAGCACTGCCTCGTTCACTCACTGCCCTTCCCTGAAATGCAGCAGGCACAAACAGCAACAAGAGAGAGTTTCCTCCCCAGCCAGGGCTGAAACTCAAGGGACGAGACAGAGATTTTTATGGCAGCAACTGCCTCTGGTTATCCAAAGTTTTTAGCAAGGGAGACAGGAACAGTATGATCCAGCTTTCCTCACCACTTTTCCACATCACACAAATCCCAGCCAGGTGAGTGGATGGTGATCTGACAACTTATTTTGGCAGCATGATCCCAACTTGGAGACATCAAAGATCAAAGAAAAGGGAGTAAGACTTCCTAGACAGTAGCACAAACTTTAATAAGCCTAGTGCTGACTACGACACCATACCACGAAGCATCTCTTGGAAGATATGCCCCTACCCAAGCAGCTCAGAATTCACTCATTTCTGATTCTTCTCCCAACCTGAGCCACGGGGGCAGTACCTCTCCCATTTGTAAAAGCAGGAGATGGTGAGTGACAGTGTGACAGCAGAGGCTGGCAGGACAGCACAAGGTATCTGGAGCAGAACACAGAGAAGGACAGGATGGGAAGTGACCACAGCACAGCCCTCCCTCCCTGCAGGAAGGTGTTCCAGACCAGCATTGCACTTCCTCAGCACCATCTTCCTCCCTGAGCAGGCTGCCTTCCTCCCAGGTGAGAAAACAGACAGGAGAGAGCATTGAAAAGGGTAAGGCAGACAGGAATCACTTCAGCAGAAAGCCCTTCAATTTGTCTCCCAAGGGTGAGGTTTGGCCAGAGGAAGATCAGCCACACAAACACAGACAGAAGTTCATTTGCAGACTCACCCTGCTCAGGCTCTTCCAACAGAACCCCTCTTTTTACCAGCTCCTCTCTCGGCTTTCGCATAGAAATCTTTCGTTCTAAAACTGATATTAAATTGAAAAAAAGCACTCAGAAAACAGGGCAAGCTTGAAGTTCAAGAAGATTTTTTTTTTTTGTTTTAAAGAGGTTCTCTAGAGGAAATAAAAAGGCTTCAAATTTCACTGGTTTTGCATGGATTAAGAGGAGAGAGAAGGAACTGCATGTTCAGACCTGCATTTCACACTGCACTGCTGATTGTGGAGCAAACCCTCCCTCCCCACAGCTGCTTGGGGAACTTCCTTGAAAGAAAGGAATTAATCTGTCTGAAACTACAGCTCCACGGCAAGGTGTTTCTGGAGAGACTGCAGGTGCCAGCCCATCACCAAAGTCCCATTTTGGTTCTTGCACATATCAGCACTCGGGCTTGTGACAGCAAGCCCTTCTCGGATGGATGGAGGCAGGGATACCCACCCAGTCCCTATTACTTTACCTTCTGAAGTCTCCTTGAATTTGTCACTGCTTTTCTTTTTCCTCCACTTCCAGGGTTTGAAAATCTTGCCAAAGCTTGAGAACTTGCTTTTCCTCTTTGTAGGAGGTGTGGTGTCACCTGATTCCAAAACATCTACCCCCATGCTGGCATCACCTGGGGCGTGATCCACCTCTTCAGCTGTACAGAAAAGAAGGAAAAGAATAAAGAATTACTTCTGTGCTGCAGGTAACAGCTGCCATCTCCCACCAACTCACCCCACGCTGGGAATGGTGGCAGCATGGGGTGAGTTGGTGGGAAATGCTCACGCAGAAAAGGGAACAGGACTCTGTCTGTGGCTCCTCTGAGCCCTCACATCAGCTTGGGGAGACACAAGTGGGCTTCTCAATATTAACAGGGCAAAGGGAAACTGGAAATGGGCCTTCCTGATGAGACAAAGATTACAGAACCCCAGAATCATTAAGGCTGGAAAAGACCTCCAAGATTGTTGAATCTGCAAAAAACCCCCACCTTGTCACCAGCCCAGAGCACTGAGTGCCATGTCCATTTGTTCCTTGGACACTTCAGGGATGGGGACTCCACCACTGCCCTGGACAGACTGTGCCAGGGACTGACAACTCTCTAAATTAGTAAATTCCTCCTGATGTCCAACCTGAACCTTCCCTGGCACAACTTGATGCTGTTTCCTCCTGTTCTGTTCCTTGTTCTCCAGGAGCAGAGCCTGACCCCCACCTGTCTGTCAGGGAGTTGGAGAGAGTGAGAAAGTCCCTCCTAAGCCTCCTTTTCTCCAGGCTGAGTCCCCCCAGTTCCCTCAACCACATATTAATTTAACTTTGCAGTGCCACAGCTTTGCCCATGAACACAAACCACTTACCTACATTTTCTCATCTTTATTTGGAAGCAACTGGTGCTGGACACAAGTTCATGACCACAAACACCTTCCAGCCCACTGAGCTGACATTCACAACTGCCCGCACCCCGAAATCACCAGACCCATTCCAGCAGCTGGATGTGCTAGATTTTCCCCTCTCTGATTTTCCTTCTATAAATAAGGGCAGCAAAGCTGGCCAAGAGCAACAACTCCACAGGAAAGCGACACAATACAGGCCTGTGCTCCACCTACTGCCCAGGAGTCTCTGGAGAGCAGCACAAGAAGGACACAGACGCGGGAAGGGACATGTGAAAAAGCCAAACAAAAAAAACCCCACCCCCAACTCAAAAAAAACCCACTTTTTGAAGCAGAACCAGAGCACAAAACACTAATCTGGGGGCTGTTGATCCTGCCTTACCTGATGTTGCTGTTTTGGGGTATTTGATGGAACACAGAGAAGCACTTACAATGAGCAGAATCTAGCACTGCCTGCAAAAAAACAAATTAGTGTGCACAAGCTAAGTGAAGCCATCTGGTGCCCACTCCATGGCAGGATTTCCAGAGCCAGAATCCCTCAGCTTCAGCACTAGAGACAGAAGCACTGCAGAGCTCCATGGAAAAAATCCTATGGAGAAGAGAGACGTGCTGCAGCCCCACCATGCCCAGCAGGCTGGAGTGTCTTGATACAAACTGCACTCAGGTGTCTTCTTTTGGAGCCTCCAAGTCAGACATTGTGAGCTTGGGAGCACAACAGACCTTCTAGTCACCTTCAGACAAGCCTGTGGAATGTTCAGAACAGGCAATGCCCCATAAGGAGCAGGAAAGTTCAGCCAAGAATCCCATCTCCTGAGACTAAGAGATTGGGAAAAAAATTTTAGGAGAAAGCCGCTTCACACATAGGACAAAGAGCTAATAATGTATCTTCTGTATCCTACAAACCTCCACTGAGGATACAGGCCCTGATGTGAAAAAGCAGATTCCTGTCAGCATAGGGAAGAACATATTCAGGACTAAGGAGGAAAAAAATAAAACCACCAAAAAAAAAAATCCATTGTTTGATGCAGCTCTACCTGCAACCCTGTAGTGCTTCCCAGCAGGAGAGCTCAGATCCCAGGAAGTGTGAAAGGTAGCCACAGCCATGGGCTCCTGAGTAGCCTCAGGCCACGGGGCTGGGGACAGGCCACCACTGTCACTGCAGGACAGCAGACCCCACTTTTCCAGTCTGAGCACAAACTGAATGGAAGATCACAAACACAGGGAAGAGGAGAACAACAGAGGGAAACTGGAGAGTGTTTGAGCCACTGTTTACCTGTTGGTTGTATTTTTGTTTAAATCAGTACCATAACAGAAAGTCCCTCACTCTATACCAGTCAAAAGCTGATGTCAGCCAACATTTGTTTGAAAAAGCAAGATCAATTCAGCATCTGAGATTATTTTAAATTAAAAAAAAAAAAATCCCAACAACCCTGACTTCATAACAGGAGAGAAATTGGGTGGAAAATAACATACACCATGGCAGCAGTGATCTGTGACTTTCTGCAGAGATGGAGGGAGGGTGGATGGAAGTGGGGGGGCAGGCAGGGGGAGCAGAAAGGCATTTCAAGCTCCCAGAAACCTAAGAGGAATTACCTGTGTGTTTAGAGGCACTTTCTTCAGAGACCAGAGCATTAGCCCTGGAGTTGTACATGCAATTTTAACAAGCAGTATTCACTGTGCTCAACAGAGCATTCCCAAACTTCACCAGGCAGGCACAGGCGCTTGCCAAGCACAGGCTGTAGACGGAATTTGAAGCCCAAGTGTCATCAAAGGCATTTCCCTCACCTTTCCAAGGAGAACAGTGCTGAAGGCAGCAGTACCAAGCTTGCCTTATATCTACCCCTTCCCTGAGTTGCTCTGAGGAATGTCAATTATGTGCTGCCTGCCACCCAAGATGTCAGAGTGCTGTACTAAGCAAAGTAAGTTATTAAAAGAAAACTCAGCCATCAGCTCCAGGGATTAATGAAGAGCCCTCAGCACCCTGGAATGTCTCCATTTCCAGTTAGAAGGAGAATGACAATCATTCCCCTGCCACAGTCCCCTCTGAACAGCCAGGGAGGAGCACAGGACATGAAAGGACCAGCAGGAACTGCAGGAGAGACATGGTACCTCTAAAGGAGGAGCAGCTAAGAGCAGAGAGGGTGGGGAGAACCCACATGTGACTACTCCTGCCAGAACCTCCTCCAGCAGCTCCTGCAGCCCAGGTCCAGCTGTCAAAGTAAATACCTTCCCAGGGTGGAGTTCCACTGCCAGAGCTGCAACCACGCAGGTGAACACAGGAGGTTTCACAAGACCTTCACCTCAAGAGCAAATCACCTGGTCCTGCTCCTCTGCCTCACTGCTCCCTCAGCCGTGTTACAGCTGCTCATAGCTCCTGCTGAGTCAGGTGTTGTCCAACATGGAAACACTTGGTTTTGTTGGTTTATAATCAGTTTCATGCCCAAAAGCAGCCAGAGAGGGACTGTCCAAATAATTTCCACCACCCTTTTGCTCTGTGTAGAATAAAACTTGACATGTTACTAAACATTCTGAGACCATTCCAGCCCACTGCTCACACTGAAGCTAGGGAAGTAAAGAGCCTGCCCTACCCTTCCACAGCACTCTTCCTTTTCCCATCCCCAATTACCACAGGGACATAGACATTTAAAGCAGTCTGTTGTGAAGCAATTATGACACTGGGGACTAATGAGGTGGATCAGCAGCTGGAGGTGAGATTTCCAGATCTGCATTCAAATAACCTTATTGTTCAGTGATTGTTCACATTAGATAGTGCTCACACTCCCTCCAACATGGACCTTCCCTTCCATTCACAGCCCGTTTCCAGCTCCATAAAGTGGTGCAGAGAGGACATCTCTTCCCTGTGAAGGCAGAGAATCCACCTTGCTGAGGCTGTGCTTCCTCCTGCTCTGCTCTACAAGGTACAGGAGGGTCCTTAAGCTGCTTTGCAATGCAAGTGGGAAACCCTTCCTTATCCGAGTCATGCACTGGAAAACTGGGAAGGAACCACAGCGCCATGCTAGGGGAACAAAATAGGGCAAAAAAAGAGGAGTGAGATTTCGAGGGAAGGGTGGGAAGCATCAGGAATCTGATGCCTTCACCCGACCTGGCCCAGCAGCAAGGCTGTGTCCAAGAGACCAGCCTCACCCCCACCAAGGTGCCAGACTGGAAAACCCATTTTAAATACATGGAAAAGGTTAAATGAGGTCACACAGCTCTGGGTGAAGCCAGCGGAGTCCTCCTGAGAAGGTCAAGAGATTCTCAGCTGGCAGGTCCCTAAAGTGACCCCACTCCAAAGCAGGACCTTGTTCAACCCTTCTGGAAGTAGCAGTCCACGTTTTGGAAAAATGACCCTGGAGCTGGGAGAGCCCCACAGAGCCCACCCTGACAGCTGGATGCTGTGCTTAATGTTTCAACAGAGCCCTGGCTGAGGAAAAATCAGGAATAAAATATGTGCTGCATCTTCAGCACTGCCTGATGCTCCCAGAGGAGATGGTCTGGAACACTTGGAGCTCAGAATCCAGCTGGTCCAGGGACAGCGTGATGCCCCAGAATTTTCCCAGCCAAAGCCCCCTTCAGAGCCATTTCAGATCTGCTCTCCCAAACACTTAAGCTGTTCTGATCTCATTCTATCCAAACAAACAGGTGAATTTGAGCTGTTTAAAACAGCAGATTTATGTTAACCCAAAATGTTTAGACTGAAATAATCTAGGGAAACGTCACAAAACTGGCACAGCCTGAACACACAAGAAGGCAGGAAGCTCCAGCAGTGCCAAGCAACTTGGGATGCAATTCCCTATTGGTTTGCCTGGCCACCTGGTCCTTCCAACCCTCCCCTGCAGACATGTTTTAGCTCAAATCTTGCACTTAAATTTCATGTAGAAAAAAAACTCATTTTCCACTGCATCTTGTGGTGTTGAGTGACCCCAGTTATTTTTTTTCCAAAACAGAGAAACCATTTCAGTGGAAGGAGCTAGACCAAAGTTGGTCTCTCCCACCCTCAGCAAGTGGCTGTGGTGATTTGTCACCTGTTCCTAAACGTCCTGTCAGGCTTGGGGCTGCCATTCCCATTAAACAGGGTGAAGCTTTCACTTCCACCACTGCTCTCAGTGGGTCAAACTGGCACAGCCAGGATCCATGGGGTCAATTAAAAACCCCACACAGTCACACTTGGCCACACACACAGGACACCCCAGCTGGCCCTAAGGAACCCACCAAAAAATGTCATAGTTTAATTGGTCACACCATGGGCTGGAGAGGAAAAGCCACCACGTGAGCAAAGACAGTTAATCCCCATCTTCAGGGGTCAAGCCCCAAAATACTGTTTTGTAGAGCCAAGCACTGCCAGCCTGGAAACAGGCACAGCAGAAACTTCAGGGACCAACAGGAATAACTAAAAAACATTCCTTCCATTAAGGATCATTTCTTAATGAAAGGAAGATACCTGCAGCAGTTACATGGAATAGAGGCATCTCTGATGAACAGTGCTAAAGAATTAAACCCAACCTGGATCTAGTGCAGGGCATTCCAGAATTAATCCTGGTGAGTTCTTAAACTATTTTATCTCAGGCCACACATCCTTCAGAAGTCACCCTGGCTATGGAGAAATTTTGCTTTAAGCTAAAAATCACTTCAGATCCAAGTCTGAGATCACAACAAAGCAAGGCTGAAGGCTGCGAAGAAATCAAAGGATTGCATCTCAGATGATGACCGTTTGTATTATCCAGAATATACCTGGGAGAAAAAGTATCCAAAAAGCACTTTGGGTAAATGTTTCTAAGCTTCCCTAAAACAGCTTTAAAAACTTGGTGTGTGTTTTCCTGAGTCGACCAGGGAAGACATGAATCCTGACCTTAAAGGAATGAAAGGTTGTGGCCACAAAACAGCCTCAAATAGTCCCAGCCCTCAGCTTCCCTGTGTTTTGTATGTTTCTAATCACCATAATCTTCACAGGACTCTCCTTAACAGCATCCTGACACAGTTAATGCAAGAACCATCTCTTCAAGTTCCAGATTTAATCAGTAGGAACTGTGAGAGATGTGCCATGAAAAAAGACTTCAGGGAGCAAATGAGCAGCTGAGGAAACACCAGGTCTGCTGGCCCCAGTATCCAGAAAGCACAATATCATTACACCAAGCTCACTTCCCGGGAAATTACCACTGTTCTTGGCTTTTGATGAGAGAAAGAGCCCAAGACTGACCAGGTCAGCTTCTAACAGTGAATAAATCCAAGCAGAAGATGCTGTTAATCTCCACAGTACAAAGACAACTGAAGTTTTACTTCCCTTCCACTCTCTCTTTCACTTTATTTTTGGCAACTCTTGAACCAGACTAGCTGGAGTAAACTGGTGGTGGGGAAGAGAATCACTGGTTTCATCTGAGCCCTACAAATGCTTGATAGGGTCAAAGTTATAGAAGTGAAAAATAATGAAAATAATAGTCTGTATCTTGAGGGTGATCTTTGTCTGCCAATGTCCATTTCTTCTCTGAAAATCAGAAAATTCCACTTTACAGATGAGGGTGAACAACTGAGCCCAGCCAGCTAACAGCAAGTGGGAATGAGAGAAAGGCAACAGCGGGATGTGGAAAGTCTCCTCACAGCAGTGCCTGCCCAGCCCCAGTGCTGGGAACAGCACCCACGACAGACCTGGAGTAACACTGACCCCACACAGTGCTCGGGAAGTGGGGCTGCTCCTAGAGCCCAACACAGTTGTGTTTTCTCCAGCCTGTTACTGAGATACTTCACAAAGGAGACGGAAAACAAGCAGGGAGATTACTGCCAAGCCCTTCTCCCCCCGAAACTGCTACAGCTGCCCCAAAAGATGGGTGACATCAATCACAAGGAGGCAATTCTTGGTGGCTTCGGTCCTGGCTCACTCTCGGGGCTGACTCCTGCCCCATGCAGGTGAAGGTTCCCACTGTCCAGGTGCTTTGCAAAGGCAGTATTCCTGAATCCAAACCAGCCAGAGGCTGTCCCTTAAAACAGCAGCTTGGAGCCTGTCTGAAGATCAGAGACCATGCTGCACAGTGATTGCATGTGAAACCAGTAAGAGAAAGGAAGGAAATGGAGTTATTTCTCTGGTTTCTCTCCCCAGCTGGGCGCAGGTTACACAAGTTCCACATTCCACTCCTCCCAACTCCTCGGTTTCACCTGCAACGCTGCCCTGCTGCAGCCCCAAAGCCGCCTGGTCTCCCCTGCCCTGCATTACTCACCAAAAGCACCTGGATTTACCGGTCTCGAGAAGTGCGGCTGCCCCATGGGATTCTGTTCGGAGCAGCTCTCCGGGAAGAGGTGGGAGGAGAACAGAGGAAAAGTCTGCGCTGAGAACACTCCAGCCCTTTGAAACGGTAAATCCACTCTTGGGATGAGGAAAGTCTGGCGAGAGAGGCGGCTCCAGCGCTCAGGCCACGGCTCCGGAGCGCGATGGTCCAGCACAGGTCCTGCTCGCCCTGTCCCCCATGGCTGGGCACTTGATTCTCATAAATAAGTGTCGGTGCCAGCTCCCTTCACGCAGGAATGCCTGTCATTCCAGAGCCGAGCTGGCTAGGGCGAAGCTCAGGAAGGGGAGGAGACAGCCAGCCACGATCCAGCCACTGAGCTGCACAATCCAAATTATCAACACCCCTCGCTCCTTCCTCGCATCCAGTTCAGCAAGGAGAGAGAAAAGCTGGGAGCAAGGAGAAGGAGAGCAGAGTGTTCTTCTCAGGAATGGGCTTGGAGAATCCGTGCACAGCAACACACCAAGGGGTTTCACCTCCCAAAATGGGATGAAGGAATTTACAGCCTACCTGCGCTAGCAAAACACAAACTAAGGCAGTCAGGGATGAGACAGCTGCATTACCCCCGAGCAAAGGGAATTTCAAAGACAGCCTGAGCTGATATGCATCTAGCCAAATATAAAAATATAATTTCATGCAATTCCTCTCTCCACAAAAGTTACCAGGAAGCGTGTCTTCTTATGTAATTTAAATTTAACAATGGAAAATTTAAATTTAACAAGGAAAGTAAAAGTTAGTTTCTATTCATGTGTCACAGCTTGATGGCTAAGGTAAACAAACATCCCCCTCAGCCATCTGCCTCACAATAAAAGATCTCCAAAGTTTAAATATGTCTATTTGGATTCCTTAATTTATCATTATAATTTGGGTTAGGACTTCTGTGAACCTACAGCTCGTTTTCCCTATACACCCTACGACAAAGAAACAGGAAAATCTTTAAGCATCCAGAAGCTTAATCGTAGCTCAGGAAAAAAGGAAAAGCAATTTTCAAAAATATTCAGGAGTTTGCTGCAGCATACAAGGGATTAAAATCAGGAACCTGACCCCATGTGACACATCTAGGTTGGTTTTTCCCCAGTGTAGGAGAAGTTTTAACCAACAGGATTTGCTGCAGTGCTCTGTGTCCCTGTCCTTGTTGGGCCAGCAAGAGAAGGACTTCAGTATGACTGAATACTACCCAGGCAGCAATCCCAATCAGAAAATCTTCTATTCTGCAAAACAACCAGATCCAAGATTGTCGATTTGGGCTGGTGCAGCTGGGAACAATAAATGCTGTACACTGCCCAGAGCAAATGCCACGGGATTGCTGTTCCCAGCCCCAAGAATGGGGGGATGCAGTGCTACAAAAACATACCCCAAAATATGGCAAGGGGTAGTTCTGAAATTCTGTAACACCTCACCTGAGCCACAAACACACCACAAAGACCTTGGTGCTCCTGGTTCCCCCACTAACATACTAAATGTGCATTGGGCAACTTGCAAATCCACCCCTCACCCAAAGCAGACCTGTAGAAACGGAGGAGGAGGAAGAACCCTTGTGCACCTTCTCCACATGCCTTGTGCTTGTCCTCAATCCTGGTGCCAGGCAGGTGACTCTCATCCCACAGAAAAAAAGGAGCAGGTGGAGGAGCAGGGGGCGAGCAGAGGCATGGGGGTGGACAGCAAACACCACTGTCCTGCCTTGTGCAGGGCACATGGACATTCCTGAAGTGTTGCTCTTCTCCACTCCCACCGTGGACATCTTCGCCCTTGGGCTCTCACTGTGGGCAGTGAACATCCCAATTCCCAGGAATGCTCCACCTCATTGAAGACTTTTTGCTTTGAAGCAAAGAACAAGCTATTTTTAAAGCCATTTATATTCACTGCCATCTAGCAGAGACCCATAAAGGTCAGAGATAAAGGCAGGAAGATTTTCCCAAGTCTGTAAATCAGCTGCCCAGCTTGGAAGGAGGTCTGGAAAAAACATCCCTACATTGGGGAATGCTACAGAACGCTGCCTCTAGACCTGCCTGGCTTCTACAGAATTAAAGTCACTGTCTTTTATAAGGCATTTGCTGTGAATTCAAAGTGCACAAAGCTCTGCTGCAGAACAGATGACGTGGTAAATTGTTAAAGCACTGCAGCACAATCATATCCCTGACCCTTTATTTGTACATTTGTAAAACATGAAACATTACCTTAAATTTCAATAAAAGGTATTTAAATAAACAGATTTAAACTCACAGCGGCTGCAGCCCAAGATGCACAACAGTTACTCAGGCTCTAGTGCTACACAGGAACCCACCAGGCTGTGAAACGAAGTCCTTTGCATTTCTGTATCCTTCATCAGACCTCAAAGACCATCACAGAGAGAATAACAAGATTTGGCAATGGTTGTAGCAGAAGCATTAATATTTCCTCCTGAAAAGTAGGGCTATGGTGCTCAAGGAGCAAAGAGACACAAATCTGTTTCAAATTGTAGCTGGCTATGGACTTAAGCATCGTTCAGGAGTAACAGCCACTCTCTCCTCTTTTTTCCTCTTTTTTTTTTTTCCAAAAAAAGTTCCTGCCTCAACTGCAGCCTGAGGTCAGAGCATGAGAGCAGCTCCTAAGAAACCCTCTGCTGTCAGGTTTGTTTCACCACTGGGGAAAAATACAGGACAAAGCAACCTGCCCTCACCCCACTGGACATCCAGGAAAAAGGAAAACCCACACTTCAAGCAAGGAAGAGTAATAAAAGGCAAAAATTCCCGTAATAATGAGAAAAACCATCTGACTTTGCTGCACAGCAACTAGAAGAAACCAGAGCAACTGTTTTACTCCTCAGGGACAGGTGATGACTTTTTTAAGATGAAAAAGTTGGAATAGCAAAGTGTTTTCTAAAGGACAGCAAAATGGGAAACAGCTGATTGTTTCTTCAGCATTCCCCTTTAAAATAACATAACGAAGAGACGCCAGTTACATGAAAATTTTATGTAATTTAAGGAGAGGCAGATGGCTGAAATAAAAAAAAAAAACAGGCAGCAAATACTCAAACATGGGGTACATGGCCTTCTTCTGAAGTTTCATTTCCTCTCCCTCCAGCCCAGCATCCCATTAAACCCCTGGCATTTCCATGTTAATAATCTGTTTATATACATTGTAAAAGGAACTCTTCTGGATTGTTTCATTTTAAAATCTAATGAAAGCCATGAGCCCAATATTAGCTCCTCTAATAAAGGCAGGGTTGTTCACATTTTGGTTCACACCAACGTGAAATGCTACATTCACCCACGGTGACTCAGACATTTGTGTTCCATGATTCAGCCACAGGAACATTAAAAAGGACTCCAGCATTATCCCATCCCTGCCGATGGAGCTATTTGAAATCAGTGATACTGGGTGTTTTCCTTCAGAGCTCGTCAGCAGGAGCTACAGGGCCTTTAAGGCTCTTTCACTGTGGGAGATGCCCCCACTACAATCCTCATGCAGGGACCACCTCACCAGGAGGGCTGGCAGGGAGGAGAAAAAGTGGCAGCACCACGACTCTGGATGCATTTCATTGAATCATGGAATGGTTTGCGTTGGAAGGGACCTGAAAGTCTGTCTCATTTCACCCCATGCCATGAGCAGGGACACCTTCCACTATACCAGGTTACTCCAAGCCCTGTCCAACCTGGCCTGGAACACTTCTAGGGAGAGGCAGCCACAGCTTCTGGAGAAATCCATTCCACTCCCTCACCACTCTCACAGAGAAGAATTTCTCCCCGATATCCCATCTAACCCTACTCTCTGTCAGTTTGAAGCCATCCCCCCATCCCCTGTCACTCCAGGCCCTTGTGAATGGTCTCTCCACCTTTCCTGCAGGCTCCTTTCAGGCACTGAAAAGCCACAATTAGGTCACCTAGAGCTTCTCTCCTCCAGGCTGAACAACCCCAGCTCCCTCAGCCTTTCCTCTCAGGAGAGGTGCTTCAGCCCTCTAATCAGCTTGGTTTCACCACAGTTTTTGTTTTCAGCTTTGGAAGAAGAAGAAAATGAAAAAATCTTACATGTACACAAAACAGCCCTGTCTGCCCAGAGAGATGAACCCTCCTGGGCTGTGCTCCATCCACCCTGAGCGCATGCAGCCCTTATCGAGGGCAGCAGGGCAGGGGCAGCAGGCAGGGAATGAGCACAGCTGACGCTCTTCCTTTCCCCTTACATGGAATGAAAAGCCGGTGTGAAGTGGAAAATGGGTTATTTATAAGGCAGCTGGCATCGCATTGTCTGCGTCCTGCAGACTTTGATGGCTCTGATGAGACAAATGGGAGCTAGCTGCTCCTACACCACATGACTTCCTTCATGCTTCCTGTGACATTTCCAAGAGGGAAACTCCTATTTCCCAGAGCATTCCAGTCCCCGTGTCCCCACCAGTTAGTCAGCATGGTGCTCCACCTCAGACAGCAAAGAGCAGCAGGTCCAGCACCTCAGGGACTTGGTGCCACCACCCATGTGCTGTGTCAGGGAAGGTGAGCATGCACATCCCACAGCACTCCAGATGTTGACCAGGATGGAGCACAGCTAGAGGAAGAGATTGCTGTGCCAAGGAGCTGGCTGACAGCACTTCCAGCCCCACCTTTGGGAAGGTGAGGCCGTGCACCTGGAAAGCCCCGTGGTCACAGCAGGTGGCTGGAACACAAGGAATCGCTTCATTGTCACGGGAATGGGCTCAAAAAATTGTAAACTAAACTGGGCTTTGAGCCCAGAGGAGCTTAAGGCAGAAATACCCCCCAGCCTTGTTTTCCAGGGAAATACAACTTCCATTGGAAGTAAGTTTCAGCCAGTACTGGAAAAGCCTCACCATCAATGTCTCTCACCACTCCCTGCAATTACAACACAGGCCAAGTATTTTCTTGTTTACTAATGAGGGAATGCTGAGGAATGTCATCTTGACAAAATTAAAGATTCAGTCACATCTTGGCTAACTTGACTAACCCTAATTTGATCACTATGGTGATTCATGGCTTTGCCATCTCGAGGCAAGGGAAACTCCAAAGCTGATGAACAACTTTTTGAAGCACCTTCAAGCAGCATTAAAAGAAAGTCTGGTCAGAAGCCAAAGGAAGCACGCATATAGGATACATTCCAGCAAAGCATCAGGCATAAGCAAAGCATCGGCGTATTCCCACCAGGGAAGCATTAAGAGGCAGGATACCCATCTGCCACTTCCAGCAACATTATTAGGAACGCATTAAGCAAAAACACGGAGAAGAAAATTACATTAATTATTGCATTGTTTAGAGAAGAAGCAGGAATGGCATTTAGCTTAACTCTTGTTTAACCCTCTCCTGCAGCAAAAACTCAAGATACTCAGAGAAAAATGTAAAAACTGAGATTACCTGAGGCCTCCCACTTCAAAACACGGGGATGAAGAAAATCAAAATATATTCCCCTCCTTCCAAAGCACTACCCAGCACAGCACACAGTGCTCTTCCCAAGAGAGTGGCTGCTGCACAGTCACATCCATCACAGCCTTACAGGACAAACCTAACTTAAGACTTTACAGCTCTGTGCAGACGTTATCCAACATAAACAAGTCCTCCAGCAGAGTAAGTACATCTATGCCACTTATAAAACCAATGGGACAAACTCAGTTTTGCACAACACTGCAAGCTAACAACAAAAGCTAACAACAAAAATATCAGTAAATATGAAACCTCTAAATTCAGATTAAATTGCAATTAACCGTAAGAGGTAGGACTATATTTAACTCTAAGTTAGTCTTCAGTGTATAGGTCAAGGTCCACAGACTCATGATCCCAAATTTCTCTTCCTACCTCTTATCCTTCAAGATGTCAAACTTCAGCTGCAAGCCTCTCTGCCCATACAGTAACTGGAAAGAAAGGCAGCAAGATTCCTCTGTAGAAGTTGTTTCCTCTTTTAAACGTTTCACAAAAATCTCAGTAAATGCATTTGCTCTTCATACCCAGAGCTGAAACTGCAGCAAACACCTTTGCTCTGCCAACCCAACAGGCTTGCAGCAGCCGCACCGCACCAATAATCCAAATTATCCTTCAACACCTCCAGCTCTCCAGTCTGAAGTTACATTTTTTCCAAATTACTGCACAAGCCAGGCAGTGCCAGGGCATCCTACCACCCCTCACTTGCCTGGCTCTGCTCAGGGAAGCTTACAAAAGCGCCTTGGTTTAGTTTTTGGGGAACACCCAATTTTCTGCACCTGCTCTGCTTTAATTATTGACTAGGCGAGGAGCTCCTGATTAAAATGCAAGGCAAGTCTGGCACACAACAGCTTCTGATCATCGCCCGCAGATACAGTTGGAAGAGAAACCCAAATTCCCTGCCACAGTTCAGGAATTAAAAGAAAGGGTGGATCAGTTTCACTTGGGGCACTTAAATTCAGCAAGGAAAATACTTTTTGTACCCTTGCAACCGAAAACTCTCACAACATTTGAAATTTTAAACCACAGCTTTAGGTTCACACACAGAGAGAAGGTTTAAAAGCTTCCTTTCAATTGTACTGTGTTTTTACAAGCCATTTCTGCCAGAGTAAACCTAACAGGTAATTACAGGTCTGACCTCCTTCTATTGCACAAATATGCCTTTGGAAACAATGTGGATAAATATTTGCCCAATACAAGAAGACAACTCCAAGAGGAACCATTCCAGTTTATCAACTCTGTGATTCATGTTGATACATGCTTTATTCTCTATTTAAGGAACAAGATAACTCTTAGGAAGTGCATCTGCCCAAATTATGTTTCATAGATCTGCCACGGGCCACCCTAAACAGTGGCACACCAGACCTCAGGTCACACCCAGACAAGAGCCATCAGCAAGACAGGGAGTGAACCTCAACTCCAAATATTGACCCTTGCTCAGCCACCCAGGTGTCTCTGAGCAGCAGCCAGGCTGCAGACGGAAACACGAGTAAAACATTGCTGCTAATGTGAATAAAGCAGTGCTGGTGCTGTGCTGTGTAACATCCCCTTCTTCCCCTTTGGAACTGGGGAGAAAATTATGGAGGCCCAAAGGAGCTGAAAACAAAATGAGAGCACTCCACCTGCCCTCTTAGCCTCATCCTGAAATCCCAATCCCAGATGCTCCTAATTTCTGCCAGTACTTGGGAAAACAAGGCAGTGGCAGCCACAGGCACCAAGAGCTATCCAGGAAGGCACAAAAATCAGACAGGATGGTTGTGTCCCAAACCATACAGACCTTGGGTCCCCCAAACCAATTGCTGTTTATGCATCACACTGACTCACATGAGTGCAGGGACAATGCCATGGGAATTGTTTACAGTGTCAAGGTCGTTTCATATAATTAAAGGAAACGTCAAGAGATGAGATAACACCAACAGTTCTGAAGGTACAGCTAATCCTAACATTATAGGAAGCTATTTCTCCCTGAGTTGCTCCCCTCTCTTGCAGGAACAATCCTTCACATATTCCCAGATTCCTCATTTCGCCTCATTCCCTTCATCCTGTGCACCACACCAGCAGCAGTGTGGTACAGAAAAATTATGGTGCATAAGCACAAATATTAACATGTTTCTCTGTGCACTTTGGGCTTGAAATCAGGAATTTTTTTTTTGTGCTGAATTCCCATCTCAAAAAGCTTGTGGAAGGTGCTGACTCCTTTGCTGTGAGAATTATCCCCTGAGGTCCCTGGAATTACAGGCTAGTGCGATGCCATCTAAATCTGTCACCTTATCACAGCAGGGCTGGCTGGCCTCTAGGCACTTAAACTAAAATCCCAGGTGGCCCTTTGGCTACACCAGCCCCCACATCCTCTGGGTGCCTTCTTTGACACAGCCCAGACACTTTGTCATTAGCAGCCCTGAAGCCTGTTTCTACAGTAAATGAGCTCCTTGGATCTTCCAAAACAACTCTCACTTTTCTCAAGGGAACAGAAAAGAATAAAAATAAACCTCACCAAAAAAATCTACAGTTCTTAACAAGATCAGCCCTTAAAAACAAAACAAAAAAAAAAAAGAGAGAGAATCAAAGCTTGGAAATGAAAAGCTGACTTACCCTTTAATAACATAACTTTCCTGTATTTATGGAGATTTCTGGTTTGGCACAAAAACATCTGCTCATTTAGTGTGTGTTATAAGTATCACTTCTATACTCTAGCAATGCTGAAACCAAGAGGCCTGGTTTAGTGGTAAATGAGCAGATAAAAACATTTCCCATGACTTTGAAACCCAAATTCCAGTTCTCACTGGGGTGTAGGGCTTCACCTCTCCACTGGACGTGGTCATCTCTAGTCACTGTGTTTTGTGCTGCTGCTGCAGCCACTGCTGGAGCTTGACCTGGCAGTGACAACACCAACACCATTCCAGCTCATTCAAACCCTGCCTGGAAGTCAGGCCAGCACAGCCTGGAGCTCTGTGCCCAGCAGGAAAAGAGCCTGGCTGTAATGGCCACAGCCAGGGACTGAACATGCACTATGGCTCTTCTGTCCTCCTTACAGGATCATTTTGGTTCCTGGGTTTTTCTGACAATGGTTACCTTGCAATTTATCCCACTGCTTAAAACCAAGCTAGAGATAAACCCTTTTAAGCACCCCACCCCACTTGTGTTTAGAACAATCACCACAGGCTATCACGGATGCAAAATGCGATTTTCAAGCCAGAACTAATTATTCTCTGCAAATATGATGGCCCAGAGTAGTCTCCATCACAGAATGACATCATCTCACTCAATGGCAGATCCTGGATGCCAGGAAGGTGTGACTTAGGGAAGTCTCCTTTTAAACTCGTCCTTGTTCTTCAGTTCTTTTCCTAAACATCTGTTTAGGGAAGGGCTTAAGGGATCCTTGGTGTGGAGGAGTGAATGGCTTCAGGAGGCAACAGGGTGTTCATTATCAAACTCATTAAAAAAAAAAAAAACAAAACAAAACAAAAAAACCCAGCACTGCTGCAAAACACTGCCCCAGACACCACCTCCCAACATTAACTCTAGGAAGCCTGATCAATACTTTATCCTGAAAAGGAACATAAGAAAAAGCCCTGAACAGGGCAAGGGTGCCAGACTGACACACATAATCCCATTAGAGTTATCCAGAGCACTCAGTTTGCTCAGTATCTGAGAGATAACAGGATTAACTTCATGTTCAACACAATTTCAGCCTAATAATTGCAGAATCACTCCTACAGCCGTAATATCATTGATTCAGCAGGGGATTCCCATCACCCCCCCACGAGTCCCAGCCTTGAAAGCCCCTTCATTAGCGTCAGCATCTGAAGTTAATTACTTGGAGAGATTTTCCTTTCCTCTCCCAAAGCAAAATGTAACTTAACCCCTGCAACCTACAATGCTTGGGCAGAACAAACTCCTGCCTTCCCCGCAGGAAGGGACCCTGTTTACTTTCCTAATCACCCCTTCAGTTTCCAAGAGTTAATGTAAAGACCAAAGAGCTGGAGGGGAGAAGGGTGGGGTTTTTCATCATTTTGGTTGAATTTCAACAAAAAACATGACAAAGGCTGGTTATAGTCCTCTCAAAGATCAAGGTTCAGCTCCAGATCGCTGCCTAACTCTGCTAACCCTGGGGAGAGGGGGCTGATCAGCTCTCTAAGAGCAGAGCTACAGCCAGCCAGGATCACCACGGAGCCTCCAGGAGTGATTCTCCTTGCCAAGCCATGACTTGCTGCTCACCTCGCCTTGGAAACGAGTCCCTTAGTGGGGATGGGAAGGAAAGGGAAAGCACACAAAGCAAACAGTACACAGAGCTGCTTCCGACCGTACGGGGGAACAGAGCTCAGGAACCGGGATGTGTTTTTATGGGGGATGTTTTCATGGAGTGCAGAACACTATTAAATTCTACCTTTCAACTGCAGCAGGAGGCTGTGCTGTACCAATTAGGCCAGTGTTGTTATGCTGGCACTGAGCCTAACACGGTGCCAAATCAGACCCCATTGCACTGCCTATGAACGCCCATGTCGACAGCCACTGCTTGGCTGCACCAAGCATGTCATGCACCTTGTCATGGTTTGTCTCTTCTACCACCCCAAAAAGGGGAGGGAGGAGAAAAATCTCCTACAGATTCGGTCCCAACATCGCACCCAATGGCAGTGGGAAGCCGTTCCCCCTGTCCAGTGTTCCCAGTGTCCCCAGTCCTGTCCCCAGTGTCCCCCCGAGCCCCTCCCGCCCCGGCCCGCCTTGCGCCGGCCCCGCGCGCCCTCTGGCGGCCACAGCGCAGCTCTGCGGCCCCCGGACACTGCGGGGCCAGAGACGGGAAACACACCCGGGAAAGGCTGGAGAGTGTCCAGAGAGACGGGAAACACACCTGGGAAGGGCCTGAGCGCAGTAGCGCCTGGCGGAGCCTGAAGAAAAGGAGGCTCCGGGAGATCTTCCGCTCGCCTCTCCATCCTCCTGACAGGAGGGTGCAGCCGGATGGGGGGTCAGGCTCTGCTCACAAAGGAACAAGGGACAGGACAGGACAAAACAGTGTTAAGTTGTGCCAGAGAAGGTTTAGATCGGATATCGGGAAAATTCTTCATCAAAGGGTTGGTTGTCAGTGCCAGGCTGCCCGGGGCAGTGGTGGAGTCCCCATCCCTGCAGGGATTTAAAAGCCACGTGGATGTGGCACTCGAGGACAAGGGTTAGTGGTGGCCTTGGCAGTGCTGGGGGAATGGCTGGACTTGAGGATCTTGGCGGGCTTTTTCAACCTGAAGGATTCCGTGGTAACAAAACTGCACAGCTGAGTTACACCAATGTACAGAGTTCTACCTCACACAGCCTTAAGACTCGCTCCAGAATCCACAGCAGAGCCTGCATCTGCAAAGCCCAGCTCAGAACCTGCACAGCCTGAGCAGCCTCAGGCTGAACAGATCTGTACAAGGAATTCAGCACCTCCTATAAATGTTATTCTTCATGTGCCAGGGAATACCAATTTATCATAACCCAGACAGTAAATCCTTTTCAAATCTTCAAATCTCCACTTTGCAAAATGAGACAAACTCGGGCTGGGTTGAAGAGCCATGTTCTCCCAAAGCAAGTCATGGTTATCCACTCATTCCACACAGCTGGATGGGTCCAACCCGTAAAAAAGCTACCTCCTATCTCTGGTTTCTTGTTTGTTTCAGGATACAAAAGACACCTTCAGCAGTCAGAGCCAGGGCTCCTTTCCAAGACAAAGGAGAGCCAAGCAGATAAAGTGGTGATGTCAGCAGTGACAACACCCAAACGTTCACACCGGGACAGCACCTCAGGGCCAGCCTCAGGGTCTGGGAGTAGCTTTGTCCAGCCAACAGCTCAGCTAACACTGGCAGCAACAGCTAACAAAGGCAGCAAGATAATGAGAACATTCGGTATTTTGTTTTCAAAAGGCCGGGTTTGCCACTCAACCTGGATACATTGCTCCTGTGTGAAGAAACAGTAATAACAAAAAATCACATTTATACTAAACCTGCTTGTCCCTGGTTCCAGGCAGGCTCCTCTTCTACTCCCAAACCCAATAAAATCAGCTGCTAAAATCCCTGGACAGAACTTGCAGGCAATGTTCCAGGAGCAAGGTGAATTTAAGGTCCAACAAGTTAAAAAAGAAAACTAGAAACTCAAAACCTACTGCCCTGCTCCATGCCCTACTTACTGAGCCACAGGAACTCCACACTCACTGTTCCACAGCAAATCACCCTGAATAGCCCAGAGGATTGATTGCATGTCCTACAAGGTCTTATCTCTTCACACAAGGAATAAGATTGTTCAATTCTGTCATGAAGCACTTCAGCAAAGACATTTCTCACTCAACATCAACCTTTGCCACTATCTTGCTCCAACCAGCCTGGAGGCCAAACCATCTCCATCCCAGCACAACCACAGCTGAGCCAGGAAACCACAAAACCAGCAGCATTAACCTCTGCTTTCCCCCAGCCAGAGATGTGGGTACAAACTACAAGACCACTTAGCACACCACCTTCAAAAGTCACTCAAAATGGGGTCTCACGGAATTACAAGGTCTCTGGCAGGTCAGCAAATAATCTCTGTAAAACATTTGGCTGGTAGCTCAAGGGGGAAAGGCAGCAAGAGTTCAGACACCTCCTCAAGTTGTTCAGGGAGGAATTATTGGGTATTAATTTTCAGAAATGCCACGCTAACTAGATGGATGGCTGAGCTGAACCACTTGCAAATACAGCAGGCAGAAAAACAGCACCGACATGCCATCAAGTGCCCCAAGCACCCTGACAGCACTCAGTACATTAATTACACTAAGAACTAGAACAAATTTAAGAACAAAAGGCTGTCAGGATAATGTCTCAAAGTATTTTGCTAACCTGTCAAGTGCACTCAACTTATTTCCAGTAATGCTTTCAGGTAGGTAAGGAAATGCTCTGTGCTGCACCTTGTTTAAAAGACAAATGCTTTCCACTGAGATCAGTTCCAGCCTCTGGTAACCTGCCTAAGGAGCAGTAGGAATTTGCCTTTCTACCTGCTTGCAAGTTAGTGCACATCAACTGTAATTAAGGATCTGATCTCAGGCACTTTGGCCACTTTGGTTCTTGTGCTGTATCACACAGAGCTGTGTTACTGCCGCATGCACAACATGCAGCACCTGAGTGGAATCACAGCTTGTGTCTTCCTGGAAGAAAACCCCACTCTTTTGCTCATTATGAAGAGATTATGAAGAGATTTCCATTGGCTACTTACCAGCGACTGCTCTTCTCCAGCAGGTCTGACTTGGTGACAGCAAAGCTCCCAACCCCGCCATGCTCTGACTGCATGTCAGACCCAGCTGGCACTGACTGCCAGCTCCACCACTCTGGCTTAAACTGAGACCTTAGAGCCCTTTCCAGTGCCTAAAGGGGCTCCAGGAGAGTTGGAGAGGAACTGGGGACAAGAGCCTGGAGTGGCAGGACAAGGGGAATGGCTTCCCACTGCCAGAGGACAGGGTTAGATGGCATATTGGGAAGGAACTCTTCCCTGTGAGGGTGGAGAGCCCTGGCGCAGGTTGCTCAGAGAAGCTGTGGTTCCCCCATCCCTGCAAGTGTCCAAGGCCAGGCTGGACAGGCCATGAAGAAACCTGGTCTAGTGGAAGGTGTGTGCCCATGGCCCTCCCAACCCAAGCTATTCAGTGATTCCATAATGGTTCCCATAATGGTTTAGAATCTCTCAGCATCTGAAGCTACAGCTCTGATTTTTGGGGATAAAGATGGGAATCAGGCAGCCAGCCATGCATCCTGCTGATAAAAAGCAGCAGAGCTGGTGGGATAAGAACCAAGTATTCATGTTTTCAGCTCTTTCCTCTACTCAGACTGTATTTGGAGACCAAGTCTCCAGAAGCAGCAGATTCATACCACACTGGTTTCTTTCTGAGGCATGTAACTCAGGCATCAGCTTAGATGCTAAAACAAATAACTTCTTTCTTTGCACAAAGGTGAAGGACTTGAAGAGTATTTCCTATTTTTAGGAGGAAAAAAATTGGGAAAAAAGTAGCACAGCAGGAGATAAAGAGGATGAAAGTCAAAGAGGATGAAAGTCAGCATGGAATAAAGCAGTAGCTGCAGAAGATTCTTAAAGCATCCATAAATGTAGTATTTCATGAGCTTTCTAAAAAAGCAGCTTTGGGTAACAGCCTGTGTGCACAAAGGCTACTTCACTAATATCCACAAATGCTTCACAGTTGTCCCACAGAGATTTAGACCTTTTAGGGACTTAAAAGTTCATATCTGAATACCTGCAGAAGAAGTGTGTAAGCACAGGCAGAAACTGTCAACAGAGTGCACAGTACAGGAGGTCAAAGGACCCAACAGCAAACACTTTCCACTAAAAGGCATTCCATGCTCCCTCTGAACCTGTTCATTAATGATTGCTCATTACTGGGCAAGTGAACTGCAGGTCTGTTCCACCTTAGGTTGATCCAACACGGCAGCAGAGCTTTCAAGAAACCATGAGCAATAAGGTGAGACTTCCCCTGCCAAACACAAAGCTTCCACTTCAATATGTTGATTTTTAGATCTCCCAGACCTACAGACAGATGAAATACTATACAGAACACAATCCTTTGACAAAGAAATAACTCCAAACCTAGCTCAGATCATGGTACGGTGAGCGAGTGGTCTTTGGGAGGGAGGTAGTAGATGAACAGCAAAAGCAGGCTCCAAAAATAGAGTGTGATTCTTCACCTGCATCACAGGAAGGATCTGAAGAAGGGAAAGGTATTCCAGAGACATTTCCCTTCAACAGATCACTTGTGTAGGTGGGACCTTGTGGAAGCTTGGCCTGGTAGTACGTGTATATTTAGATCTCATTTGTTCCCCTCCCTAATCTCCATCCTCCCACCAGCACCACTGGCTTCTCCAGGGCAGCACTGTCCCTCCAGTGGGGCTGGCACTGCTGCAGCACCTGCACCACCTCATCTCCTCACAGAACGGTGCAGGTTCTCCACTTCAGAACCTCAGCCATCTCCATGTCACTGTAACCTCAGCAGTCTGAGGTTACATTCCTAAGCAAATGCCAGTGACACAGACACAGCCTACAGGGAAGGAATTCAGTTTTAAGTCCAGCATTAGTGACAAACACAGACATGTGAGGCTGCCCTAGCTACGACACACCACCCCCCAAATTTACTGCAGAGAACTGATGTAAAATCATAGAATCCCAAAATGGTTTGGGTTGGAAGGGACCTCAAAGCTCATCCAATTCCACCCTATGCCATGGGCAGGGACACCTTCCACTAGACCAGATTGTTCCAAACCCCATCCAAACTTCCAGGGATGGGGCAGCCATAGCTTCTCTGAGAAATCAATTCCAGTCCCTCATCACCCTCACATGGAAGAATTTCTTCCTAATATCCAATCCAAACACATCCTCCTTCACTTTAAAGCCACATGTGGCAACTTAACCTACCATCACTCACTCAGGGCCATGTCCCAAAGTTTGCCAGAAGTTTCTGTGTACTCCTCTCTATATTTAACTCAAGGCAGGGTCGTGAGCAAATTTGAAGCTGCGTACCTGTTCTAGAATACCATGTATGGACAGCTCTGAAACTTCACTGCAGCTGCCTGGAGACCTGGCTTCCACTTGTCCTCAGGGATGAGCATGAATTAAAATCTGAAGACAACAGCAAATTTCATTTTTAATTAGCCAGGGCAGTCAGCCAAGGAAGGCTCCCCCACCCACCCATGGCTGGTGAAGGCTGACTGCTCAAAAGGATTTACGCTTCCCTGTGCATTCCCAATGGCCATTCCAAGCTCAAACAAGCGCCAGCCATGCAGCATTGTGAGTGCAGTTAATATCCAACCAGGGAAGGACAGCAATGCATACAAAGCACCAGGCATGAAGGGAACAAAGGGCACCGACTTGGACTTCAGCTCAGCTCCATCTTACCTCATCTTCGGGATCAACCCAGTAGTCCTGAGCTTAGCACTTGGAGAACAAATATCCATAAAAGCAAAGGAATTTCAAGGAGATTATAACAAAATGTCCATCTATTTATTCTGTCTTTAATACAGGGCTCTTGGCTTCCAGCACTAAGGAGGTAAAGCTTTGTGACCAGCCATGGGGGTGTCTGTGCATGCAAAGATCCAGTACGGATCCTCCATCCTAAACTGGCACCGCTCAAGTTGTTCAGAGGGAAAGGGGAAGTAACTTAAGCAGAGTTGGGAAAATGCAAACAGAACATACAGCTTTTCACATCCCAGGCCACCAGCACACATCAAAACACAGACTCAGAAACCTCAAAAGGCTCCAGCTCTGTGTCTCACTGATCTAGCCAAAAAATGGGGTTCAACTGCACGTGAAAAGGGACACAAAGCTTTCTGATGTGAACAGAGGTGGCTGGTGGCAGCCCCAGCACAGGCTGAGTCCTGTTGAATGAGGAGAGCTCACCAACCACAGAATGGCTGGGGATGGGAGGGACCTTGAACATCTTGTTCCACCCCCTGCTGCAGCAGGGACACCTTCCACTAGACCAGGCTGCTCAGAGCCCGCCCAACCTGGCCTTGATGTTGCTCAAAGCCATCCCAGTAATTGAAGCTCTAGAGACTGAAAAATGGCCCTGCTCTGCTGTGCTGTGTCCCAGGGCTGACTAAGAGCTGCCACCTCCATAGGCACTGCTCCAGCCTCAGCTGCCAGTGCCACACTCACTTCACCTTCCACCTCCTCCACAAGGCAGCTTTTGGAATTAGTTTGCCATGAGCAAATCAGAAGGGAAAGCAATCACCACAGATTAAATGTGCACCTTACAGCCTGACAAAGAGGGAGCACAGCAGTTCTTGCCACCAGGACTACAAGCACATTATACTTTTATGCAGGAGCTCTAGGCTTGCAGGTGATGTAACCAGGCCACTGGGCTCCAACACATCAGCTCTGTATGAAGCCAAAAACTGGCCTTCATCTGCCTCACCAAGCATACTGCCCTGCTGACAAGTACAACCATTCCCAAAGTTTCCAGGATGGCATCACCTGACTGCATAGAATAACCTAGAAATATTGTTTATGAGTTAGAGTCACCAACTGCAGTATCACAGTCCAGAAGATGTGAGGCCAATATGCTGCATGGATACTGGCTTCCCATGGTGCAGGCAAGAGCCTTCATGCAAATCTCATGTCAATGGCAGGGAAAAAAAATGGGCATTTAACTCCTTTCTTGTAGCCATTTTAGGCAAACAGATGGAAGAGCTCTTCAAGGCAATCTCTAAGCAAAAAATCTGCGAGTTTTAGTTACAACCATATCCTTGCATCAGTTAAACTTACCAGCAATGAATTTGATTGCTTCAGGGCAAGCACTACACACTGCCTAAAGCAAGAGATTTAAATTTTAATTAAAAAAAAATTTTAAAATCCTGTATCTTCTGCAACACAGAGCAGCCTAAAGGAATAAATACAGAACAACAGGAACAACCAGAAGCTGATCCTCCTTTATGCCTTGCCATGTGCCTTGTTCAAATCAGCTCATTGCTTCTGGCCTCTTCCTTATTAAGAAAGGGGATGTTACCTGTTTTCAAGAAATTGGGATAGCCAAGAGACCAGCATTCCAGGTTTCACAGATAGGAGATTCCAAAAAAGATCTTCCATATGTACAGAGCTTCAGCCAGATCTGGTCCACACCATAGTACAAATGCAGCTGATACAGCTGCCAAACTACATTATTTTCTAATCACCTTCTACACTTGAAATGAAGACACCAAGTTTAAAGTCATCAGGTTCTTTATGATGCTTAACCAAGGAGGACAGGTCAGGGCCATAATCTGTTGTGAGATATCTAAGACCGTACTCACCGGCGCTCTCTTCCATTCCTCTTGTACACTAGTGCCCAGAGAAATTCCTACAAAAACAGGAAACAAAACACGCAAATTAAAATTCCAAGTGTGAACAAAGCTCAGATTTAGTTTTATTTCTCTATCAGCTCTGTTCAGCCTACGCAAAACCAGTGTGGAGGGAACCTAGAGCAGTAATCCTGCCCCAAACTAGGAAGAGTGTGACGTTGTCACCCCTCTTTGAAGGCATCACAAGCTTCTAATCACATGCTGTGATGGAAAGAAAAGAGAAACAAAATTAAGGTGATATAATTACAAAGCAGCAATATTTGTTCCCAGGGAAAACATTCCACATCTGCCTCTTCAGGAAGGGATGTGCCTGCTGTAAAAGGGAACAGCCTACTGCTTATCTAGCAAAGGCAGCATAGCACGTGCACAGGAAGTATTTCAGATGTCACACAGCATCAAGGCACTTCTGAACATACTGGAGGAGGGGAGGTGGAGGAAGACAAAAAAAAAAAAGGAACCAGGATTTTAGTAGAAAAGCCAGTTTTATTCTGGACAAAGTTCTAAAATGAGATGCCAGGGGAACTAAGTTTGGGGAAATCACGACGTGTCTTGATTTTGACAGATTCTGCAGCACAGTAAAACCAGGCTCAGTATTTTAGAAAAAGGGAGGTTCTGTCAGGAGGAACAGCACAGGGTGACTGGGGAAGAACTACAAAATAAGGTTGTTCCAGTGACAAGAAGTCAAAGCCTGCCTTTATCCATAGCCCACTTCAGCCTAACCTTTTCCTCCTGAAGCCCAGGCCAACTCGTACCTTTGGTCCCAGCAGCAAAGCATAGTTTGGTGGCTTTAGTTTAACATGGTATCAGCTCGTCATCTTCATGTGACAACTTGCTGACTGTGCAGCATGTGCTCAGCTTGTTTAAGAGCACTGGAGCATCCCAGGGCTGCAGTGTCAGCGGAGACAACCACAACACACCACCCATGGAAGCTCTGCCAGTGGGGCTTTTCAGCTTTGCTTTGCTCAGCTGTGTGTGGGAAAACGCTTCTTTGGATCAGACAACCATGCTCCAGGCTACTTCTCTGATGCAGCTCAAATTCTATCGCGGTGATGGTCTTGGAATGGAAGGGGGAAACACCTCAACAGAGCCATTAAACCCTCAAAACATAATTGAGGATCCCAGCTTTAAACAGCTTACAGAGCAAGTATCTGTACAGGCTTCTGGGCAGCAAATGAGTGGATCAAGAACATCAGAGGGTTTTAATTTCAGAGGCAGACAGCCACAAGTTGCTCAGGAAACACCCTCAATCCCTACAGTCTAATCTATCAACACTGTGAAAAATACAGCTTTCACACGCATTTGGATGCATGGTTTGGTGCATGCACGTGCTGCACCAAGGACACCATTTGCAAGAACTGGAATGAGTGAACTACAAAATCATTTAGGCTGGAAAAGCCCTCTAAGATGATTGAGCCCAACCATTAACCCAGCACTGCCAAGACGACCACTAACCCATGTCCTCGAGTGCCACACCCACATGTTTTTGAATGGTGACTCCAACACTGCTCTGAGCAGCCTGTGCCACGGCTTGACAACCCTTTTGGTGAAGAAATTTTCCCTGATATCCAACCTAAAACTCCCTGACACAACTGGAGGCTGTTTTCTCTTATCCTGTCCCTTACACCCTAGGTGCAGAGCCTGATCCTCGTGTGGTCCAATCTCCTGACAGGGAATGCTCCCCTGCTGAAGGCAGTAGAGCCACCACCATCCCTGCCTGCCCTTTCAAGCACGGAGAGGAAAGCAGAAGGGAAACTGAAACCGCCACCTCGAGGCCTACTTGAGCCTCAGCACAAATGACAGCAGCGCTCCCAATGCTCCCAGGGAGCTGGGTTTAATTTGCCTTTCAAGGGCATTGCTGCACAGGCTGTGCTGAGCTCTGCACTACAAGGGGCACATTTGTGCCTGGAATACTAACCTGGCAGGCATCACTGCTGGACAGTCCCTGTGCACACCGGAGACATCTGTCACCGCCTGACGGCACAGCTGGGAGCACCTCAGTCTGTGCTGGGAGGATCTTTCTGAGCAGAACACTAAATCCACAATATCTGGTTATTAACAGAACAAGCATAAAAGGCACACTGGGGAAAAAAAAGTGATGCCAGGGTAGAGGAGGAAGGAGCAAAGTCCACACTCGTGCAGCATTGCCACAGGCTGCCAAAGCAGGAGCGCACAGCTCCGCCTGCACTAAGGCACAGGCACTTCTCACCAAAGAAATGGGTTAAGCAGTGCAGATCCTGCTGCCAGCATTAACCACGAGTGGTAATTGGAAAGCTGTATTCTGGAATAATATTTGAGATAACCCACTCCACGGAACAGAAATTTGCTTTTATCCCCTACTATCACAGGTTTCCCAGATACCTACTTCTGAGAAAACTTGGCTTTTTCATTTCTTCTAGCATGACGTGCCACAGCTCCTCTGAATATTCATGTCCTCTGAGTGCCCTACATTCCCTGGGCCTGACAGCTGTGTGCAATTCCTGTTCCTGAGAGCCCTGTTGCCAGCACAGCTCAAGACTCTCCCCTGCCCCTCTGGTACTTTGGCCACCACAGCAGCAGAACCACTGTCTTTGTCTGCCTGGAGACTTCAAACACTTCACAGCTTTTCCCCCAGCTCTTTGTGCCACTCTAAGAATATATTCCTGTTCCATTGACCCAACTCTGAACTCCCACAGTAAGGTGATGGCTTTTTTCCAGCTAGGCAGCTAATACACACACAATAGAAAACGACTGTTTCACAGCAATGCTGAAGTGTTTTGTACCCTATTTCTTCAGTCTTAACACACTCCCTGCTGCACAGGGAATTCTGTCTTTCCCAGCTCTGTCACATTCTCCCCCAGCAACACAGACCGGCCCAATTCCAGACTTTGGAGGATCACCTCCCATGCCCTCCTACCCATTCCTTGCACCAGCAGATCCAGCTGCTCTGGGAACACTCAAAGCTGACCCAGATGCACACCAACCATGTCCAGAGGAGTGGGCTGGGAATGACAGGACCTCAACAGCCCCAGCTCAAACCACCGAGAAGGAAGCTGCACACCGAGGTGCCACTGTTTGCTCCAGCCTTGGGCAATCCACATCCATGAGCTTTACTGAATACCCCTTTACAGCTTCCCCCTTTCCTCATTTCCAGCAACCCTTACCCAGACCTCTGGAATGTTAACCATTCAGCTTCCTTCAGAATGAAGCTCATTACCTTGACCCCTCTGTCCTCACTGCTCATCTCCTCCAGTAACATGAACAGCTTACTTCAAAAGACTACAGCACACTTCCAGAAGTCCAGCTAAAACCTAAGCCAATGTTGGTTGTTTTTCCCAACTAAACTAGAAAACTGACAACTCTTCCAAGCAGAAGTGGCACATTACTTCTCCACAGTGACTGCCAACAGGCTTGCCTTAGGCATGGAAACTGCATTTCCATGCTGGCTCAGCTCTAAATCACCATTCCAGAGAGGGACACGACAGCAGCTGGGCAGCTACTACAGGGTTTTTACTGTAATGAGACACAAAACCCAAGGCTGTCTTGGAAAAAAAAAAGCATGTGGGGGAGAGAAAGGATGCTCTTGTAACTGTATCCACCAGCTGGATGGAAAGGGAAGGGTTAACACACACCCATAGCTTGAGGATTGTGGTCCTGCATTAACACAGACCATGACCCATGAAATTAAACAAGCTCACCTGACAACTCCCAGATGATTATTCATTTTGACCTAATATGGTGCTAGTATCAGCCAATAAACAAATATGATATTATTGCTCATTCTGCCACTTCAGCCCTTTGCTTTACACTACTTAAAAAACTTCATTACTGCAGCAGCACCCAGAAGGCTCCCACTGGGGCAGGTGACAAGAGCCCAGCAAAGGGCTGGTGCTGCCCACAACAGCTCACCATCATAACAAGAAAAAGGAGACACCAGCAATAAGGCCAGTTGGGAGATGGAAGCTAGGCATAGAGCAGCCTCCTCTTCATCATTCAGAGAACTGAGTCTTCCTCCCTGATTTGCCAAACTCCACTCAAATGGGTGATCCAAACCATCAGGACCCTCCCCAGCTGCAAATGCTTCTCAAGGGCCAAACTCAGGAACCCTCCCCAACCAGCCCATGGATCTGGCTGCCCCTTCCTCTTTATAAATGCAATTTCAAAAATAAAACCAACATTTTATTCTCTCACCAATAATTACTCCTTCCAGGAAGCCAGATGAGCGGATTTTTGCAAAGCTGAGATAACTCCACCTAATGCCACGGGTCTGTTGGCCATGAAGCTCCATCAGGTCCTCAGGGGGAGGGCTAAAGAAACTCATTTTATCTGCCAGCAGTGAGATTAACAGCATGGTAAACAATATTAAAATTCTGTTCTACAAAGCAGAATACCTCAACAGTACCAAAGTATTCTCCCAAAGGACAGATTACAGCACGGGTGCACAACTGGAGTTTAAGTATTACAAGGGAAATTCTTAAAAAGCCTGAATAGAACAACCATGCCAAATGCCCTAGCACAGATTACAAGACAAGGTGTAAAGGTATAATTAACCTCTTGTTGGATAGAGTGGTACAAAGAGGAAGAGATGCACAAGCCCCTTTTCAAGTCAGTGGATGCCAAACAGCTCATATATTTTTCTGACTTTGTCTAAAAACAAACCAGCTCCACCTAGAAGGCTTGGTTTGCTCATGTCCTTTGCTCACATGGTTTGAACATCATTTGCTGGTTTCTGCAAATTGCTGGAACTACAAATGCTGGTTTCAAAATCCTCTGAGCAGCCTCGGCTGACCCAGTTTGTTCTGCACTAATCACACACTGAGCAGTGGAGAGGTCAGTTGGAGGGAAATCAGAATATTCCTCCTCAGTAAAACTGCACAGATTAAACCCAGTTGTTCTGCAGCCTAATGTGGCAACATGCCAATTAACGGGGTGCACCACTAATTAACAGCCCAGCAGTTTCCCTCTCTTTCCAAGGATCCCAACACTACAAGCATTTTTGCACTTGTTGGGAAGCAATGGCTTTGAGCAGGAGCACAGCAGCTGGTTAGCACAAGGAATGGGTTTTGTAGAAGTGGAAAAATCAGACATTAGCATAACAACTCTATGTGCAATTTAAATAGAAAATTGCAATAACCAGGTTTGAAAACCTCAATACAGTTCATATTACAGTCAATGAAACCAGTGGCTTTTTGTCACAGATTTAACATTTGATAAGTGGCTCCCCATGCAAACAGCAAACGTTTTCCAGCAGCTCAGTAGCTGCCTGTGGGTGGCACAGTAATATAAGGTTACCAGAGAGGAACTGGAAAGGGAAGGGAGCTGCATCCTCCAGGGCTGTGCCATGGGGAAGGTGAGTGGCTTTTTCCAACACTTGGGCAAAAGCAAACCTTAAAAGCACTCATGGACATGCTGTGCAGAACACTGGAGTGGGACTCCAGACCCCACATCCTTACTGCTCTAGCAAAGAATTTCTGAGGTTGGAAAAGATCTCCAGGATCCTTGAGTCCAACCTGTGACCAATCACCACCTCTTTTGTTTATACATGCCTCAGTTTCCTCATCCTCAAGACAGGATTAACTTCTTTTGTAAAGCAATTCAAATGCAAATTAAAATTTGCAGTACTCAATTTCCTAGAAACTTTTACCTTATGTAGGCCTCCACAGTAGTACGTGGACACTTTATTCATCTCACAAACCAAACACAGTAAGTTCTTTCATACTTCTATTTGAAACAGACCATAAAGTCTGAAAAAGCCACTCTAGCCTCTCCCAGGTGTTTCAGTTCACTGAAGGAGCAGTATTCACCAAACCTTGAACAAAAAGCCAGCAGCCTATAGGAAAGAATAGCACATATGAACACAGCACAGCTTCTGCACCAGCCCCCAGTGACAAATGCTATTTCTATTTAGCTCTCAGTATGGGAGACACTTCTAGTTCGCCTCCAGACCTGCTTACAGCTGATCCACCACTCTGGAGGGGCAGATACATGCAGAGAAAAAACTGCAGTATGAATAGAGCAAACCAGCTCCCCTCTTCACTGTCCTTGAAGTAGCTGAAGGGCTTGTCTTGGACCAAAATTACCTTCTTGATAAAAGCAGAGGGTAAAATTAAAGCAGAATGGCCCACTCATGCAGAGGACAGATGCTCTTATTACTGTGGAAGCTGACACAGGAGTAGGAGAATCTAAAGGGAGGTAGCAGGATATGGCTACTCTGTGATCAACTGATTTCAGGACAATCGGGCTTGTCAGAAATTAAAATTCCTTTGTGGTCTGCAAATACCTGCTCATGCAACAGCTCATTCTTGTACCACACCTCACAGGGAATTTCAATTCATGTGGCTGCCCCATCCCTGGAAGTGTCCAAGGCCAGGATGGACTTGAGGGCTTGGAGCAGCCTGGGGTAGTGAAAGGCGTTCCTGCCCATAGCAGGGGGTGGGACTGGAGGAGTTTTAAGGTCCCTTCCAACCCAAACCATACTAGGAGTCTATGGTTTATGCCTGATGAATGCTAAGCAAACATGAGCTCAGTCCTCTGCTTGTGCCTGCCTGCCATGAAGGATCCAAATGAGCTTGTTTGGATATATCCAACCTCTCATCCTGGACCCACTGTTACGGAGAGCAGCTGAGCACTGTGGGTTGTACGTATTAGCTGAGCTATAATAACCTGTGTCAGTTCTGTAACACACCCCCAAAAGGCACAAAATAACAGGGTCACATATTTACCTCTGGCTGCTGGGGTAAAATTCAAACCACCTCTGCCTTCATTTTGTGGTTTCCATTTTCATCAAACTTTGAATAAAAACTTAGCAGCTGAGTACTCCTTCAGTGCTGTGGTCATGCCCCTGTAATTATGACTCGATAGACAATTTCATTTGCAACCACCATTTCCTCCCCGGAGTGAGGCCACTCTTATTCTCAGCCACTGCAGAGCCCGTTTGAAAAGTGTTTCTTTTCGACTCTATTTAAAAGTGAGAGTAATGGGCTTAACCACCATAGCACCAAGGCACTAACATGAATTTGTCAGAAAGCTCACCTGAACTCCCAAAAATCCCGCAGCAGCAGCAGAGCTGAATTTGCAATCCTGCTGTAAGGGTCTTTCCCAAAGCACCCTGAATGCCCAACTGCTTCCTGGGATAAACAGCCCACAGGGTTTGTGCAATCAGATTAAACTCCATGCCTTCCCTGCTGCAAGTTACAGCACATAAACCAGGCATCTCTAATCAAATTCCACAAAGGCAATGCAACGCTCCCACTTGAAAAAATATGAGATACAGGAAACCTATGCTGTGTAGGTGTTGTTGTCAACTTACAGAATCAACGGTTTTTAACTAGGAACAGCTCACCTATTTGAAATTAAAGCTCTTTCTGAATCGACACTCTGGAATTGCATCACTGAATCCAGAGGAGCATTACATTTCACCTTTTGAAGCAGATTTTGCCAAGCAGTTCAGGTAGTTTGAAATTCAGTTGTAGCCTTTTTTTTTTTCTTTCACAGACTCACTAGCATCATTTCTAATTATTTCTGATTAAGATATCAAATTTCCTTGAAGAAGCGCTCCTCGGGCAATTATTTTCTTGCAAAGCTCCAGCTTTAATAAAAAGGTGCCCAGGCTTTAACTACGACAGCAAAGAAATTAATTCCCACTACTGATCTGGCAAAGTCTTTATAACATAAGTGTAGGCAGCGAGGCATCCCATTGTGAAAATAAACTCATAAAGCTTCTGAATGAGAACATTCTCTTAAAAAGAAAAAAAATCTTTTGTAGTTCTCATGGTTGTGCACAAAGTTTATGAAGCAGCAACACTGATTGCCTGGGGATGGTGCTCAGTGCAGCCACCTGAGTATATCAGACCTACATCTGAGTATATCAGACCTACTGGGCTGCAGGGTGATTTTAATCTCAGGTGGAAGTTGTGCCTTTCCTAGTGCTCCTACAAATGCTTTCAGACAGGGACACAATCGTGGAATGGTTTGGGTTGGAAGGGCCTTTTAAGATCATCTAATTCCAACCTTCCTGCCATAGGCAGAGACATCTTCCACTAGACTCTGTTGCTCAGCACATGGTCACTCATCTTTTAGGTTTTAGTCTGATATACTCCTCCAAATAATCTTTAATTAAATCTTAAGTGGGATAATCTTAAAGACAGTAATCTCCTGGAACTCCCCCAAGAACAGGAATGTTTCAGCTCTCTTCTCTCATCACCATTCTAACTTTCCATTAGAAATGACATTTTCCAGCCAACACATTTAGTGGCATTAAGAGCTCAACAAAACTATCAGGGCTTTTTTCCAGCCACAAAAGGACCTTCTACAGTAACAATGGTTGAAAAAACACCCAACTGAAGCGACAAATCTCCCCTCGTGCCCTGCAGGCAGGCTAGCTGACCTGGGCCAGGAAGGCAACCAGCAAAAAATGCTCTTCTCCAACTGTGCAAATTAAATCAAGGGAATCATTATAACAATAAGGACCAGAGAGGACTTTAAAATTAGAGACAACCTCAAGGTCTCAAACATTCTCAAGGCACAGGAGCTGAGGAAATGCCGTGGGATGGGCTGTATTAACAGGAAGGTTGCTGGGCCTGGCTCTGCCCCTGGTTCACAAGCAGAGGCTCCTCCACAAGACATGCCTTAGGAGCACTCCAGGTACATCCAGTAGCTCCCAGCCCTTCCCTGTACAGGAGACAGAGATCTCATGGAGCAGCTGACCCCAGCCAGAACCAGCCTGGTGCAGAAGCAGCTGGCTTCAGTGCAGCTCAGTTCCTCAATTTGTTTGTCACATGAGCCACAAACAGTTGTTGGAGAATAAGGGAAGGGAGTGAATACAAAGGACCTGCTCTGCAGCTACAGCACTTCTGGAAGTTTACACAGCTGCAGCCCCACGCAGGGGCTAGGACTGGGCTTGGGAGACACCGAGTCAGGCTTCCCAGCACCAAACAGGTGAAAAATCTGACCTGAATCACAGATCCTGCCCAGTCCTCTATCCCTTTTCCCACTGCAAACACCACAGGGAAGGTGCCACCCTTATCTCTCCATGCTGTTTGAGCCTGGTGTTTGATCACCAGACCATGAGTACCTATCCTGCAAAATCTCAGAGCATCTGTGACAAACCAAGATTGTTTACTCATATTTACAAGATTATTTGAGTTCTCTGCTACAAAACTATTCTTAAACTCCTCCAGTACACCTAGAAGCAAAAAACTAAAGCATGAACAGATCCCAAAGCACCAGGATTTGTCAGCCCTGAAATAAGCAGGACCTCGCTGATCATAACTCAAGGGCAGGCACTACCCAGGAATTCCAGTTTAACCAGTTCCACGCTTTCTACCCCTCATTCCTCCCACTTGCTTGGAACAACAGGCGGCAACAAACCCCTGCCCCAATCTATACCGGAATAAACAACTCATTGGGATGAAAAGCCACCTGCTCCCCCCACACAGCTAAAAGCATTTCCAAATTCCAGCTCTCTCTCAGCCAGCACAGATGGACACACCAGGCACACAGACACCCGCTCTGCTTCCAGCACAGCCTTTGTCCTGCTGAGACACAAAGCCCGATGGCAGAGGCTGCCTCCATCAGAGCTGTTTTGTTAAGGGATCACGACATAAACCAGCAATCCTCCAGCCACAAAAACAGTTCAGACTTGCTCCTAGCACACTTAAATTGCAATCTGCTAAAACACACAGGCACTCTCTGGCTTTTGGGAACCACATCCCACCACTGGCGGATCACATCCTGAGATCTGACAAATGCATCACCTGCCCCACATGTCCCCAGATGCTTAAATTTAATATGTAATAGCTCAGTCATCACCAGAGATTTTCACTTTCTTGCACACCCTACTTCTGTCCAGGGCGATTCTGCAGGAAGTAAATAACCCCTTTGCAAAGGAAGTGATAGCCCCAAGAGCAGGCAATAAAACACTAAAATGGAGCCTGAATTCTGCCTTGCTCACTCCTGCTGGACCTGCCCTGTAATCCCTCAAGTGTGGTGGCATTTAGGGTTTGCAGCAGAGCAGGGCTGTTCTAGGCAAATGGAGGCCTGGCCACCAGAGACTACTGAATGCTCACTCAGATACTGCTGCCTCTGCCAAGGCAAAATCAGCACAGGAGGCTGTTCCTGCAGTGCACACCGAGCCCCAAAGCACCAGACACTGACATCTCCCTCCCTGCTCCCGTGCTTGCGGTTCCTGTGCTGTTCAGCAAGTCTGGCCATCTGCAGAACGCTTCCATTAGGAACTGGCTACCCACAGGACAGATCCCTGCTGTGGTTAATCACTGTCCCTGCAGACCTAAGGCAGAGCTGGCACAGCCCTCCTATCCACACTGCACTGCCCTGGTGCCACTCTCTCCCTCTTGGCAGCACAAGCACAAGGGAAGAGTTTCTGAGCACAGTGATCACATTGCCCAAGACCAATTCTCCCAGTCCCCTCAAGTGTACAGGGATCTCTGTCCACAAGATTCATTCATCCTACCAGAACAGCTCAGGAACTGCTTCTGTCATCTTTTGCCTTTCAACTTAGCTTTCTTTGAAGACAAATGCTAATATCCTTTACAAAAAATCCAAATCTGATCCAAAACCAGACACATCACTGGAATGAATCACACAGCGTTATTAATTCTCCCGCCCATCAAAACAGAGATGTCTCACCTTGCAAAGCAATTGTAGTGGTTGCCCAGGCTCACAGAAATCTGTCCCATCTGTTAAAAAACTGGGTGCACTAAATGAGACTATTTGACAAGCACTCTGCTGAAATGCAGCAAACATTTCACCCCACAATGGCTACTTCACACCTAGACAGTGATTATAGGAAGCTGAGCTAGGTTCCTACCAGCCAGCACAAACACAGCCTCCCAAGAAAGAATTCCTTTTGAAGACTGAGCTTGTAGGGACACTAAATTCAAGGATCAAGCCTGCAACTGTGAGAAAGCATCACAAAATCAAACTTGGAAGATCCTGCACCCCGAACTGCTACAATCAAAAGCAGGGAACAAAGTGTTCCTGCCTTCAACACTAACAGAAATGGCAAATAAACAGGACCTCCACTCCACCTGCACACAGTCTGCCTAATAGGCAAAGCACCTCTGATTTCCAACTCCAAGGGACACCCACAATAAAACAGGAGCTACTCATGTGAAGGAGGAGACAGGAATAGCACCCCCAGAGCTGAGCAGTGCTGACATCCACCACCAGTTCCCCATGCATTGCACTCCCAAATGCTTTAGTGCTGCATTTTGAAAAGCAGGTTAACCCCACACATTCACAAGGGCAAAAGTCAGCCTGCTGCTGCTGATCCCCACGCACAGGAAGTTAAACACAACAATTTTCAGCCAACATCTCCAACAGACTCTTGGCAAAGGACACGTTGCCCTCTTGTTTAATGGAGATACAAATCCATTCCCAGCAGATTCCTGTTTCAACTGAAGTAGTTGTCACAAGCAAGTGCATGCCACATCAGAACCAGAATTTTTGACGAGGAAGCTTTATTTGCTTTTAAAGTGCTCACGCTCAAAAGAGGGCAAGGATGAAGAGGGTATGATCAATGCAGGCAAATGTTAAACTGTCACACTTCCCCAAAAGCAACCTCAACACCAGCTCCAAACGAGGTTTTGTTGGAGCCAAACAGCAGCACTGTCAGCCATCCTAAAGAACTCTCATCCCACTGAGGGACCCAACAGCTAGTGCCCTTCTCCAGGATCAACGTTCTGCTCCAAGTTCAAGAACACAACATATTTTATAGGACACCAGACAAGGCGACATGTGGCTCTAAATCCACACAAACCACTACCCACCACATTATCTTGAGGATGCAAATCAAACCCCTTGCTGCTGGCATTAAGAATGAAAACTGCTTCCTGCACCAAAGTCACCTTGGAAATACCGAAGAATTACAGAATTTGAGCTTTCAGTACAACAGGACCAAACCACAGTCGTATTATGAGCCAACAGGTAATATCAAACCCTGAGGGATGCGTTTGTGGAGAACACAGGAAGACTGAAGTCTACAATCACAGGTTCAATTATCTTAAATGATAATCAAAAGGTAGTAAGATAAACATTCACATCAGCATAAGGAATCCTACTCTGCATTTACTCAGCAGTGCAGCCACACATGACAGGACAAAGCGATGCTCACGACATAATATTAAAAACAGTGAAACTATTAAAATGAAAGAGCTGTTTCAGTACTCATTACATGCACCAGAAACACAGACTAGCCTTCAGTATTATCCCCTATGAAATGACTCTGCTCGGAAAGAGCACAGCAATGAATTGGCCACGACATTCATGCCAACCCGCAGTGGACTAAGAGCAAACTCCACCTGCTCGTTAAAGATTTCACTGCTATAGAAACTATGATTAAATACACAGAGCCATGAATCAGCCACCTGAAACGAAGGTACGCCTCGGCAGGCACAGCAGCACCCAGGACACTGACATTTCAGTCACCACCAGCCCCCCAAAACTGTGACATGATGCAGAAAAACAGCTTTATCCGGACATTTCAGCTCCCACAAACATTTAATTTGTCTTACCTTTGGGGCTGGGTGTTTTAGGGGCTCTCCTGGTTTTGGCAGTGCTTAAAGCTGTACATGCCCCTTACAGGAACAGCAAACAGGCTCCAAATCCATTTTACCACAACTGGATAAAGCACCTAAAACCAAAGCCCTGATGCCTCTGGACCAGCTGTGTCCCTGCACTGCAATTCCAATCAAGCCCACAGAAAAGCAGGAGGAAGATGGCAGGGCTTACCAGCAGTTCCTCAGTCTAGTCTCTGAACAAAGTGGATTTAAAAGAGGTTTAATTTTCCCAGAAGCTAATGCTCTCAAATCTAAATAAATCCTCCAAAAGAAGAGATTATCCATAAATTTACTAGTTAGAAATGTTAATGTATCCAGTGCCTATGCAAGGACTGCTGCTCTCCATGCAAGAGTATCACCTATACAATTCCATATTAAAGGAGAAAGGGATTTCTGGTAGTTTCTCCCCCACCTCCCTTTCCATGCTGAAATGTAACACAGCAGCTTTATAAATCCCACTTCCCAAGAGCAGCAAGAATTCATTGCAGAATCAAGGCAAACTTCTTTTTTCTATTTCACTGACAAAGCTCTCAAAAACCCCCCCTTGCAAAAGAACTTAATAGAACAAGCAAGATCCACAGACAAGAAAGCCCAGTGTGAAACCTGAATAGGCATTTAAATAAAAACATTGCAGAGTTAAAACTCCAAATTACACATTCACAAAATACAGGACAAGGTGAAAATCAAGAAACAATTCCTTGAACACAGCTGATGCTGGACTTACCCAACATACCCAAACACTTCCTCCTGTTATTCATACTCTGTTTACTAAAGGGCCCACCTACACACCATATGACACAGAGCAGGATGGGACTAGACCAGTAGAACCTGGCTGCTAATTATGGCCCTTAAGGCTGAGATGAATTAATTTGTCCCTCTAGCTATAAACAGGAGGATGACATCCTCACTAACCACAGGTAATTTTGGAGAGGATAGACAGAAGGATGAAACAAGGAAAAAGGGACTTGCTTGACATCAAACACCACGACAGCAACATAGCTGGGAGCTAAATCAGGCCTCCTGCCACCTGAGCATCCTTATTTTCCCTGGACTCACAGCTGATAAGCAGAGAGAACACAGTCATTAAAATACAGATTGAAGGCTTCATTTGCAGGCTAGAAGCAGATGTGGAATAACACTGGTTAGTGTAATCACTAGAGTCACACATAGTGCTGATTTTGGGGATCCAGCAGCCTCACAATAAGCCTTCATCCCCCTTCCCCAGCCCGATACCCTCAGGGAGGTTTTTGCAGGTGACCAGACTGTGGCACATTCAGGACACCTTACACAGCCAGCTAAATAAATTCAGCCTGAAAATTCCCCTTTTTCTTTCCTCCAGAAGCATTTTGTGTAAGCCCACCAACACCCCCATAGAAACTGGATACTTAACAATTCCAAATAACAGCCTTGCTGGCTGAGGGACACAAAAATCCAGCCTGACCGCAGGTATCAGCAACTGAGCAGTCCCTGCATGAACAAAGTCTTCCAGACCAGGAAAGTTCTTCCCTGCAAACTATTTATCCTCATAGTCAGGGAAAAAAATCCTGTACTTAAAAGACACGTGAAACAGAACAATAATAGCAAAACTCCACTTTTCATAATGTTAGGTGTCAGGTAAGAGTTTTCCTCAAGTTTCCCTTCCTGCTCTGGCACTGCTGGCCCTCTATTAACTGCCTTTACCGTGACCTGAACAGGTAAAGAAAAGCCAGCACTAACTCCAGAACTGCTGGAAAACACTATGAGCCAAGAAAACTGGACAGACTCATCTGACAGTCTCACCCAGAGGCAGATACTGCTTTAAGAAGGTGCAGTTGAGCCAGGAGAAATCCCATTTACAGACACCTGCAATCACAGTACTTCCATGCCTAATTGTGGGTCTGTTAAAAACTGATTTGGAAATATAAGATGAAAAATTCTATGACCTTGCTCCCCTCTGGCCCTGATCCACAGGCAGGAGGAACAGGATACAGAGCAAGTCAGGGGCAGGATATAAGCACTAATTTAACTCTCAGCACAAGGTAAATGAAGCTTCCATGACCCTACAGGGACCATGCCACTTCTCACCTGCTGCTAATCAACAAATGTAAGTGAAGACATTTGCTTGCAATTATTTGTTCTCCTCTGGCAACACACACACACCCCCTTTACAAGGGAACAAATCTAGCAGGAGTTGGACTACATGACCCTGATGGGTTCCCTTCCAACTCAGCATATTCCATGATTCTGTAACAGCTCTTTTCCTGCTTCTCCTGTTTCACCTGGTTTGCAACAGACACTAAACTTAACATTGCCAAAAATAAGAGCCCAAATTTACTAGCACAAATCTGACATCTTATCACTATTTCAGTAATTATCCTCCTCCTCCTTAGTCCCAGCTTATAAAGACAACCTCATCAGCACAAGGTCATCCATTCAGAAACACGGAGCAGATATTCTGTGGATCCATCCAGATTTCCACTGTCAGCATTGCAGCAGAGCAGCTTTAAAAATGCATTCCCACAGAACCTGAGGCAGCCAGCAAAGACCAGCTCAAATCCTCCTGACCTTGCTTCTATCCCTGCTCAAACCCACTTAAGTCTCCCCTGCACTGGGATCCAAAGGCTGGCGGGTGTTAGCTGTACCTGCAAACCTGCTTCCTGTGGATCTTGGCACTGCAGCAAACCAGCAAAAACTTTTAGACAGCTCTGGAGAGGAGAGGAATCAGTAACATGCCACCAGCAGCACTTTTGTGCATCTGCAGGGGAGCTCTTGCCACCACAGAACCAACATTGACCGAAGCCCCTTCCAGCAGGCACAGCGAGAACGGCCGATCCCCCCGACCTACAGCAGCGAGGTCAGCTGCTGACAGACATCCCAGATTTGATTTTGAGGAGGACAGAAGGATTAGTCAAGAGACCACAACCTTCAAAGGCATGTGACTACAGCCAAAGTCTCTGAAAAATGGCACAGTGACATGCTTTGTTCAAAGCTCAAATACTCTGAAAACAACACCCTTTGGCTTTATCCCCCATCCATAAACACCTCTGGAAGCTTCACCTCCATGAGCACAGCCTGAGACACAGCTTGTGATCCCAACCTCAAGGCCACATCCAGCAGTAATCTCTTTTTTTGCAAAGTCACCCTCTGCAACATTGTTTACACAGTGAGAGGGCTGAGCATGGCCCACCACGAAACACTGTGCAGACACCAAACAAGTCAGTGCCTCCCAAACTTTGATCCAAGTTTACAAATCAAGGCTTTCCTGTATGATTAGGGCCAAATTTTTCTTGATTGTACCCTTAAAAGCTAAGGGAGAGGAAAGCACATTAAGAGAGGTTCACCCTTCCCAGAGGCAAGTGTGAGGTGATGAAGGAAGCCCATATGGGGCAGCCTCCAGTTTAAATCAATGGTGGGGATTAATCTTGATGCATTTCAGACAACCGAGTCTGTGGCGACACAGCTGTAATTAAGGGGTTAACTTTTGGGGCTTGGTTAACTAAAGGAGAACCTTTGAGTACTGGCAGCCAAGAGATTCCTGCTTTTAGCAGCAGCTTTGTGGAGCTGACAGTGAAAAGGTTCAAACCTCTACCAGCAGTAAACTTTACCGAAGTCCAATGATCTTTCCTAAAAGCATTTCAAAAGGCACCGACTGCACAGAAGTGCCAGGCTTGCACAAATCGACCTCATCAGTATGCACCTTGTTTTGCCCCATGACACTCAGCAGCTGTGGTTAATTAGTCCTTGATAATGAATTGCCCATCACAACTGCAGGAAGCTGGAAGGTGAGCTATTCCTAACTGTGCTTTAGAATCAGTATGCAAAAAGCACAAACACTAAAGAATAAAGTTAACAATCTGTTTACCCCTTCCCTCACTCCTCCAAAGCTGCTACCAGCCAAAGGCTCAGGGAAAAGAAATAATAAATCTACTTCCAGGGTTCAGCAGAAAGAAACCATTTGGACTGCTCTCCATTTTCATATATTTGCCACCAGTGCTTTGTGTTATTTCTCTCAACTCATTCAAGTTAGGAGATGAAGCCTGTTCTTTTGGCTAATAGCATTTAAAGCCTCTCTCTGGAGATAATTAGTCCTCCCTCCCCCATCCCATCCTCAGCAGAAAGAGCAGAGAGTCACCAATAAACAAAGAAATTCAGGCAATGACAACCAGGGTATAGCTGAGACCAAAGCTGCCTCTCGCCTCCCTATCTCAGCACAGCTGAGAATCAAAAACAAGTGACACCACAAGCAATAGAATGAACAGCACAAGAATTTTCAGATTTGTCATTTTGAAATCAGGCAAACAGCAGCTCCTCATCTACAAGAACCAAAATACCAATGTGTCATCGCTAGATGCTCTGCCTGGTCACCTTCCAACCCGACAGATCGTCCCGAGTCATTCAAAATCAGCAGATAAGAGCCAAGAGTTGGGAAAGCTGCAGCCTTTTACCTCTGGTTCCAGGCCTGTCACCCAGCCACTGGCAAATCACAACAACCTCCATACCTCAGCTCCTACTGAGATACAGCAAATCCTCCGGGCAGAGGAGAAATTAAGGGCAGTCACCAATGGGAAAGCACCTCTGCTGAAAACTGACAAACTTCTGTGTATCTGTATGCCAACTCCTCCCGTGGAAGCTGCCCTTGGATTCAGGGGCACAGTGTGGAAGGAGTTAAACTCCAGCCATGGGGATGAGCAGCCATGCTGGCTGCTGCATTCCTTGCCTAACCGTGACCCCACTGTGCAGGGAAGAACTGGGAATAGTTATCACCACAGCACTGACACGTCAGCAACAGCGACTAATTAACTGATAAAAATAGATCTCTGAAAGGGCTTTCTTCCCCTTGACACAAAGCCCAGGCCTAACGCTGTCACAGTTGCATATCCATTAGTTTTCCACAGGCTCCAAACTTGCCAGCAAAAAATAAAAGCATTCTCACACTCAAAAAATAAACCCACATGGCACTTGTATGCAGAAAATCACTGCTGAAGACAATTAGGGAACTGATCATGGATGACCTGGAGCATCTCCACTCCCACTTCAATGGATGCAGGAGCAAGAGGATGTCTTTGCCCCCAACAGCCCTACCAGCTTCCCTGCAGCCCAAAGTTCTGGTTTTGCCTGAAAAATGACATGTTTTGAGGTAATCCAAATGATCCCAAGGATATTTGCAGCTTTCTTCACTCATGGTATCACTGAGACCAGGCAGAAAAACCCAGTTCTGTTTTAAGCCCCCCCCCCACCCAGACACAGGTTTTGTACAGCCTGTAACTAAATATTTCCCTTCCAATAATAAACCTGCAATTTTAATAAACCTGACCACAGTCACAGCAATTTTTAATACATAGAATGCTCCAACACATGCCAAACACAATGAAATTTGATCAAAATAGAAGCCATTTGTTTAAATACAAATTATTTGGCTCTCAAAACTGTTATCAAATTGAACTGGAAATCAAATTAACCAGTGACTGAATGAAGTAGAAGGCTGTATAATCACTGATCCAGCAGCATGAAAACAAGGATGCAATCACATTCCCCTTGTTTGTGGCACTGCCCCATGCTCCCAACAGGACTCCCACTCCATCTCCCAGGGCCTGAGTGTGCTCTGTGCCTCAGACACAGCTCAGTCCTTGCTAATCCAGAAAGAAAATGCTCCTTGCAGAAACACTCTGATGCATTATCAGATAACAGAGTATCACCTGTGAAAGGACACACTGACACGTTTGAAACCACCTTGACTTGGGACAGAACAGCGCAGTCATTCCCAGCACTGTTGGCAAGAACAGGTTTAAACCTACTCTGAATGAGAAAGGGGTTTTGTTACCATCACTGTCCAGATATTCAGCTTCAGCTGGTGTACCTGTGACAGCCCCGTCCCTCACAATCGGCCTCATTTTGGCTCTGTTTTGCCCTTGCCTGCAGTCTTCACAAAAAGGAATTCAAACCATCTAAGTTGACGATTTTAGGTGTTGTCTACTCTCAAAAGCAGCTTGCATTAATTTAAAAGCTCTGCTTGAAGAGCATCAGGCACTCCTGAGGAAATCGCAGCAGGGAGAGGAATCCAATTACACCGCCTTGCATCTTCTGTAGCACATCAGACTAACTCAGCTGAACATCCTTCACCCACCAGGAGCGGGCTGTGGAAACTTCTCCAATCCCCTTCCCTGATTCTGCACCGGACCTGCTTTTGCAAAACAAGAACATCACAAAACTTCAGCTTCAGCACTCGCTCCTGTACAATTCCAGCTTTCTTTAGGCAATAAAGAAGCAAATACAAGGAGAAGGCTCCTGGGAAATCTCACTACACCCTTCCAATACTTGAAGGAAGATTATAAGAAGAAGGAGAGTGCCTTTTTATATAGGCAGAAAGTGACAAGCGGAACAGTTTTAAACTCAACAAGGAGACTTAGATAAATATTGGGAAGGAATTGTTCCCTGTGGGGGTGGTGAGGCCCTGGCACAGGGTGCCCAGAGCAGCTGTGGCTGCCCCTGGATCCCTGGCAGTGCCCAAGGCCAGGCTGGACAGGGCTGGGAGCACCTGGGACAGTGGAAGGTGTCCCTGCCATGTCAGGGGTGGTACAAGAGTAGCTTTAAGGTCGCTTCCAACTCGAATCATTCTGGGATTCCTTGATTCCCACTTCTCTTTCTAGGCTTGTGGAAGCAGCATTTAAACATCCTAAGGCTTAAAGAGCTTTATAGTTTATTTCAGCCTCAGCCGAGCACCTTCCCACATCATTTATTTCTTTTGCAGTATTTCAGTGCCAGAGAAGGGCACCAAGCCCTCGCCTACCTCCACCTGGACAAACACAACGCAATGCAAGGCACAGAGGTAAATAATTCATCTGCGTGCAAACAGAGGGAAAGAACAATTAAGCCAGAAAGCACAACGGGGACGTTTCAAATTTCAGTCAACATTAAGGCAGGAGAGATCAAACAAAGAAATACCAACGGGGCTGCCTCAGAGGAAACTTTGGGAAGCTGGGAACTCTCAGGGCAAGGCACAGGAGGGCAGCAGGGACGAGAACCCGGGTTTTACCGGGGTCCCGGCCCAAGCCGTTCGGGGCTCCCGAACCGTCCCTCGGCGGACGGCAGCGAACAGGACGCGGACTCCGCTGCTTGCGGCCAGAGCCGGCGTGCGGGTGCGCTGGCCCCGCCAGCCGGTTCCCGTGGAGCCGCTCCGCCGGGCCGCTCCCGCACTGCCCCGGCCCTCCCGCGGCATCCCCGCGGTGCCCCCGCTGCCCCTCTGTGACCGCCCCTCTCGCCGCCCGCCACCGAAGCGCTGCCCCGGGCAGGGGGCTCGGCAGGGC